>JAGFNQ010003394.1:419913-483486 GCA_024364735.1 Boesenbergia rotunda | reverse complement strand
AAGTTTAGCAAGTGTGCTTTCTGGTTGTCTTCTGTGGGTTTCTCGGACACATTGTTTCCAGTAGAGGTATTTCCATAGATCCCCAGAAGATTGAGGCTGTCACCAGTTGGGAACAGCCTAAGTCAGTTCAGGAGGTGCGCAGTTTTCTCGGATTGGCTGGTTATTATCGCCGGTTTGTTGAGGGGTTTTCCAGTATTGCTTCACCGTTGACACGTCTGACCAGAAAAGACGTGAAATTTGTTTGGACAGAAGCTTGTGAGACTAGTTTTCAGGAGCTCAAGCGACGATTGGTGTCTGCGCCTATATTGATGTTACCTTCAGGAGAGGACGGATTTGTACTCTACACTGACGCTTCACATCAGGATTTGGGTGCAGTTTTGATGCAGCATGGACGGGTTGTCTCTTATGCTTCTCGTCAGCTGAAGGAGCATGAGAAGAATTATCCAGTGCATGACTTAGAGTTTGCAGCCATTATTTTTGCCCTGAAAATATGGAGACATCATCTCTACGGCGTCACGTTTGAGATTTCACAGATCACAAGAGCCTCAAATATTTATTCACTCAGAAGGAGCTAAATCTTCGTCAGAGAAGATGGATGGAATTCTTGAAGGACTATGACTGTACTATTAGCTACCATCCAGGAAAAGCTAATGTAGTTGCAGATGCACTAAGCAGAAAATCTCGGAGTGTTCTGGCTTGGCATCGGGTTATGGTCACCGATTTAGTTCAGAGCTTCTCAGAGTTGGGACTGGAGGAGCATGGGCAAACAGAGAAAGGTTTGTTGGTGACTATGGTTGCTCAGTCTTCGATCAGGACGAAGATCAGAGAGGCTCAGCCTGGTGATCAGCATCTACAGTCCTTAGGTAGCAGGATAGCCTCCGAGCAGCCGACTGACTTTACCCGTGATGACGAGGGTATTCTACATTTCCGAGGGAGATTGTGCGTACCTAAGTCACATCCGGTCATGGAGGAGTTACTTCAGGAGGCTCATCGATCTCGGTTTGCCATTCATCCAGGTGGAACCCGTATGTATCGAGATTTGAGACGTTCCTACTGGTGGAACGGTATGAAGAAAGACATTGAGGATTTTGTTGCTAGATGTCTAGTATGCCAGCAGGTGAAGGCCGAGCATCAGAGACCTGCTGGATTACTACAGAAGATCCTCTTCCTGAGTGGAAGTGGGAGCATATCACGATGGATTTGTTGTTGGACTACCGAGGTCTCGTAGAAGACACGATGCGATTTGGGTGATCGTTGATCGATTAACCAAATCTGCTCATTTCTTGGGTATTCAGAGGACAGATTCTCTGGACAAACTTGCAGAGTTGTACTGCCGTGAGATTATCAGGTTACATGGTGTTCCTCTGAGCATCATATCAGACAGAGACCCGCGTTTCACTTCGCGGTTTTGGCAGAGTTTGCAGCAGGCTATGGGTACCGAGCTTCGATTTAGTACAGCCTTTCATCCACAGACAGACGGACAGTCTGAGCGTACCATTCAGACACTGGAGGATTTGTTGAGGTCTTGTGTTATGGACTTTGGAGGCAACTGGGAGGATCACCTGCATTTGGTTGAGTTTGCTTATAATAATAGCTATCATTCGGCTATTCAGATGGCACCTTTCGAGGCGTTGTATGGTAGAGCTTGCAGGACACCCACCCTTTGGGTAGAGGTTGGGGAATCTCAGTTGCTAGGTCCTCAGAGTATTCAGCATGACGCAGAGTTAGTCCGTGTTATCAGACGTAGGCTGTCAGAGGCTCAGGATCGTCAGAAGAGTTATGCAGATCGGAGACGTAGACCCTTGGAGTTCTCCGTCAGCGATCACGTGTTCTTACGAGTGTCACCCACGAAAGGGGTGAAGAGGTTTGGGTTGCGAGGTAAGCTAGCTCCACGCTATATTGGACCTTTCCAGATTTTGGAGCGGATTGGAGCTGTTGCTTATCGTCTGGCGTTACCACCGTCATTGGCTGGAGTTCATGATGTGTTTCATGTTTCCATGCTGAGGAAATATGTACCTGATCCTACACATGTGTTATCAGAGGTACCGATCACACTTCAGCCAGATGCGACTTACGAGGAGGTGCCTATGCGGATTCTGGACCGCAAAGAGCATCGGTTGAGGAATAAGACAGTTCGATTGGTTAAAGTTGGTTGGCAGCACCATTCTGATGAGGAAGCTACTTGGGAGCTCGAGGATACGATCAGAGCTCGCTATCCTCATCTATTTACTTGAGGTGCGTATGGTTGGTTTTCATTTCATATTTATAATATAGTTGAGGTGTTGACACCTGTGGTGGTTGGTTAGTATTTGTTTGGTTTGTTAGTGAAATTTGGGGACCAAATTTTTGTTAGTAGGGGAGAATGTTAAATACCGAATTTTTCGAGTTAAAAAGGTGAATTTCGGAAATAAGGATCTAGTTGCAATTTTGCAAAAATTATTGGGCTTATTTGCAAAAATGCCAGAATCAGTTATAAAACTCGTAAATCCCTCATCCTTGCCCTAACTCACCGAAACCCCTCTCCCTTTTCCTGTGCGCCGACTCTCCTTGTCGCCGAAAACTGCCCGACGCCGTCCCCTCTCCCCGACACTGAGCGTCGCCGCACCCTTCCTCCTCTTCTCCTTCACTGGTTTAGACGCCGGCGCTGCAGCGAGCACCCTAGCCGAACGCCGCCGAGCCTTTCCCAGCACCATCGCGCTCCGACTGTTCTCCTTGTTCTTCTGTCTTCTCCGGCGCAAGAACAGGGTGTCATACATCGTGCGCCGCTGCCTCGCGTGGAGTCCTAGTCGAGCGCCACTTTCTGTCCTTGGTTTTTCTCTCCGGCCGAAGTCAAGGTAAGGCTGTGCTATTCTTGTTTAAATTGTAATTGGATTTTGATTATGAGTTGTGGAATTTGCTTACAAGGGTGAGTTGTAGGGTTGCTGTGAGATTTCAGTTAGGGTTTGGATTTCATCCCGTGATGTTTGGAAACTTTGCCATGAAACAGACCCTTAATTAAATGCTGTGATGTTTGGATTTAGAGTACAAGCACAGTTGAGGTTGAGTTGTTGCCATGAGCTTCGAGGGGAGTTTCATGTTTTCTGCAAATTCTATAGTAGCTCCTTAATTAGGTTAAAGATTGATAAAGAGGTGGTGTTCTGTTGGTTGCCGTGAGCAACTTTTGATATTCGGATTGTTTAGAGCCTGTTTAAGTGCTAAACTGATAGGTGAAGATAATTAATGTATAGCATTATAATTCACTTGATATTGTTGTCGTGAGCTCCTTTGACCGTCGACCCGTTGGGTTAGTTTTGGTTGTTCTTGGATTATACTTAGGTCGAAATTAAGTTTTTAGGTGAATTGTTTTGGGCTAGGCTATAGACTGGGTATTTAAACCTTTGCCTAAATTTTTGATAAATTAGGCTTAATGTGAATCAAATCTTGATAACTTAGGAATGATTTCGAGTTAAGGATTTGATTATGATTATGATTAATGAAATGAAATGGTATAATTAGGATGATCCTAATTAATTTGAAAGGCTCATTTAGCTAAAATATCATGTAATAAAAATAGCTAAATTTGTATCTTTTATTACAGGACATTGATCGGTTGCATACGTTGTAATTAATTAGTTATTTTAATTACCTATATCAGTAGCTATATTTATGTCTTTGATACAGGACCTTGATTTGGAACTCGTTCAGTTGATCGTGGAAGGTTCTAGCTTACAGACTTCTACAATTAAAGGCGGGTACTTCTCCTTTGTACTCGAGTAGTTCTTTTACCTTAAAGCATGGCTAGTTATGTCTTATAGATTGCTTGACCTTGTTCTTTGTCGTTATTTATAAATCGCCGTTGAGACTTATTCTTCGTTGATCTTTGAGTATTCCTAAATTCGTATCTGTACAGTCCTCGATTGGTTTTCTGTTCTGTAAAGTACCGCTTGTACGCGAGTACTTAGAAGTCCATTAAACACAGATAGGTTTATTTGGCATTAGAAATACCCTACCTAGTAGTGTAGGTGCATAATCGTTGGATTTCGGTTTCGGGTTGGTTGTATCGATGCATGTTTTACTTGTGGGATTTTTATTGCATCGTTGATTCTCCGGTTATTCGTGCATCGTATATCATGCACCATACTTGCACGTTGCATACTAACGACTGTTGGCTTACATTTGGTTAAGTCGTCGTTAGTCATATTGTTGCTCGAGTCGCTCAACCACATGATGTCATGGTAGTGGTTAGAGTGCGAGTGTTTGTCCTGTCATGCCAGACAGTGACACCCTCACAGTTGTTTTTAGAGGGATGAGTTGTTGGTGGCTCACCCTCACCGTTGTTTATTTTTGAGGGATATTGTGTGATAGCTCCCCCCCGATGTACCGTGGGTTCGGAGTGTTGATTTTCCAGCATCCTGTCCACTCAACCACGCCTTATGTGGTATTATTATTGATGTTAGTTATTGATGTTGTTGATGGAGTGGTACAGTTGTCACAGCCCTACCCACTCGGTCACACAGATGGGATGTGTTGACGGCTTGACTGGCGTCAGGGGTGACACATGTCATTGCATCATGTGCATACGTACTTCTTTTATGCATTTGTTTGTGTATGATGCACTTATATGAGCTATGATTGTTGCATATGTATGACATGCATGTCTATCTTGATATTATTATTGTTGGGTTGTTCCATACCTGCTTAGTCGTTATTCGGATTTTTATACCATGTCGTATTATATTGATTATGCATGATTAGGTAAATCTGATATTTCTTGTGGACTGTACCTTTTGATTCTCTACTTCGTTATCTTATTTATGCCATGCTTATTTGTCTACTCATATACCCGCAGAGTCCGCCCGGACTCACCACCCCTGCTTCCCTTTTTGTTGTTTCAGGTAGCAGATAGATGTTTTGCTTGGAGCCAGGAGATGATCCAGTTGCCAGTCCCTCAGTCCCAGTGTCGGTTTGTTTTGGTTTGTTTTAGTGTCTGTTTTATTTCTGCAGATTGTTTCCTTGTCGAGTATCGGTTTGGATTTTGTCGTTATTACTAGTATGCAGACATTCTTTTATGTTTAAGATGGCTAAGCCATCCATTTACTTTGTTTCAATATAAACTGCGTGGTTGTGTTTATTTCCTATTGTTGTGATGCCAGCCGCATGTGGCTGAGCTATTTAGGTGGAGATATGATGTATATGTGCCCCATATTGTCCGCCGTACAGGGGAGATGCTGCCCGATTTTCGAGGAAGCATGTGCCTCTGGGGGCGTGACATTAACACTTCAAGCAGCCTCAGGATCACACACTATCACTTTCCTGTATAGGAGCCTAGGTTTTGGTTGGGCGGAGGGATCAATCGAGGGAGTAGCAAACGACTAAAGCACAACTAGGGCACGCACAATGTCCTCCTTCAACAATACCATTTACGTTTTCGCGGTGAGAGATAGAATGACCTTGCCATCCGAACCACATATTTTTATTTTACTGCAAAAGTGGTTCGGATGTCTCGAAAATGGTAATGGAAAAGGTGTATTGTGGCGCCAAGGGTAGAATAGGAAGTTCACTTAAAGGGCTGCGCCCTTTGGTAAAATAGAAACCATGGGACGCCCTTTGATAATTTCGTATTGTTACGTACGCCCTTTGGTAAATTGCCGAATTAATTATATACCTTAAAATTTGTATCAAAACAAATTTGAATTTCCTTTAGCTTTTGGCCTGTGCAAAGAAGGTTGGGCAAAGCTCCAAACTTAATTTCGATTATAGATTCAACACACTTTGGTCTATACGTTTTAGTGTCCGAAGCAACAACATCATTTGCATTAAGCAATTTCTGCAGCAGAAAGATTTTTTTTTTAAATTAAGATAATACTAATTGTATTATGCTTAAATAATTTACTAAATTAACCATTACGGAAAGGTTGAGAGCCTTGGTAAAATTATTGCTCACCCCAACGATAGTTGGGGCTGCACATCTTTCATGTTTATCTACAATCAAATAACTCAAATTTTAATGCAAATTTTAATTTCAACATTTTTATTAATTTATTTTTTTTAACTTTGAAAGGAATTAAAGAAAATTAATTACCTCACTAAATAATTTGATACGCGAAGCACAAGCACGTATTCATGCAAAAATGTAAACAGAACATTAGCCTGAAATAAATAAATAAATTATTTGACAAAAATATATGTTTAATAAAAATAAATACCTCATGCTCCCAGAATGCCTCATTTCCAGAAATTGTACCGCAGATTAATGTCAGCCAATACATCACCAAATCGTCCAGTGAGTTTTTTACCTGATCATTTTTTTTAAAAAACAATAGTTAACCTCAATTTTGTTTCTTTTAATTAAAAAAATAAATTAAAGCTATACCTTTTTTTTCCCAAAATTTTCACCGCCATGCAATTAATTGGGTGATTATCAGAAATCGAATTGGGCCATAGCCCATCTGCAAAATATAAAAAATAATTTAATAAAATAATGATATAACAAAAAAATAACTAAAATTCTACTTACGGATTGTGAAGTATAGTAGATCATTTCTTCTGCAAATAATATATTAAAAAATAAATATATAATCTCATGAAATCAAATGACAAAATATTACTAATAATTAAATTACATACCTGCAACATTAGCTAGACTTGCAACAAACTTTAACTTCTTGACAAAGCGTTGCCGCCATTGAAGCGCTAGCATTAAGTAATCAGACTCATTTTCCTTTTAAGGTGCACTAGACTAGAACCAAATGTAAGCACAAAGAGAAAAAAACAATTGAAATGGAGACTACCGGTTGCTATTGCGCAATCTCTTTTACCCTAGTACCTTGTACTGTGACTTGAGGAAGTTGAATATAAGACCACATGCAGTGTGAATAAGGTACAATTTTAATCTGTTTTTTAATTAAATGAAATAAAATTGGGTGTAGTATAGCGAAACTTCAGTATACCGAAGTTTCAGTATAATATAAATTGCTTACCAATTGTACCAAAAATTTTGATATACCAAAAGTTTAAGTAAAAGACCTCATGCAATGTGAATTTATAATGCATTGGGTGTTTAAATCAAGAAAGTGGCCGCAAATTAAAATAGACACTAAACAAACGTATTATGTCTTTCTCCCGTGAGAATATACCATCACATGGTACACAATTATCATTGGATTATGAAGTATAATATATTTCTTCTTCTACAAATAATATATTAAAAAAATAAAATATTATCTAAAATCAAATGGCAAATCATTATTAATAAAAAAATTACATTCCTAGTACCATCTTCTATTTCAACAAAAATGAAATCACTATTGATTTTGGGCATATAATTGATAATAAATAGTTCGGAAGTTTTCCTATAAAGGATAATCTAAAGCAAATCATATTTGCTATATATGATGGAGCGACTGATGAAAAAATGACCGTGAGATGTCGATTAACTCCAGAAAGAATTCGAACTTTCCATTTAATCTTCGACTTGATACAAGATGACTTAAATCAAAACAGTCTTCGCAGCAAGTCGACAAGAACAAGAGATCGACAGAGCGAGAGCAGCCAGGGCCAGAGCCAGAGGAGGCTAATTGCTATCGGAGATAGGCGATGGCAGTTGGAGTGGATCAATGAGAATGACCAGGAGCAAGTGTCCATCCACTCCCTCGCTGCTGGCAAAAAGGTCATTATCTTTGGCATCCCTTGCAATTTCTCTCATGCTGACAGTATAAGGAATATGGTTAGCTTTATTAAATCCAAGGAGATTAACGAGATACTACTTATCAACATAAATAATCCCTTAGTTTTAAAATGTGGACCACGGCATATCCCGATAATAATGTGAAATGGTTAGCTGATTGCTCTGCAACATACATGCATGCTCTCGGCTTGGACTTGAACCTCGTAGAAGAAGGGTCGGGGATCTTTGCTCTGCTTGTCGATAATTTTGTGGTCAAATTTGTAGACATTGAAGGAGTGGCATTTACAATTTCGGGCATCGAATATATCCTCAAGGCCTTCTAAGTGTTTTGACTTTTGTGATGGTGTATTTCATGAATTCTGTCTGATGAAAAAAAATACAATACCCTGTTAGTCTTTATTTCTATTAAATTCATTTCTTAATCATATATAAAATGAGAATTATAATTGAAGTTATTTGTTACAGCATCAAAAGAAAATTATATTGAAGTATTATTATCACTCCAGTCTTCTTCGTTCCCACCCAATCCTCCTACATACTCTATGACTAAATAAAGGATATCAATTAAAACGAATAAGAAATGAATTTATTGAGTAAACAATATTTACTACTAACTTGGATGGTACGATGGTACTAGGTGAGAAAGAGGTATGCTGAATCCATCCTTGCACTTGTTTGACCTTAATGGTACACAATTTAGAGACTGAACTAATAACAATTATTAAAAAAAGACAACATATGTATATATACTCGAATCATTTTAAAAAATATATACTTCCAATACAAATTAATTATATATCTTAAAATTTTTATCAAAACAAATATGAATTTCCTTTAGCTTTTGACCTGTGCAAAGAAGGCTGGACAAAGCTCCAACTTAATTTCGATTATAGATTCAACACGCTTTAATCTATACGTTTTAGTGTCCGAAGCAACAACACCATTTGCATTAAGCAATTTCTGCAACAGAAACAATAAAATTAAATTTTAAAAATTAAGATAATGCTAATTGTATTATGCTTAAATAATTTCCTAAATTTACCGTTACGGAAATTTTATAAAGGTCGAGAGCCTTGTAAAATAATTGCTCACCCCAACGATAGTTGGGGCTGCACATCTTCCATGTTTATCTACAATCAAATAACTCAAACTTTAACGCAAATTTTAATTTCAACATTTTATTAATTTATTTTTATTTTTTTAAACTTTGAAAGGAAAGAAAACTAATTACCCCACTAAATAATTTGATACGCGAAGCACAAGCACAGATTCATGCAAAAATTTAAACAGAACATTAGTATGAAATAAATAAATAAATTATTTGGCAAAAATATATGTTTAATAAAAATAAATACCTCATGCACCCATAATGCCTTATTTCCATAAATTGTACCGCAGATTAATGTCGGCCAATACATCACCAAATATTCCAGTGAGTTTTTTACCTGATCAATTTTTTTTTTTAAAAAAAAAATAGTTAACCTCAATTTTGTTTCTTTTAATTAAAAAAAATAAATTAAAACTATACCCTTTTTTTCAAAATTTTCACCGCCAGTGCAATTAATTGGGTGATTGCCAGAATTCGAATTGTGCCATAGCCCATCTGCAAAAAATAAAATAAAAAATTGTTTAATAAAATAATGATATAACAAAAAATAACTAAAATTTTACTTACGGATTGTGAAGTATTCTTCTGCAAATAATATATTAAAAAATAAATATATAATCTAATGCAAATCAAATGACAAGACATTACTAATAATTAAATTACATACCTGAAACATTGGCTAGACTTGCAACAAACTTTAACTTCTTGACAAAGCGTTGCCGGCCATTGAAGTGCTAGCATGAAGTAATCAAACTCATTTTCCTTCTGAGGTGCACTAGACTAGAACCAAATGTAAGCACAAAGAAAAAAAACAATTGAAATGGAGACTACCGGTTGCCATTGCGCAATCTCTTTTCCCCTAGCACCTTGTACTGTGACATGAGGAAGTTAAATAAAAGACCACATGCAGTGTGAATTTGCAATGCAATGGATACTTAAATCAAGAAGTGACCCTCAATTGAGATGGACACTAAACAAATGCATTTTGTCTTCATCCCATGAGAGTATACCATCACATGGTTCCGATTGAAAATGTTTAATTAGATTATGAAATTGATTAAAAAAATACAAATAAGATATTGTTAGCATGGTTTAAAAGGGGATTACGGAACCAAGATATTCTATAATGGGTTGGTACCATCAAGACGTACGATTTTATAATTATTGTTCCTGTGATGATGAGACTGTATAATGTACAAAGTTGAAATAGTACTTCGTAAGATTTTATCAACATAGAAATAGGTTGCAAAGTTGTAAAAATTTTATTTATATATTCTAACAATTACATTATGAGTATATATATATATATATATATTAATATATTATTTGTATAATGAAATATTTATTGTACATTAAAGTGAAATTGTAATTTTTTTTCATAATTATACTATTATTATATTAAACAAATTCGTTTTTACTAATGGAGTGTGACCCAATACTAATGACGATAATCACTTAAGTTTTTCTCTAGCGTGAAGCTAGCATTTGAAAAAGATAAGGTATAATTTTAATCTATTTTTTAATTAAATTAAATAAAATTGGGTGTAATATAGTGAAACTTCAGTATACCGAAGTTTCAGTATAATATAAATTGCTTACCGATTGTACCAAAAATTTTAATATACCAAAAGTTTAAGTATACCGTAATTACTTTGACACAAGAAACATATCCATTTCAGAAGTCACACAATATCTTATTAGTCTCCATTTCCAATAAATTCATTTCTCATTTATATTTTAAATGAGAATTATTATTGATGTGCTTTATTTAGTCATAGAGTACATAGAAAGAGTGGGTGAGAACAAAGAAGACTCAACTGGGAGTGACAATAGTACTTCGATGTAATTTTCTTTTGGCTTAGTAATAAGTTGTGAGCTTCACTTGAAACCTATAAGATGTAAGATTTTATAATTATAGTTCTTGTGATGTTGAGACTGTATTAGATTGAATTCCAACAATTGAGATCAAATAATTTTACTATCCTTATTCAATTTATTTGATAGGATATTAATAAACAAGATAAAGTTTCGACAAAGAATTCTAATAGCATACACACTTTACCCTGCACAACCATGAGCCCCAGTTGATGTGGCTGATAAGTACCATTTTGTTGACTATTTTAATTGTTGAAATCCATGTTTGACCTATGATTTTATTGTTTAATTGTGATTTTACCCTAGGTTTTAGGATTTCCTATTATTTTGGACTTAATTGCAAATTTGCATTAAATTGGATTAATTGGCCACTAAATTTTGGATCTATTTTTGTAGGCACCAAAGGTTCAAGGACTTAGGGCATATTGGGTCAAACCTGAGTCGGATGTGAACCGGATCGAATTATCAAGCCTACGATTAATCCGGGCCGTCCGATTCAAGAGCGGCTAGATCTGAGCCATCCGGGACGATCTGAAACAATCCAAGCTAGGGTTAGGGTTGATCAAGCTCTACGATCAAGATCTGAAGGTTTCATCCCAATCAGAGCTAAATCAACCGTTGGATCAAGCAAGGAGGGCTCTAGAGCGTCCATTCACAGATAGAGTTGATCTGGACCATCCGTTGCATATCTGGAGGATCCGAGCTACCACAAGGCAGATCCTGACCCCAGATCATCATCATAAAAGTTTGGCTCCAATCAGATGAAGATCAGCCGTTGGATCTCCTCCGATCAATCTGGGCCGTCCATTTGTTCCTATTTAATCAAATCTTCACAGCAGCTCAGCCCGTCGCGTCTCCGCCGCAGTCCTTCCTCTTTCAGCTGTTCTTCAATTTTAGCTAGTTTTCTTCAATCCAAGGGGCGCGACCCCTCGATTTCTGACCTAGATCGAGTGCTAGATCCTTGGGGAGCTGCTTCGGTGAATTTCCAGCTCCGAATTGGCCAAAACAGAGTTGTTGCGAGGTTTCCGCAACTCTGTCCTTCATTGCTTCAATCTCGGTTTTGATCCATCCTCCATCCATCCGAGCTATCCAGAGGGGTTCCCTGGAGTGTTTGGTTCATCCCACATCATCCGCGCAATTGGACAAGGCAAGATTGAAGAAATCGATTGGCAATTCAGCTTGGCACAGACTGTGAGCTGGATTGCGTCGCAGAGGTCGTTTCTCCATTGATTTGCTGAGCTTGCGGGTTCGAGGCTCACTCTTGATTGACGACCAAGAAGCATTCGAGCTCGGGAAGAGATCGATGTTTAGATTTCTTAGTTAATTTCGTTTATTAGTTGTAATTTTCATTACTGCTGTAGTTTAGTTTCTGTTTTGGTTTCAGATTTGGTTAATCTCGTTTTCTTAATTGTGTAGCTGTAATTTAGCTTCAATCTTCAAGTTGAGTAGTTAAGGAACTTATCTAGTGGATAATTGTATTCAATTTCAGTTTATTTCTCGTTTTTAGCTTGAGTATCAGTTCGAATCAGCTTTTCCCTGTTTTTCTTTATCTTGCGTATCAGCCACTTCAATTTCAAGTTCCTGATTTGTTCTTGCTTCAATTAGAGTTTTAATTCAGTGTTTTTATTAGCTAGCTTGTTTGTGTAATGAACAAGTGTGTTTTAAGCAGTTTATTTAGCTGAAATTCATTTCTGAATTCTTGTTTCAGCTTGCGTATCAGCTGGTTTCTGCAGTGTATCAAGTTCTGGATTTTCTATAGAGTGTATCAGTTTGCTTCCTTCGAGTTCCTGCACTTTGTATCAAACTAACTATAGCTTTACCAGCTGAATCTACATTGCAGTTGATCCACTCAAGTAGTGTTTGATTTCATTGCTGCAATTTTTGCACACCAGTTTCCAATTTCTGCACACACTGCATTCATCTCTGTTTTCTGCATTTCAGTTGCGAAATCTGCCACCCAGCCTTAGCTTCTGCAATCTTCAACTTAATTACTTTCATATAGTTTGTGATTGTTTGTAGGCGCATCTGAATTGTTGCTGATTTCTACCTTAATGCTCAGAATTTCTGCATTTTGATGCAGTCTGAATTTCTGCCATCCACCTTTAATTTGTTGCTGTTTCTTGTTGCTGTTTCTTGTTGCTGTTTCCAATTCTGCCATCCACCTTTCATTTCTGAAATCTTCAGCTTATGCAGTCTAAATTTTTGCATCCGAATGGCTGAGTTGATGGACAGCTTGAATTTGTGTAATTTTTGCAGAAACATGCTTCTGAAATCTGAACTCTGCAGCCCAAATCCTTGTTCTGAATTCTTGCTTCCACATCTGAATTTCTTCACTCATTTGTGTATATGTTAACTGGTGGCTTGTCTTCCAAGTGGATTGGTCATTTAAACTTCAGAGTTGGCAGTCCAAAATTTCTGTGTCAGTAGCTAATTCCAGCCTATTAGCAGTAGTTTCACTTTTGTGTGTGCCAAGTTGCTGAGTTTTGACACTTTGTATCCAGATTTGTTTAGGCAGTGATTGATACCTAGTTGTAGGGTCTTTTTAGTGTGCTATATTGTCTGAAATCAACTTAAACTGCAGTTTGCTAATTCTGAAATCTTGTATCAGCTTTCTTCTTGTGTGCCACCTTGCTATAGCTGAATCTTGTTTCATTTTCCCCTCTTGACAACATATTGTTTAGCACTAGATTATTGCAAGACTCAATTACTGCAGTTAAATCTGGTTAATAGCATTCGGTTGGATGTGAATGATAATTCCTGAAGTTGAGCACACGGTTTAGTGTAGCTTTGCATTTTGTATCGATTGATTCCTAAAGGTTGCAAGTTTGCATTAATTGGTTAAAGTATCACTTGGTCAAGCTTATTAATAGCCATCGCATTGTTTATTTATTGCATTCCCATTTTTAATTGCAACCCAACCCAAATTTACATTTGAAACCTGAAAACACAAACGACACCTAAATACAAGCGCTAATGAAACAAACTTTCAACTAGTCCCCGAGAAAAATACGACCTGTGGCCCCTATATTACATTTTCATACTTTTGATTGTAAAAAGGGTTTCCAGCTTTCATTTATAAATTCTAAATTTGAAGCCCACATTCGTGACACATAGTTTGGGCTCGTCAGTGGCCACCTGTACATCGCTGATCAAAATGTGTGATGATGATCAGTAATCAAGATTACGTCATCTTAACATATGCCCATGATTTTAATGATGATTTGTAACGACACGACCCCTCAACCCATTGACGGCCAAATCAACATTTGGCGGCCCAACAACCTGGCCCCTCGGCCGAACAACTTGGCGGCCAAAACTCAAAAGTCTCTGTCATAATAATAACAAAACCAGTCTGATAACTGATAAACAAATGAAATGCTAAAAACTAACACAATACCGAAATAGAACCGCTAAACCAAACCGACAAGGTGGGACTGAGGGACTGGCAACTGGATCATCTCCTGGCTCCAAGCAAAACATCTACCTGCTACCTGAAACAAAAATAGGTGGTAGCGGTGGTGAGTCCGGGCGGACTCTGCGGGTATATGAGTAGACAATAAGCATGACATAACAACAAGGTATAATATGTAGAGAATCCAATAGGGTACAGTCCATAAGGAATATAGGAACCTAAACATACATATCATATATCGAACAACAGGTTATAAAACTGAATAACAACTAAACATGCGTAAAATAATGCAACAATAATAAAACCAAGATATAGATGCACGTCAATCATGTCCAACAACCATAGCTCATATAAGTGCACCAAACACAAATAAATGCATAAAAGAAATACGTATGCATATGATGTAATGACATGTGTCACCCCTGACGCCAGTCAAGCCGCCAACACATCTCATCTGTGTGACCGAGTGGGTAGGGTGTGACAACTGTACGCACTCCAACAACAAATACCACAGAAGGTGTGGTTGAGTGGGCAGGATGCTGGGGAGCCTACACTCCAAACCTCTGTACATAGGGGGAGCTACTACAGCAACAATATCCCTCGAAAAACAACGGTGAGGGTGAGCCACCAACAGCTCTAATATCCCTCTAAAAAACAACGGTGAGGGTGTCACTGTTTGGCATAACAGGACAGATGCTCGCAATCTAATAACTACCACGACAACAAGTGGTTGAGTGAATCGAGCAACAATATGACTAACGACGGCTTAACCAAATGTAAGCCCAACAGTCGTTAGTATGCAACGTGCAAGTATGGTGCATGCTATACGATGACTAAATAAAAGATACTAATTATCAAAGTACGTAGTATTGTCGCTCTCATATGAGTCTTCTTTATTCTCATCCAATCCTCCTATATACTCTATGACTAAATAAAAGATACTAATTATAATTCTAATTTTAAATATGAATAAAAAATGATTTGATCTCAATTCTTATAATTCAAGCCAACACCGTCTCATCAAAGGAACAATAATTATAAAATTTTATGTCTCATGAGCTCCAAGTAAAGCTCTCAACTTGTTACAACGTCATAAGAAAATTATATTGAAGTATTATTATCGCTCCAGTCTTCTTCGTTCCCATCCAATCCTCCTACATACTCTATGACTAAATAAAGTATATCAATTAATATGAATAAAAATGAATTTATTGAGTAAACAATATTTACTACTAACTTGGATGGTACACCAGTGATAAAGAGGTATGCTGAATCCATCCTTGCACTTGTTTGAGTTTAATGGTACACAATTTAGAGGCTGAACCAATAAGAATTATTAAAAAAAAGACAACATATGCATATATACTCAGAATCATTTAAAAATATATATACTTCCAATCCAAATTAATTATATACCTTAAAATTTGTATCAAAACAAATTTGATTTTCCTTTAGCTTTTGGCCTGTGCAAAGAAGGTTGGGCAAAGCTCCAAACTTAATTTCGATTATAGATTCAACACACTTTGGTCTATACGTTTTAGTGACCGAAGCAACAACATCATTTGCATTAAGCAATTTCTGCAACAGAAAGATTTTTTTTTAAAATTAAGATAATGCTAATTGTATTATGCTTAAATAATTTACTAAATTAACCATTACGGAAAGGTGGAGAGCCTTGGTAAAATAATTGCTCACCCCAACGATAGTTGGGGCTGCACATCTTTCATGTTTATCTACAATCAAATAACTCAAATTTTAATGCAAATTTTAATTTCAACAATTTTATTAATTTATTTTTTTTTAACTTTGAAAGGAATTAAAGAAAATTAATTACCTCACTAAATAATTTGATACGCGAAGCACAAGCACAGATTCATGCAAAAATGTAAACAGAACATTAGCATGAAATAAATAAATAAATTATTTGACAAAAATATATGTTTAATAAAAATAAATACCTCATGCTCCCAGAATGCCTCATTTCCAGAAATTGTACCGCAGATTAATGTCGGCCAATACATCACCAAATCGTCCAGTGAGTTTTTTACCTGATCATTTTTTTTAAAACAATGGTTAACCTCAATTTTGTTTCTTTTAATTAAAAAATAAATTAAAACTATACCTTTTTTTTCAAAATTTTCACCGCCAGTGCAATTAATTGGGTGATTATCAGAATTCGAATTGGGCCATAGCCCATTTGCAAAAAATAAAAAATAATTTAATAAAATAATGATATAACAAAAAAATAACTAAAATTCTACTTACGGATTGTGAAGTATAGTAGATCATTTCTTCTGCAAATAATATATTAAAAAATAAATATATAATCTCATGAATCAAATGACAAGATATTACTAATAATTAAATTACATACCTGCAACATTGGCTAGACTTGCAACAAACTTTAACTTCTTGACAAAGCGTTGCCGCCATTGAAGCGCTAGCATTAAGTAATCAGACTCATTTTCCTTCTGAGGTGCACTAGACTAGAACCAAATGTAAACACAAAGAGAAAAAAACAATTGAAATGGAGACTACCGGTTGCTATTGCACAATCTCTTTTCCCCTAGTACCTTGTACTGTGACTTGAGGAAGTTGAATATAAGACCACATGCAGTGTGAATAAGGTACAATTTTAATATGTTTTTTTAATTAAATGAAATAAAATTGGGTGTAGTATAGCGAAACTTCAGTATACCGAAGTTTCGGTATAATATAAATTGCTTACCAATTGTACCAAAAATTGTGATATACCAAAAGTTTAAGTAAAAGACCTCATGCAATGTGAATTTATAATGCATTGGGTGTTTAAATCAAGAAAGTGGCCGCAAATTAAAATAGACACTAAACAAACGTATTATGTCTTTCTCCCGTGAGAATATACCATCACATGGTACACAATTATCATTGGATTATGAAGTATAATATATTTCTTCTTCTACAAATAATATATTAAAAAAATAAAATATTATCTAAAATCAAATGGCAAATCATTATTAATAAAAAAATTACATTCCTATAAGCGCCAGCTGATGTGGCCACCTGTACATCGCTGATCAAAATGTGTGATGATGATCAATAATCAAGATTACGTCATCTTAACACATGCCCATGATTTTAATGATGATTAATTGAATTGGAGTGAAATCTTTTAGTTGGCTCAAGCTAGTAATATTTTTTTATTTATATATTCATCATTGTTAATATATAAAGAGTGTTCAAAGTTGTGAAAATTTTATTTATATATTCTAACAATTAGATTATGGGATTATATATATAATAGTATTTTTAGAACGAAATATTTATTGTATATTAAAATAAAATTTTAATTGTTTATCATAATTATACTATTATTATAATAAATAAATTCTTTTTTACGGGCGGACTATAATCCAATTCTAATACGATAATCACTCAAGTTTTTGCTCTGGCAGTAATGCATTTGAAAAAGATACATTATAGTTTTAATCTGTTTTATAATTAAATGAAATAAAATTAGGGTTAATATACCGAAACTTCGGTATACCAAAGTTTCCGTATAGTATAAATTACATACCAATTGTACTAAAATTTTGATATTCCTAACCTTAAGTGTACCGAAATTACTTTGATACCAAAAAACATAACTAATTCAGAAGTCATACAATACCCTATTAGTCTTTATTTCTATTAAATTCATTTCTTATTCATATATAAAATGAGAATTATAATTGAAGTATTATTTGTTACAACATCAAAAGAAAATTATATTGAAGTATTATTATCACTCTAGTCTTCTTCGTTCCCACCCAATCCTCCTACATACTCTATGACTAAATAAAGGATATCAATTAATATTAATAAAAAATAAATTTATTGAGTAAACAATATTTACTACTAACTTGGATGGTACGATGGTACTCGGTGATAAAGAGGTATGCTGAATCCATCCTTGCACTTGTTTGACTTTAATGGTACACAATTTAGAGGATGAACCAATAACAATTATTAAAAAAAAGACAACATATGTATATATGCTCAGAATCATTTTAAAAAATATATACTTCCAATCCAAATTAATTATATACCTTAAAATTTTTATCAAAACAAATTTGAATTTCCTTTAGCTTTTGGCCTGTGCAAAGAAGGTTGGGCAAAGCTCCAAACTTAATTTCGATTATAGATTCAACACGCTTTGATCTATACGTTTTAGTGTCCGAAGCAACAACACCATTTGCATTAAGCAATTTCAGCAACAGAAACAAAAAAATTAAATTTTAAAAATTAAGATAATGCTAATTGTATTATGCTTAAATAATTTACTAAATTTACCGTTACGGAAATTTTATAAAGGTCGAGAGCCTTGGTAAAATAATTGCTCACCCCAACGATAGTTGGGGCTGCACATCTTCCATGTTTATCTACAATCAAATAACTCAAACTTTAACGCAAATTTTAATTTCAACATTTTTATTAATTTAGTTTTATTTTTTTTAAACTTTGAAAGGAAAGAAAATTAATTACCCCACTAAATAATTTGATACGCGAAGCACAAGCATAGATTCATGCAAAAATTTAAACAGAACATTAGCATGAAATAAATAAATAAATTATTTGGCAAAAATATATGTTTAATAAAAATAAATACCTCATGCTCCCAGAATTCCTCATTTCCTAAAATTGTACCGTAGATTAATGTCGGTCAATACATCACCAAATCTTCTAGTGAGTTTTTTACCTGATCAATTTTTTTTTAAAAAAGCAAAAGTTAACCTCAATTTTGATTCTTTTAATTAAAAAAATAAATAAAAACTATACCTTTTTTTTTCAAAATTTTCACCGCCAGTGCAATTAATTGGGTGATTACCAGAATTCGAATTGTGCCATAGCCCATCTGCAAAAAATAAAATAAAAAATTGTTTAACAAAATAATGATATAATAAAAAATAACTAAAATTTTACGGATGGTGAAGTATAGTAGATATTTTCTTCTACAAATAATATATTAAAAAATAAATATATAATCTCATGCAAATCAAATAACAAGACATTACTAATAATTAAATTACATACCTGCAACATTGGCTAGACTTGCAACAAACTTTAACTTCTTGACAAAGCGTTGCCGACCATTGAAGCGCTAGCATGAAGTAATCAAACTCATTTTCCTTCTGAGGTGCACTAGACTAGAACCAAATGTAAGCACAAAGAGAAAAAAAACAATTGAAATGGAGACTACCGGTTGCCATTGAACAATCTCTTTTCCCCTAGCACCTTGTACTGTGACATGAGGAAGTTAAATAAAAGACCACATGCAGTGTGAATTTGCAATGCAATGGATACTTAAATCAAGAAGTGACTCTCAATTGAGATAGACACTAAACAATTGCATTTTGTCTTCATCCCATGAGAGTATACCATCACATGGTACCGACTGAAAATGTTTAATTAGATTATGAAATTGATTAAAAAAATACAAATAAGATATTATTAGCATGGTTTAAATGGGGATTACGGAACCAAGATATTCTATAATGGGTTGGTACCATCAAGACGTAAGATTTTATAATTATTGTTCCTGTGATGATGAGACTGCATAATGTACAAAGTTGTAAATAGTACTTCGTAAAACTTTATCAACATAGAAATAGTTTGTAAAGTTGTATTTATTTTTATATTCTGACAATTAGATTATGAGTATATATATATATATTAATATATTATTTGTATATTAAAATATTGATTGTACATTAAAGTGAAATTTTAATGTTTATCATAATTATACTATTATTATATTAAACAAATTCGTTTTTACTAATGGAGTGTGACCCAATACTAATGTCAATAATCACTTAAGTTTTTCTCTAGCGTGAAGCTAGCATTTGAAAATGATAAGGTATAATTTTAATCTGTTTTTTAATTAAATTAAATAAAATTGTGTGTATATAGCGACACTTCAGTATACCGAAGTTTCGGTATAATATAAATTGCTTACCGATTGTACCAAAAATTTTGATATACCAAAAGTTTGTATACCGAAATTACTTTGACACAAGAAACATATCCATTTTAGAAGTCACACAATATCTTATTAGTTTCCATTTCCAATAAATTCATTTCTCATTTATATTTAAAATGAGAATTATTATTGATGTGCTTTATTTAATCATAAAGTACGTAGAAAGATTGGGTGAGAACAAAGAAGACTCAACTGGAAGTGACAATAGTACTTCGATGTAATATTCTTTTGGCTTAGTAATAAGTTGTGAGCTTCATTTGAAACTTATAAGATGTAAGATTTTATAATTATAGTTTCTTGTGATTTTGAAACTGTATTAGATTGAATTCTAACAATTGAGA
This sequence comes from Boesenbergia rotunda, assembly GCA_024364735.1. Classification (NCBI taxonomy): domain Eukaryota; kingdom Viridiplantae; phylum Streptophyta; class Magnoliopsida; order Zingiberales; family Zingiberaceae; genus Boesenbergia; species Boesenbergia rotunda. The sequence goes on along the minus strand of JAGFNQ010003394.1, from coordinate 463,086 downwards.
TCAAATGATTTTACTATCCTTATTCAATTTATTTGATAGGATATTAATAAATAAGATAAAGTTTTATATGATACACAAAGAATTCTAATAGTCTACACACTTTACCCTGCACAACCATGAGCGCCTACTGATGTGGCCACTTGTACATCGTGATCAAAATGTGTGATGATCAGTAATCAAGATTACGTCATCTTAACATATGCCCATGATTTTAATTATGATTAATTGAATTGGAGTGAAATCTTTTAGTTGGCTCAAGCTAGTAATATTTGGATTTTGACTTTGTTTCTTTTTATAAAATGTTCGTAAAGCCCGTGATCTTATTTTTGTGAAATTTTTTGACATTGAATTTCAAAATAGAGTTTTAAGAAGTTAATTTAATTTTTTTTTTGTAAAATCATACAAATGCAAACTTAGTTGTTCGAATTTATTGAAATCTAAATTTATATTTATGTAAATGTATGTAAAAATTGTTATGAAAAAGTTAAATTTCTTGGGGAGTTAAAGTAGTTCAATAATTTTTAGAAATTAGGTAGGCTTTTATGTCTCCTAGAAATCGATTTTAAAATAGAATTTAATTTTTTAAAATAAATATAAGTTATTAACTAAATTGACATAAACGTCTTAAGATATTTATTAATATATTTCAAAATAGACAGTGGCCTATTGTCTGAAAATTTTAAAAATATAAAAAATATTCATAAAATATTATTCACATAAACAGTAGCCTATAACAATTATTAGACTTGCAATGTACTTATACACCTGTATACAATATAGCTGGCTATTAAAGTGATAACATGAAATAATCAATCTCCTTTTGCTTCATACTTGTGAGGTGGTTTGGTATGGTGTACCAAACTGTCAACTCATAAATAGTTACCATATCGAAAAAATCAGTATAACAAATTTTCATACCAATACCATACCAGAATTTTGATATAATAAATTTTCGGTATACCGATATTTCGGTATGGTATCAATTCCATATTACATGATATATTAAAAATTTTGATATAAATCTTACACTGATACCGATATCGAAAATTTTGATACGATGCCATACCAAATTTTTCGATTTACCATAAAATTGGTATATTTCACTACGGTAAATAAGATCTACTAAATTTTTGATATTTTACAACATCCTTACACAACTTGCACTAGGATATTTTTCAAAAAATCAAATGCAAACTGAAAGAAAAGAAAGTAATAAAAATGTAGACTAACATTTGTGATTGCACTGCCTCTATTCCCCTAGTACTTAGTATTGTGACATGAGGATGGTGTAATCCTACAATGCAACAGGTGTTTAAATCAAGAAAATAACCGCCAATTGGGATCTACACTAAATAAATGTATTATGTCTTCATCCAATGAGAGCATCTCCAATGGGAGAAATTTCCCCAAACTCAAATATCCCATGAAATCATTGGCACATATTTTTGCCCGATGATTTCTAACTTTTTTTGCATACAACGGAGCCAAGCAATAATATGTTAGTGGGCAAAGATAATATTAAATTTTTTTAAATTTTTTAGAAGTGAGATATTTAATTGAAGCAATAATATGTTAGTGGGCAAAGATAATATTAAATTTTTTTAAATTTTTTAGAAGTGAGATATTTAATTGATGAAATATATGATTGTGAGATTTGAGATATTTAAAGAGTAAAATATTTAAATGATGATATAAAAGTGAAGACCATAAGTATTTAAAAAATATCTCATATAATTGTGGATGCTCTGAGTATACCATCGCATCTTACTAACTCTAATTGGAATTGGGTCCTAGCCATCTTAAGAAACAATTTGTTTAATATAATAATGATATAACAATAAGTAATTAAAATTTCAATAACAAATTGTGAATCTCAGTAGATTTTTCTACAAATAATATATTAAAAAAATAAAATATCATCTCATAATATAAGTCAGATGATAAATCATTACTAATAAAAAATTATATTTTCGGAACCATTAAACTTGCAACATACTTAACGGCGTGGCTAACAATGGAAGTAACAATATGAAATAATTAAACTCCTTTTACTTCATTGATTAGGAATGGTTCCGTACAATATTAAACCCAACCATAAGTTGGATATATAGTGTGAAGGGAAAGGGAGATGGTGAAACTTTAGTCCCACATTGGGACTTTCTAGTTAGTAGAAAGTGAGGTGGAGAATAAAGGAACTCCATTCTGAGTGCGACTTTAGTCCCACATTGGGAGTTTCATGGCATAAATATTGGTTTATATTGTTTCACAAGCATGATAGTTATGAACAAATGCTAGGGGAGAGGCTCTTTCTCACGCGTGGGTGCGTAGGGGGCGGGGTGCAAATCTAGGGCCCAGATTTGTATTGAACCAAGTGAACTCGTGTGCGTGCACAACTTACGCGCATCGAATGTCTGACCGGTCGGGGCAAATGTAACGGAGGTCAGTTACATTTGATTTTTGCTCAAATATAACTGATGCATTAATTTTGATTAATGCAAGATCAGTAACCCCCAGACGAATAGATCTGACCGGTTAATTGGCTGTAAAAAACGATATAAAGGGGTTGTGGCCAAGAGCAAAAGGGACAGATGATACAGAGAGATTCTTCTCCACTCCACCTCGTTCCCGACCTCCGTTGATAGTGTTCGAGTACATCCACAGTTCGTCACGAGCAACGAGTGCTCCATTGTGCCTGTGGTTCGGCTGTTGTATCCTGAGAGACAGACGTCCATCTGAGCCTCGAAGCATCGCCGGAGAGGGATAAATCTGTTTCAAGGAAACTGCATTGCGCAGGCCTCAGCAACTTCTTGGTCGGGAGACGCCCGACTACTGCTTAGGACGATTGCTCGACAAACCCGACCGGGAAACTCCCTCGGGAGCTTCACCCTAGAGCTCGGGAAACTCACTTGGGCGCTTCACTCAGGAGCTCGGGAGACACTGCTCGGGAGGTCAGGAGACTCCACTCGGGAATTCCTGCTCAGGAATTCAGGTCGGGAGCTCGGGACACCTGGTCGGGAGCTCGAAAATTTAGCTCGGGACACTGCAGTTTGGGAAAAATCAGTTCGGGCCATTCAACAGATAAGTTGGAATAATTATTGTAATTTCAATTTATTGTAAATTCCTCGAATTTCCTCCAACACCATCAACTTATACTATTATCGTACTAAAAAAATTGGTATAAAAAAGTTTATATTGATATCATACTAGAATTTTGACATATCAAATTTTCAATATACCATAATTTCAGTATAGTATTAATTTTATACCGTTCATACTAAAATTTCGGTATCAATACGGTATATTAAAATTTTTTATATAAATCTTATACCGATATCGAAATTTTAGGTACAGTATAATATCGTATAAATTTTGTAATATATCATAAAATTGATATATTTCAATACGATAAATACAATATATTAAATTTTCGATATTTTTCTTTACATCTATACTGCTAGTACAAAATTATTTTGCAAAGAACCAAATGCAAATATAAAAGAATGGAAATAGATGTTATATCGACCCCATGGATATGGAGAGAGGTACATGCAAGTACACTAACAATAAGAGCATAGTGATAAATTAATAATATAAGATATCCTTAAGGTTGGTTTTTAATGAAATGTTTGAAATAAGAAAAAAGTTACAAATTAGATGATATCAAATTTAGACAATTTACTCTAATAAAAGTTTTTATCTATTGTTAGGGTAAATCAAGAAGTATTCACGGTGGACGATTGAGAAGTCAAGCATCTTATGATTACGCACCCTATTTGAAAGAAAATTTCTTCTAAAAGACGTCATAACTAGGGATTAAATTGAGGGTATCAGGTGTGGAATAAGAAAAAAAAGCTAAATCAGATAATAGTCGAACCTAAGGTGATTAACTCAGCCCCATGGAAGTTTCTCACTGGCTATAAGGGTAAATTGAAAAGTGCTAGCGGCAGACAGTCCCGAAACTCAGTATCGTATGGTTGCGTGTCCCATTTAGATGAAAATTTTTGCAAAATATACTGTAGTTGGAGATAGAACCACAGATGCCTACGTGACAACTTAATGCCTTTCCACTGCACCATAACTCTTGGGGCAAAATGAAGCTAGGTGTGGAATAAGAAAAAAATTGATGGATTGAGTAACAGTCAAACCTAAGTGTGAAATTAGGAAAAAAAATTGATGAACCAGGTAATAATCAAACTTGAGGCGACCAGTCCGATCCCACAAAAATTTTTCATCAACCACTAGGGTAAATCAGAAAGTGCTTACGGCGGACGATTAAAAAGCCTAGCATCTCATGGTTGTGTATCCCATTTAGAAGAAAAATTCTTATAAAATGTGCTACAGTTGAGGATTGAACCTTGAGTGTCAGGGTGTGGAATAAGAAAAAAATAATTAACAAGATAATATCGAACTACAAATGTTGAGTGTAAGAAGAAAAATGATTAATAAGGTTGGATAACGTCGAACCTTGGGCGACCGGCCCGGCCTCACGGAAGTTTTCCATCGGCCACCGGGGTAAATTTGGAGGAAAAATTCCTACAAAATGCGCCATAACTGGGGATCGAACCGTGGATGCCTGGGATGATTAGTCGCCCTTTCGCTGCACCATAGCCCCGGGGGCATGCTTGAGTGTAAGATGTTGGACCATGTAACATATGAACTTGGGGTGACTGATTCGCCCCATGAAAGTTTTCCACTGGTCACCCATGCTTGAGTGTAAGATGGTAAAAGGCGATTCGCTCGCCCCAAGCCGCCCCCGCCAATCTGTCACAAGGCCAACACGGAGGAGATAAATCACGTGTAACACCCAATAATTTTCTGGTATTATTAGGGATTTTTCGGAATTTTATAGCATTTTTTTGGATTAAAAATGGAAAGAAAAAAATAAGGTGGTCGGGTGGGATTTGATCCCGGACCACAAGGGAAGCAAAGCCGTAAGGGCATCCAAGTAACCAGCTGGGCTAGGGTATCAAGCACAAAAAAAATGAAACGAAATAATATTATAGTTGATTTAGCCCGTTTCATGAAGAGGTATTTAAACTTCCACTTAAGTTGTGTTAAGACCCCTTTTAGGGTTTCGGGAGGCCGCGCGAGCAGAGGGAGGAGGTTGCGAAAATAGGGAGAAAGGGGGAGTTTTCTTCCTCCTTCTTCTTCCTCTTGAAGTAGAAAACCTAGGGCTTCTTCCCTAGGGCCAAGGGTGGAGTTTTCTTGCAAAGGAAGAGGAAAAGAACCCTACGCTAGGAATTCCGAGATACTTAGTGAGTTTCTTCAAGAAAAGGGTAAGTAAATCATTCGCCTGCAATAGGAGTAGCTTCGCATGTAGTTTTCTCATTGTAGAACCTTGATTTTGTGATTTATGTGCATGCTTGGAGAATAAGGCTTATTGTGTGATTAAGTTTCTCAAGAATATATGTTTTTAATCATAGAACTTGAATTGGAGTAGATTTTTATGTATGTGATCTAAGGATGGAAGACCAAGTTCTTGAAAAGTCCCAAAATTGAGTTTTGGGTTAAGGGCACGCAAGGTGCTCGATGAAAGTTCCAAGTAAGAAAGGTAAGGTTTTGTAGTGCAAAGATTTATGTAAAAAGAAAGATAGCTTGATAAGTATAAGCATTATGAATAAGAAAGTATTTTACTTTTGTAAAGTGACACGTACCGGGCAAAAGAGAGGCCCACAGAAAGTTAGAAAGAAGCTCTAATAGGGTGCGGTGGCTAGCTACCCCGAAACCTATTAGGATGCGCGCATTGGTACATTGATACCATGGTACAGTGTCAAGGCCTGAGAAAGTTGATTATTATTTTGAAGTATATGAGTATATGTAAGTGTTTTCAGTTTAAGCATATGTTTTGCTAAGTATGTTAACATTGTTATGTTACAAGCATGTTAAAGAGCAAGAGCAAGGAAGTTAGTGGTTTAAAGTATGGAAATGCATAAGTAGCAAGTCTCAAAAGAGATTATGAGCATGTTAGATTTGCCAATGTTTTAATGCTAGTAAATGTTTTCAAGCATGATTGAGCATGATAAGTATGTGAAAGTTTCCATGTGTAAGTATTTCAAAGTGCATGTGTTTTGAAGTAAGCATTATTTGAAAAGAGCATGTTTATCCCTTATTGTTCGGATTTGTGAGTTCGGATTTACTTACTAAGCAATTTGCTTATTAGTTGCATTTTCCTTCTATTGCAGATAAAGGTAAAAAAAAAGCATAAGTTAAGGAGGCGAAGGGACTTGATTTGATGTTCAGTGGCGGCGGAACCGTGGAAGAGATCTTTGGGCTAAGTCTTGTAGAACATGGGTTTTGGTGTTTTGAAGTGGTAAAATGAATGACTTTGTTTAAACTACGCATAGAGGTTAAGTTTGGTACAAACTCTAGAGTGTTTTGCCTACATTTTGATAGTTTTGTTAAATCTCGCAAGGATTCTAATTTCAAGTTATTGAATTAGTTTTGAGTTGCTAAAATGTTCATAAAACTAGTATAGAGTATAGAAATGGAGTTGTGTCTTTGTATATCTTGGAAGTATAGGTTTTGTGGATCGTTGGAGATGGTTTTCAGGTTTGAAATGCAGGTTTTCAGGCGTGCCAGTCGACTGGTTCAGAACCAGTCGACTGCGATATCGAACAGAACTTTCTGTTCGATGCACCAGTCGACTGCCATGAGGCCAGTCGACTGGTGCCGCGCCCAGAAACTTGCTGTGACCGATACCAGTCGACTGGCTATATAGCAGTCGACTGGTACCATTAAAAAGAAGTTGTGTAGAGCAGCTGGTTAGTGCTTTAGTGTTACAACTAAGAGGTCTAGGGGTCAATTCCTAGCCAAGCTAATAAAATTAAAGTTGTTTTGTTTTTTTTGAAAAAAAAAGAGAGAAGGAAGAAAAAAAATTTCATATCAAGTTAAAGGAAGTCAAGTAGTTATAATCTAAGGCTAAGAATAAGGGGAAAGTTAAGGTCCAGTAAATGTGGCGCCCGCCTTAAGGGAGAATGTTAGAGAAGGCGGGTCATCACAGAGTGGTATCAGAGCAAAAGGCTCCATCCTTCCGCCACACTGACATCAAGCATCAATCCTGCCGCCTGCCAAGTAAGAAATTTATATGTTGTAGTTTTGTTTGCTTTTCATTATTGACTGCTAGTATCAGTAAGTGCATGATGATAAGGAAGTATGTTAGTATTATTATATGCTAATATGTGCATGGAGAAAATGAAGTAAGTTAGTAAGAGATAATGAGTAAGATGACATGATATGACATATGCTATATGTGTCGGATGATAGTATGATGATATATTATATGCTAGTTTTGTAGGATGATAAGTGATGTCCTTATTTTCTTTATGATGTATAGTAAAAGAATTCCAAGAGGATGTCCTTCATGTTGTGATCTTAGTATAACAAGACCAAGGTCTTGATTTGCCTAAACGCAAGGTTTGGGGGATGTCGGCACACAAGGTGTTTGATAAAAGTTCTGAGTAAGACCAAGGTCTTACTAAGCCCTAGAACGAGTTCTTGGACTAAGAAATGAGATAAGAAACAAGACCAAGGTCTTGTTGTATCCTAAAGCAAGTTTGAGAATATTACCGTTATGTGTTAAGTTATACATTTGAGGACGTCCTAGAAAGGCCCAAAACGAGGAGTAAGCTCCTAGAGGGCAAGAGGCAACAGAGTCAGTACCACCACCAAATCTCTTAGAGGTGGTGGCTCAGTTGCAGAGGCAAGTAGCAGAGCAACAGTAAGTTATCGCCACGATGATGGCTAATCAGCAGGCCACTCCTGTTACCCCACCAGTGTCAAATGTTACGACACCAGTTGTGACCGAAGATCCATCGGTTACATCAGTAGTCCCGGCAAGGGGGGGGTAAGGCAAGAAGCGTACCTCATTCAGTGGCAGAAACTGAAGCCAGAGAACTTCTCAGGCACAAGCGAACCATGAGATGCTCAAGCATGGTTCAAAATTTGGGAAAGCATAGTAAAGCTACTGGACTGGCCTGAGGTAGAGAAGATAAAGTGTGCATCTTTCTGCCTTACAGGAGATGCTAAAATGTGGTGGGAGAGAGTCAAGGCCAAGAGAAATGTCAGCCAGATGACATGGGCCGACTTCAAGACTGAGTTCTTCGAAGAATATTTTCACATGCGAGTAACCAACAAGCATTACGACGAATTCACGGAGTTCAGACAAGGAGACTTATTCGTGGATGAAGCAGTGAAGAAGTTTAATCGGTTAGCTCGTCTGTGCCCAGAGCTAGTTAGCATAGAAAAAGAGAGAGTCAGGCTAAAGCTCAAGATGTTCAGGCCTGAGATAGCGTTAAAGGTGGCCAGCGGTGTTAGTAGGTCGCATACCTCCGAAGGACTTATAACAGTATAAAGGCCACCAGAAATGTTAAACGATGAAGTTCTTAATGACCTTACCTTCGAGAGAGGTCATGACATCTACTCAGTGGCTAAGAGCTGTATTAATTCGGATTTCCAACCGAGAACTCTATAGTGATTTAGTAGTCCTTGAGAGGAAGGATTATGATATCATTTTTGGGATGGATTTCTTGAGCAAGTACAGTGCTTCTATTGAATGCCGTAAAAGAAGAGCAAAGTTCACACCAGAAGCAGAACCTCCATTCGAGTTTATTGGAGACCCAAAGAGAAAGACAAAAAGGTTCTTATCTACCTTACAAGCTCAGAGAATGTTAGAGAAGGGGTTGTTCTGGTTTTCTAGCTCATATAGTAGATGCAAGTCAAAGAGAAGGATTAAAGAAAGAGGAAGTGAGTGGTAGTCTGTGACTATCCGGAGGTGTTTCCTGAAGAGTTACCAGGACTCCCTCCCAATCGAGAAATTGAATTTGAAATTGAGTTGGTTCCAGGAACCCACCCAATTTCAAAGGCACCTTATCGTATGGCACCAGCAGAACTGAAAGAGCTGCAAGAACAGTTACAAGAGCTGCTCGACAAGGGTTTCATCCGCCCTAGTCATTCACCTTGGGGAGCTCCTGTGTTGTTCGTCAAGAAGAAAGATGGATCTATGCGAATGTGCATAGATTATCGAGCTTTGAATAAGGTAACCATCAAGAACAGATATCCTTTGCCAAGGATAGATGATTTATTTGATCAGCTGAAGGGAGCCACAGTGTTCTCCAAGATAGATCTGCGATCAGGTTACCATCAGCTCAGAGTGAAGGAGAGTGATGTGCCAAGGACTGCTTTCAGTACAAGATATGGGCACTATGAGTTTGTGGTCATGCCCTTTGGAGTAACAAACGCCCCTGCGACGTTTATGGATCTAATGAATCGAGTGTTCAAGGATTTTCTGGACAAGTTCGTCATTGTCTTTATTGATGATATCCTAGTGTATTCAAAGACTCAGGAAGAACATGCCGAACACCTGAAGATGGTATTACAAACCTTACATCAGAAGGAGTTGTACGCCAAATTCTCAAAGTGTGAGTTTTGGCTTGATCAAGTGGCCTTCCTAGGCCACATCATTTCCAAGGAAGGTATTATGGTAGACCCAGCCAAGATTGAAGCAGTTAGTAACTGGAGTTGACCAAAGAATGCCAGTGAGATCAGAAGTTTTCTGGGTTTGGCAGGGTACTACAGAAGGTTTGTAGAGGACTTTTCAAAAATAGCTTCTCCACTTACAGCCCTGACCAGAAAGAATAAGAAGTATGAGTGGACTGAGGACTGTGAGCAGAGCTTCCTTGAGTTGAAGAAGAGACTGACCAGCGCTCCTATCCTTACAGTACCCGAAGGTGATAAGAGCTTTGATATATACAGTGATGCATCAAAGCTAGGACTTGGAGCAGTCCTTATGCAAGAAGGCAAAGTCATAGCTTATGCTTCCAGGCAACTCAAGGACTATGAAAAGAATTACCCCACTCATGATCTGGAGTTGGCAGCTGTAGTCTTCGCTCTAAAGATATGGAGGCATTACTTGTATGGAGTGCAGTGTAAGATTTATACAGATCACCAGAGTCTAAAATATTTCTTCACTCAGAAAGACCTCAATATGAGACAGCGAAGGTGGCTCGAGTTAGTGAAGGACTATGACTGTGAGATTCTTTACCACCCTGGTAAGGCAAATAGAGTAGCAGATGCACTGAGTAGAAAGACTTGTGCCACTTTGATGTCCTTATCATCATTGGCACCACCATTACAGAAAGAGATAGTAGATTTTGGAGTGGAGATTATTGATGGACAGCTAGCCCTATTGACACTAGAGTCAACTTTGCTTGAAGAGATACAGGAAGAGCAAGCTAAGGATTCTGATATCCAAAGGATCAAACAAGAGGTGCAAGAAGAAGAGGGTAAAGAGTTTAGAGTATCTGACAGTGGGATACTCTATTATGGTGACCGTTTGTGTGTTCCCAAGAATGAAGAGCTGAGAAAGAAGATTCTTGAAGAAGCCCATGGAACTCCCTACTCCATGCATCCTGGTTCTACCAAGATGTACCAGGACTTGAAAAGAAGATTTTGGTGGTCAGGGATGAAGAGAGACATAGCTAAGTATGTCAGCACCTGCCTGACATGTCAGAGAGTTAAAGCAGAACACCAGAGACCAGGAGGTGTCCTACAGCCCATTCAGATTCTAGAGTGGAAATGGGAAGACATAGCCATGGATTTCATAGTTGGTATACCAAAGACAACTAATGGCTATGATGCTATTTGGGTGATAGTAGACAGATTGACCAAGTCTGCCCACTTTTTGGCAATCAGAGTGTCTTACTCAATTGAAAAGTTAGCCCAATTATATGTGCAGGAAGTGATCCGACTACATGGAGTCCCGAAGACCATTATCTCTGATAGGGATGGTCGTTTCACTTCACACTTTTGGGAGTGTGTACAGACAGCGTTAGACACCAAACTGAAATTCAGCACAGCTTTCCATCCCCAGACTGATGGACAGACAGAGAGAGTGAATCAGGTTCGAGAAGATATGCTCAGAGCTTGTGCATTGGACTTCAAGGGCAGTTGGTGCAAGTATTTATATTTAGCTGAGTTTGCCTACAACAACAGTTACCAAGCCACTATTGGTATGACACCCTATGAAGCTCTTTATGGTAGGAAGTGTAGATCTCCCCTCTGTTGGTATGAAGGAAGTGAGAAGAAAGAAATGGGGTCACAGACTGATCTTATAGATGATACCACAGAAGCTATAAAGAGCATCCGCCAGAGGATAGAGACTGCTCAAAGTAGGCAGAAGAGCTACGCCGATGTACGCCGTAGGCCGTTAGAGTTTGAAGTTGGGGATACAGTTTTCCTCAAAGTAGCTCCTATGAAGGGTGTGATGAGATTTGGCAAGAAAGGCAAGCTAAGTCCTCGGTACGTATGACCCTACCTAGTGACGAAAAGAGTTGGCAAAGTAGCTTATGAGTTGGAGCTACCCTCAGAGATGTCAGCAATACACAATGTGTTCCATGTCTCAATGCTAAAGAAGCATACCCCAGATGCCAACCAAGTGATTGAGCCACAGATGGTACAAGTTCAAGAAGATCTCAGTTATAAAAGTCGACCTATTCAGATAATAGATCGAGCAGATAAGAAGCTGAGGAACAAAGTGGTACCACTAGTAAAAGTTTTATGGCTGAATCAGAAGTATGAAGAGGCAACCTGGGAGTCAGAAGATAGCATGAGGCAAAGGTATCCAGAGCTGTTCTAAGTTCGAGGACGAACTTTTTATAAGGTAGGGAGGATTGTAACACCCAATAATTTTCTAGTATTATTAGGGATTTTTCGAAATTTTATAGCATTTTTTCGGATTAAAAATGGAAAGAAAAAAATAAGGTGGTAGGGTGGGATTTGATCCCGGGACCACAAGGGAAGCAATGCCTTAAGGGCATCCAAGTAACCAGCTAGGCTAGGGTATCAAGCACAAAAAAAAATAAAACGAAATAATATTATAGTTGATTTAGCCCGTTTCATGAAGAGGTATTTAAACTTCCACTTAAGTTGTGTTAAGACCCCTTTTAGGGTTTCGGGAGGCCGCGCGAGCAGAGGGAGGAGGTTGCGAAAATAGGGAGAAAGGGGTAGTTTTCTTCCTCCTTCTTCTTCCTCTTGAAGTAGAAAACCTAGGGCTTCTTCCCTAGGGCCAAGGGTGAAGTTTTCTTGCAAAGGAAGAGGAAAAGAACCCTACGCTAGGAATTTCGAGATACTTAGTGAGTTTCTTCAAGAAAAGGGTAAGTAAATCACTCACCTGCAATAGGAGTAGCTTCGCATGTAGTTTTCTCATTGTAGAACCTTGATTTTGTGATTTATGTGCATGCTTGGAGAATAGGGCTTATTGTGTGATTAAGTTTCTCAAGAATATATGTTTTTAATCATAGAACTTGAATTGGAGTAGATTTTTATGTATGTGATCTAAGGATGGAAGACCAAGTTCTTGAAAAGTCCCAAAATTGAGTTTTAGGTTAAGGGCACGCAAGGTGCTCGATGAAAATTCTAAGTAAGAAAGGTAAGGTTTTGTGGTGCAAAGATTTATGTAAAAAGAAAGATAGCTTGATAAGTATAAGCATTATGAATAAGAAAATATTTTACTTTTGTAAAGTGACACGTACCGGGCAAAAGAGAGGCCCACAGAAAGTTAGAAAGAAGCTCTAATAGGGTGCGGTGGCTAGCTACCCCGAAACCTATTAGGGATGCGCGCATTGGTACATTGATACCATGGTACAGTGTCAAGGCCTGAGAAAGTTGATTATTATTTTGAAGTATATGAGTATATGTAAGTGTTTTCAGTTTAAGCATATGTTTTGCTAAGTATGTTAACATTGTTATGTTACAAGCATGTTAAAGAGCAAGAGCAAGGAAGTTAGTGGTTTAAAGTATGAAAATGCATAAGTAGCAAGTCTCAAAAGAGATTATGAGCATGTTAGATTTGCCAATGTTTTAATGCTAGTAAATGTTTTCAAGCATGATTGAGCATGATAAGTATGTGAAAGTTTCCATGTGTAAGTATTTCAAAGTGCATGTATTTTGAAGTAAGCATTATTTGAAAAGAGCATGTTTATCCCTTATCGTTCGGATTTGTGAGTTAGGATTTACTTACTAAGCAATTTGCTTATTAGTTGCATTTTCCTTCTATTGCAGATAAAGGTAAAGAAAAAGCATAAGTTAAGGAGGCGAAGGGACTTACTTTGATGTTCAGTGGCGGCGGAACCGTGGAAGAGATCTTTGGGCTAAGTCTTGTAGAACATGGGTTTTGGTGTTTTGAAGTGGTAAAATGAATGACTTTGTTTAAACTACGCATAGAGGTTAAGTTTGGTACAAACTCTAGAGTGTTTTGCCTACATTTTGATAGTTTTGTTAAATCTCGCAAGGATTCTAATTTCAAGTTATTGAATTCGTTTTGAGTTGCTAAAATGTTCATAAAACTAGTATAGAGTATAGAAATGGAGTTGTGTCTTTGTATATCTTGGAAGTATAGGTTTTGTGGATCGTTGGAGATGATTTTCAGGTCTGAAATGCAGGTTTTCAGGCGTGTCAGTCGACTGGTTCAGAACCAGTCGACTGCTATATCGAACAGAACTTTCTGTTCGATGCACCAGTCGACTGCCATGAGGACAGTCGACTGGTGCCGCGCCCAGAAACTTGCTGTGACCGATACCAGTCGACTGGCTATATAGCAGTCGACTGGTACCATTAAAAAGAAGTTGTGTAGAGCAGCTGGTTAGTGCTTTAGTGTTACAACTAAGAGGTCTAGGGTTCAATTCCTATCCAACTAATAAAATTAAAGTTGTTTTGTTTTTTTTGAAAAAAAAAAGAGAGAAGGAAGAAAAAAAAAATTCATATCAAATTAAAGGAAGTCAAGTAGTTATAATCTAAGGCTAAGAATAAGGGGAAAGTTAAGGTCTAGTAAATGTGGCGCCCGCCTTAAGGGAGAATGTTAGAGAAGGCGGGTCGTCACATCACGGGGGTTACTAGTCCGGATGTTGTGGCTATTGCGTGGGGAGGTCGGGCACACTGACTTTGCCGGGTTTTGACCTCCAGATCTCATGATGGTAACACTCACGTATTAATCATCAATCCATCCCGTGGGGGCTTCATGCTTGAGTGTAAGAAAAAAATGATTAACGAGGTATTTTCAACCTCGGGCGATCGACCCGGCCTCGCCGAAGTTTCCCATCGGCCGCCAGGATAAATCGAGAAGTGTTCGCGGTGGGCGGTCCAGAAGCCTAGCGTTCCAGGGTTCACGCTCCATTTGGAGTAAAAATTCTTACAAATACACCGTAGCTAGGGATCGAACCGTAGATATCTGGAATAATGACTAGTCGCCCTACCGTTACACCATAACCCCAGAGATTTCATGCTTGAGTGTAAGAGTTAATATGATAGGGGCTCTACTATCCAAAATCTACGGTTTAATGAATCCATAATTACTTGAAGCATGAAGGCAATGAACAGACTTGTTATACTTGCATAAGTATTTTTATTATCAACAACATGATTTGAGTTCATTATTAATAAAGCACAATGTTACAACCTTGTTTGTTATAATCTGTTATATTGGTATAATCCTTTGAAATCTACCTCATTGATTGTTGTGATTGACTTTGTTGGATGAAATGACTTGTATATACCTACGACTGAAGTGGTGTCGATCAACAGTTGGAGAAAAAAAAAAGAAAGCAAACTAGGATTTAGGGTTTAGAATGATCATTAGAGTAGGAATTCATGGCTACACTTGACTATGATTTATTTGATTAACATTATTCAATCTAGCTATATATATACCCCAATTGAATTAACAACATAATCCTTTTTTTATAAATTTTGAAAAATAAATAAAAATAAAAAAATAAAAAAAGATTATTATATAATTATTATAAAATATTTTCTAATAATCGGTACTACAGTAAAATAAACTTTTGAGTAAATAAGCCTCATCATGGGCTCAAAGTTGGCCAATTTATTATTACATGAACAAGTCAAATTAGTTTACTACTCTCTTATTTTGAGCAGGCATTCCTCACCATCCCACACATATTCTTCGCCTGTTTTGTCCAGTGCACATTTTGGGTGCATGTCGAAATAACACCCTGCGCAACGGTAACTCCAACTATGTCCCATCTCTCTACAACCATTACACTCATAAGTGCGGCAACGGGTAAGGACAAGCTCAGGCTCATCATCAGGAAGGTTAGGGACAAGCTCATGCTCAGCATCATGGATGTCAAGCTTTATCTTCTCAGGCCACGCCTTTGCCATTTCTTCAATTGGACGCTCCAACTCTTTGATCTTCTCCTCGTCGAATGGGTAAGCATCAGTACCATGTATCTTCAATAACTCCTGGCCTTCTTCGGTTAACGTTCGTCCTGTTGGACCTATAACGACCATTGTATGACCTACAAAATCTCGTCCTCGGGGTTCGAATTTGAATAAACGGTTCAAATATTTCTTTCTCTCATCACCAAAAGGTAGGGCCAACCATGGCATGCGGGAGAAGAATTTATCAAATGAATCCTGATCGCGATCCATGGAGATGAAGATAATCTCAAAATCAACATCCACATTCTTGATCTCGTGATACGCTTCGATCAGTTTAGGGAGGTAATCACGACAGTGAGGCTTCCAACGTGCTGAGATGTCCAGGAGGATCGTCTTTCCAACTAGCTCTTTTATTGGAACCTAAAGGAAGAATATTACCACTACCAGATTATAAGGAAACAAAAAATGTACTCCACATGTTAAGCAAAAAATTCATTACCTTCAATCCTTTTTTTCCAAGGACATAGTCCAGATCCCCCAAAACAAGAAGTGACTCGAGTGTTTGTGACTCAAGTTTGGCCTCTGCTTTCTTTGAAAACTCGTGCAACTTCTCCTGAGAAAACGGGAATGTTTCCCATGCTTCAAATCCATAGTCATCAATAAGTTTAACTAAATCAACATTCATAATTTTCCCATCCGATCCAATCAAGACGACCATTGGATGCTCATATTCCGGGAGATCAAAATAGCAAACAAGCTCATCACAGCTTTTGTCATTGAAAGGAAATGCGAGCCAAGGCATGCTTTCTATGTCTCCATCATAACACGATTCCTCGTCTGCCAAGGACACTAGCACAACCTCAAATCTCTCTCCAATTTCCTTGAGCTTCCTATATATTTGTGCAAGTTCTGCAGTGAATTCACAGCAACAGGAACATTCCTTACCATTATTGCATGCGAAGTACAGAGCTACTATTTTTCCTTCGAGATTTGAAACAGAAACCTGCATCAAAATCAGCATATATCAAGTACACAATAATTATAGACGTAAGTAATTAAGCATTTAGTATATGTTGAGGCATTTAGTGTGTTAGTCAACATTAACATTAAACATCTCAAATAAACTACTGGAGCATTTGCATCACCTTAGACCTATCGTTTGCAATCAAGTAGTCACGGTGAGATGTAACTAAGACACTTCGAAGAGTTTGAACCTTCTTAGCATTCTCCGCTTCCTCTCTCAATTTACTAATCTTTTCGACAGTAAATGGATAACCCTCTGCGCCATATCCTTTTACAGCTTTTACACCTTCTCTATTAAGAACCTTCCCATTGGCATCAAGGATGACAAAGGTGGGAACGCCCATGGCCGAGAAAATTATTTCGAGTTTTTCCCTCATCCAACTGTCAGAATATGGGATTGCAAGCCATGGCATTTTTGAGAAGTACTCGTTAAAGGAGTCCTCATCCTTATCCTCAGATACAAAAATAATTTCAAAGCCATTATCCTGGGAAGAGAGCTCATTATACGCTTCAATCAGCCTAAGATTGAAGAGTTGGCAATGTGGAAGGCTTGAGACTGAGAAGTAAATAGCAATCATTTTCCCTTCAAGACTACCAATAGCCACCTAAACAAGTAAATAATTGATTAGTCGCATGATTTTCCAAAGTGTTCATAAGCTCACTCTTGTAAACATTCAAGAGGACATTGTCTATGAAGTGCAGATAAAGTAGAAAAAGAAAGATATTCTGATATGATTCAACAATGAAGAAGATATTTCCACGAAACAGAACATTCAAGCTTTGTGTCTTGCGTTCAAAGTTTATGCATTTAACTTTAGCAATAGCCACCACCCGAGTTGTTACTAAGTTGTCAATAAAAGATTTGTGCATTCCATGTAGATAAATTACTCATTAAAGTTTGGATTGAATAATTTGTGATTTTTTCCCCCATAGGTTGGGTGTGCTTCAGGATGTATACATACTTTCACATAAACTTGAATCTTAACTTAGCGCAAGTACAATAAGCAAAATAGTAGGATGTCTAGCATGATGAAAAACCCCTGCAATGAGTTTGCGATGCTTAGTATGTAATCCACTAATACAGTCAATAATGGAGAGGAACCAAGGGTAAGGCCGTTTAGCTGTAATTAGTTGGGTGAAGTCTAGATATGTATATTATATTTATAAAAAATGGACAAGGGGAGCAACTGGATATCCAATTAAGTTGGAATTTTAAGCTTTGCTTTCCTTTATTCTTAAAATATTGGATTGGCTGGATTGACAGCCAATCATAGTGCTTGGAATTACACAGGACGTAATTCAGAGGAGCAGGCTCGAGCTAAAAAATTGGCAAACGGAGAAACTAACAGAATAAAACTCAGCTAAAAAGGAAATTTTAAGTGCACGAAGAATGCTCAACTACAAGAATAATAAGAAGAAATGTAACCCAGACTGTTCGTCCATTTGTATCGTACCTTCTCATCCAACAACTCCCACAAACTTACTGTAAAATCTCTCATCAAAGATCAAATAGGATTGCCAGCATGGGCCAAAATTTTCAGGCCTAAAGAGCACTTACCCTCAACCAAAATCCAGTCGTCTGTTCATCTTAGTCAAACCACTAACAATCAGATCAACCTATCGAAACATATGTCATGAAGCAAACAAAACCCCCAAAACCAAGGCTTAGCTTAGAGTGATCGATGTGCAAAGAACAAGATCCCAACTTTCTACAGTGATCAACCTATCCTCATAAACTACAACAGATCAGAGTGCGTAGTGAAAGAGTACAAACCTCGTCGCCATTATTCCGGATAAGGAAGTCCCTCCCGTAGGTGGAGAGAAGCGATACGACGTCGACCACATCCACCTGGACCACCTCTCTCCCAAACTCATCCTCGTCTTCCATTTTCTTGTCTCGATGGCTTACTTCCTAAGTTTTCTCACGGAGGCTGTCAGCGAGATCTAAGTCGCTAATTTTATAGAAAATACTTACACTTCGGTCTTTCAAAAATAAAAATAAATAAATAAATAAATAATCAATTAAGATAATATTGACTATAGAACGGTTTAAACGTTCAATATCCCTTCATTGAATGTCCTACTTGCAAACAAAAAAAAACTTATAAATATATCATTGAGAATTAAATCTTAAATATCAGACAACTTATAACTAGCTTTTAATCCTTTCCTTTCTTATGGGATTAAATTTTATAAAATCAAAATTTGTAAAAATTATTATAAAAAAGTTATATTTCATGAAAAGTAAAAGCATTTTAATAGTTTTCTAAAAATACAAATTTATTAATTAAATTGGCATATAACTCTTATGAGATTTCTTAATATATATACCTATAATAGTTAGATTGTGGTAATAAAATAAAATTATTTATGAATAAACAATTATTAATGCACCATCGCAATGACCTCATTTGTTAGTGGGTTTCTCCCCCGGAGCTATGGTGCAACGGTAGGATAACTAGTTGTTATCCTAGGCATCCGCGGTTCGATTCCCAGACTGCCCACCGCGAGCGCTTCCCGATTTACCCTGGTGACCGATGGGAAACTTCCGTAGGACCGGGTCGGTCACCCCAGATTCAATTTATCTTTTGTCTGATTCATCATTTTTTTCATTTGTTAGTGGTTTTCTTGGATGAATTGATAGTTAACATATATACTCTTATCATTGTAGAGATTTGAGAATCAAAATTTGATAAAATCATTGTAGAGATTTGAAAATCAAAATTTGATAAAGTCAGTATGTTCCTCCTCATCAAATACTAGCTATAATATCCGGGCTAGTAATCCCTGTAATTTATATTCTCCATTTTAGCTCCGGGATAGATTGACGAGAGCGCTAGGATGAGCGAATTGTCTTTTACCATCTTATTTATATATATCTTAGTTGTCCTCGGGGTTATGGTACAGCGGAAGGATGACTAGTCGTCATCCTAGATATTCATGATTCGATCTCAAGCTATAACACATTTTGTAAGAATTTTTTCGTCAAATGGAACGCAAACCCTGGGACACTGGACTTTTAGATCGTCCGCAGGGAGCACTTACTATGGTGGTTGGTGAGAAATTTTCATGGGATCGGAATTTATAATTTTTTTCATTTGCATCTCAATATTCGCTCTCCAGTTACGATAAATTTTATAGAAATTTTTCCTCCAAATAAGATGCGTAATGATAGCATGTTAGGTTACTGGGTTATTGATAAATACCATTTTGTTGATTATTTTAGTTGCTAAAATCCAAGTTTGACCCATATTTTACTTGCTTAATTGTGAATTTACCCTAGGTTCTAAGACTTGCTTTTATTTTGGACTTAATTGCAAATCTGTACATATTTGGATTATTTGGCCACTAAATTTTTGATCTATTTTTTAGGCATGAAAGGATCATGGACCTAGGGCATACTGGGTCAAACTTGAGTTGGAAGTGGACCTGAATCGAGTTATCAAGCTTCGGATTAATCTGGGTCGTCCGATTCAAAAGCGGCTAGATCTGAGTCATCTGGGACCATCTGAGGCAATCCGAGCTAGGGTTAGGGATGATCAAGCACTAAGATCAAGATCTGAGACTTTCATCCCAATTAGAGATCATCCAACCGTTGGATCAAGATCAGAGGGATCTAGAGCGTCCATTCAAAGATCAGGTTGATCCGAGCCATCCGTTGCAAATCTGGAGGATCCGAGCTACCACGAGGCAGATCCTGACCCTTGATCAACATCTGGAAAGTTTGGGTCAGATTGGATGAAGATCAGCCGTTGGATTGAGTTAAAGAAATCTGGGCCGTCCATTGCTAACTATTTAATCAAAAATTAGCCACAGCTCCTCGTTGCGTCTTCGCCGTTTCTTCGTGTTCTTCAGCAGTTCTTCATTGTTTCTTCAAGTTCTTTATCTAAGGAGGCGTGACCACCTCAATCTCAACCTTGGATCAAGATTTGAATCATTGGAGATAGTTTCTTTGGAGAATTCAGCTCAGTTTTGCACCGGACAGAGTTGTTTGAGGGTTTCGACAGTTTTGTGGTCCGATCACTCGTTTCTCATCCGCGAGCCTTTTCCGATCATCTGAGTCATCTGTAGGGGTCTTCAGATGAGCTCAGAGTATCTCCAAATCATCATCGCAATCCATTAAACTGAGATCGAAGAGTTCGGATTGGATTTCCCCAACTGAGTGCATAGTGAGCAGAAATCGACCAATTGAAGCTGTTTCCAGTGATTTGCGGAGCTGAAGGGGTTCTTGGCTTGCCCTTGCGTGACGAACAAGGAGGTTTTGAGCTAAGGGAGGATTGAGGATTAATTCCGTAGCTAATTTTTGTTGTTTTAGCTGTAATTTCCATTTCTGCAGTTCATTGTCAGATTTGATTTCGTATCAGCTGTAGTTTACCGTTCTGAATTTGTTTTCTGCTTAATTAGGTTTCATTCGGCAAATAGTTAGTTAGTGAACTTGTTTAGTGAACAATAGTTTGAGATTTCAGCTTATTTCATGTTTAATTGCTTACATTCCATTTTATTAGCTTGCGTATCAGTTGGTGTAGAAATTCTGTTCTGCGTGCCAAGTTGCTAAAGTTTGTATCAAGTGAAAGATTGTTCTGCTAAACCTTTTCCGAGCCATAGATCAGTGATTCGATTTATGCTTGCAATTGTAGTTTCAGCATTCAATTTGTCACCACATCCTTGCCTTGGATTGTTTAAGCCCTGCATTTTCATTCCTGCATTCGAATCAATTCTGCATATAAGCTTAGTTTCTGAAATTTTGGTTCACCTTAGTTTGTCCTGCATTCGATTGTTTGCTTTGCAGTTGATTAGTTTAGTTTGCAGTTGATTAGTTTAGTTTCCGAATCTTATTGGAACCTTGGATTATGCATTCGAATTTGGCTTGCTTTGTGTTTATTCTGCATATGAATTTCTGCACACACTATTTCTGAATTTTTCTCTTCAGATTTGTGTATCACTTCACTGGAAGCTTACCTGTCCAAGATGAGCTAATTGGTTGCGTATCTGAATTGCTAGTGTATAGTTTCTGCATATTTCAGTTTCCTCTTGGCACATTAGATTTTACCTCTTGCATGTTTGTATCAAGTAGGAAATTCTAGCATAATTTGGATTTAAGCTTGCTTGCTGCTGAAAATCTCCTGCACTGTTTTTATTCATCTTTGTAGCAATTTGCCTTGCAATTCGAGATCAGGTTTGTCTTCCGAAATTGGTTAAGTGCCTTGGCTGATTAATTTTCCCATTGATTGAGTTGTTGATTGCCATCACTTATTTAGCTTGTTAGCTAAGTTTCCTCTATTTTCAGTGCATTTTCATTTCTGTTTGTACCCCAAAACCCAATTTTATTTGAAACCCAAAATTCACCAACGACACATAAACTCAAGCTTGAATCAAACACCCTCAACTAGCCCTAGGAAAAATACAACCAGTGGCCCCTTTACTAAGTTTTCATACTTTGATTGCAAAAAGGATTTCCAACTTTTCACACATCTAAATTTTGAGACCCACATTTGTGACACTTAGTTAGCGGTCATCTAAATTTTGTAGAAATTTTTCTTCCAAATAAGATGTGTAATGATAGCATGTTAGGTTACTGGGTTATCTAGTACATAATTTATCTTGATAGTTAATAAAATTTTTCATAAAATCAAATCAATTGCTATAGATTCAATATTATTCAACCGAATTAATTAAACCCTTCAGTTATCTCATATCGAGCTTATCTCATTTGGCCAATTAAATTTTTTATAACAAATTTTAATAGAATTACAAAATGCTACGAGAACCTAAAATAAGAATCTTCCATATCATGCGTCCATACTACGGTAGAATAGAAAGTATCAAATTATTTGAGTATTTCTCAAATATTTATAATTTAATCGTGTATTTATAAGATTTTTTGCTAAATAAAATATAGCACCCTAAGATATTAAAATTCTGGACTACCTATTATCAATGTTTCTCAATTTATTCGATAAAAAAACTTAATTCTCCAAATTAACCAACGTTTTACCAAATTAATTTTTGCTCAAATGTAACTGATACATTAATTTTGATTAATGCAAGATCAGTAACCCCCAGACGTTTAGATCTGACCGGTTAATTGGCAGTAAATGATGATTAATTCATCATTGAATACTTCGGGGGTCAGAGCCTACACAAAGGGGCTATGGCTGAGAGCAAAAGGGACAGACGATACAGAGAGATTCTCCTCCACTCCACCTCGTTCCCGACTTCCGTTGATAGTGTTTGGGTACATCCTCAGTTCGCCACGAGCAACGAGTGCTCTGTTATGCCTGTGGTTCGGCTGTTGTATCATGATAGACAGATGCCCATCTGAGCCTCGAAGCACAGCCGGAGGGGGACAAATCTGTTTCAAAGAAACTGCGTTGCGCATGCCTCAACAACTTCTTCGTCGAGAGACGCCAAACTACTGCTCGGGACGACTGCTCGACAAACCTGATCGGGAAACTCACTCGGGCGGTTCACCCAGGAGCTCGGGAAACTCAATCGGGAGCTCGGGAAACTCAATTGGGTGCTTCACTCAGGAGCTCGGGAGACACTGCTCGGGAGGTCAGGAGACTCCACTCGGGAATTCCTGCTCAGGAATTCAGGTCGGGAGCTCGGGACACCTGGTCGGGAGCTCAGAAATTCAACTCGGGAGATTACAGTTTGGGAAAAAGCAGTTCGGGACACTCAACAGATAAGTTGGAATTATTATTGTAATTTCAATTTATTATAAATTCTCCAAATTTCCTCCAACACCATCAACTTATACTATTATCGTACTAAAAAAAATGGTATAAAAAAGTTTATATTATCAAGCCCCGAGGAGCCGCTCGTCCGATACCGACCGGACAGCTACTCCCTCGTCCCGGCGGACAATTCGAAAACCTAACCACCACGACTATCTCAGTCGGCTCGTACCCCAACCTATAGGGCTGGAACAAGCGACCGTATAAAGAGAAAAACGGAAACGACGATAAAGCTGTGTACCGGTATGACTTACGACAAAACCAAAACAGAATTGAAGCCTCCATGACATACAGAAGTACAACTATACTGCCGTAAAATGGACGACACAACAGAGCACAACATATAACAACGGAAGTGAAAAGAAACAAAACGAATAAAGGAAAGGGTACCAACATGTACCACAACCAAAACACAAGTCAACCGCGGAAATCGTCTCGGAGACACATGAACTGGGACAGGCTGCTGGGATCCAGACGATCATCCTGAAAAGAGAAAAACAGAGCTAACGGGGTGAGTCATAAGAACTCAGCGAATACAATCTAATATGCACAAGAAGAAATACTAGCAGTAAGACACCATCTACCACAATAATAAAGATAATGTTGGGACCGATAGACGAGCTAGAGGGGGGGTGATTAGCTCCGATTTGCTTGTAGACGATTTGTCGCGGTGGAAGACTTCAAGCAATCGCTAACACAAGGATTTACTTGGTATCCACCCCGGTCGGGTGACTAATCCAAGGATCCACTCTCCTCACTCTCTCATACACTATGAAAGATCTCCTTCTTGAGGTGGAGAAACCTCTTACAAGCTTTCACAAAGATACAACAAGAATCAAAGCAAACACAAAATGAAATCTTACAAGATTTACAATGAATAAACTCTCTTTGCTTTCCTTGCTATCTTCAAGCTTGTAATCGCCTCTAGACCTTTAAAAGTGCAGCAACACTAAGCCCCAAAGCGTCTCTTGAGATGGCGTGGAAGGAGGAAGAAGAGCTACGCTTCAAACCTGCGTGAAAGACCTTATACCCGACGCCTAGGGTTTCTGAATCGATTACCCAATCGATTACCACGTAGGATTTTGCCGTTCAACAGCTAGTTTTCGAACCGTAATCGATTAGCCAATCGATTACCGATACCCTGAATCGATTACCCAATTGATTCAGGACCTTTCTGCTCTCTTGCGCAAACTGTCGTAATCGATCACCTGATCGATTCACCCAATCGATTACCCAATCGATTGAGTCCAACCTAACCTCCTCCTTGCCAACGTGCGATCTTCCCGATCCACTTGGACTTCCACCTAGTCCCACTAGGACTTTCCCATTGCCAGCGTACGATCTCTCCGATCTACCTGGACTTCACCTAGTCCCACTAGGTCTTTTCCAATGCCAGCGTGCAATCTCTCCGATCCACCTGGACTTCACCTAGTCCCACTAGGTGTGCCTAATCCCATTAGGTCTTTTTCCATGCCAGCGTGCGATCTCCCCGATCTACCTGGACTTCACCTAGTCCCACTAGGTGTGCTTAGTCCCACTAGGTCTTTTTCCATGCCAGCGTGCGATCTTCCCGATCCACCTGGACTTCACCTGTCAAGTCTCCAGTCAACCTTGACCCACTTGACATCATACGACACTCCATCATTCGATATTCAAACATCGCAGTCAAGTCTCCAGTCAACCTTGACCCACTTGACTTCACACGATATTCAAACATCATTATCAAACAACGAAACATCCAAACTTAAGCTTACCAAGCTTATCAGACATAAGCTCACCCTGAGCTTAGTCAAACTAGGTTAACCCTGACCTAACCAAGATTGCACCAACAGATAAATGCAGTAAGAAGGAAATGCAGAGCTGAACCATAAGAAACAAAGGAAGTACATACCTACCTGCGTCGATCCAAACCCGGTAGTATGCATGTCAACCAAGTGCAACAATCAAGTGCAGCAAACACAACCAAGTGCAGAGATGCAAAGCATGCTCATGATGCAACATGGGTCACCCCTGACGCCAGTCGGCCACCGTTGTGCATCACACGAAACCGAGTGGGTAGGGCTCTGACCAGGTCCTCCCTCCACTCAGACGGTCACTGTCGCGAACCACGCGATACCGAACAAGCAGGGTCTCAGACTGAAACGTACGCCGCCCTAGGGAAAAGTACGCTCCCTCATCCCTAACTATCTCCAGACAGAATAGGGGGCCTGCTGCAGCGCTGCGGGTACGCCACCGGAACTACACGACTGGTCATGTGGCAGGTCTGACGGCCCATCTCAACCACTAGGGGAGTCAAAGGTCGCCTACATATGCTCCTACACGAGTAGTAAGTCCGACGATCCATCTCACCCTCCAGGAAGTCAAAGGTCGCCCCCTATGCTACGTGCAACAATGATGCATGCCACTATCCCATGCATCATCCACTATCTATCCCTGCTGTTATCTACATGATATGCAGTAGTCCAGATAACCGGTATGCACCAATACCTAAATCCTAGTGTAAGGTATAAGGTAAACTGTACATCACCAATCCATACAGAAATAGTAAGCAGTAAAGCTAACGGATACAACTACCGAAGCAAGAGTACAGAGATAAAAATCGGATATCCCTACTGCTAACTATATCTAACTATGCATAAAAAGAGGTACCCGCTTCGATACAAAGAAGTTCGTGCGACGAAAACCCCCGTCCAAAATAATATCAGCACAATAAGGTCGCGAAATCAGTCAACGCGCTGCATCCAAAGTATAATCTTAGCCATATAAACCAATAAATAACCAAGCAAATAAATCCCTTAAATCGAATTAGGGTTAACCCTAATACCGAAGTCATTTAACTAATTTTAATCAAATGACTAACTCCTAGTCATTGAATCTTGGTTTGATTTAGGTTTAGCCTAAGCCCAACCTAAATTCAAACCAATTCAAGTCTAGGTCCAAACCACCATCTAAGAGACCCTAACCCAATCTAGCTAGGATAGGTTAGCTAACCTCCATAGTTCTGACTCCAAAAAGTAACTCACGACAGATATGGAATCACCACAACAAATAGGATCAAAACTGATTCCTTACAAAACTCCCCAGCTCTGAACCGATCCAAAGCCGAAGGAGCAGCTAGAATCCCAAACCAACTTCGATCAAGAACTAATTCAAACCAGAACAGATCTAAAACAATAAGAACAAGACTTACACCTACACTGATCGAATCCATCCATGATCAGAAAAATACCGAGAACAATCAGGAAACCATAACACAGAGCACAAATCCAATTCGTGATCAAAACCTACAGCAGAACAAAACCCAACTCAAACAAGAACACACGATCCTAAACCAGATCAAGATCAAAATCCCACAATCAGAGATATTAAAGAGGATAAACCGCAATCCACAGATTCATCAATATCTAACCTATACAGGAGGTTATCATGAACACCAATGAGGACTGTGCTCACATGTTTTCCACTTAGCGACCGCCCAAATTGCAGCTCCAACCGGCGATCACCGCAACAAGGCAACAATCGCCAATACCTGATCCAAATCACGGCCAACCAAGAAAACCCTAGATCAACCAATTCAGACTCAAGACCGAAACCGTTTCGCGATCTACCTAGAGGATCACGATTAGAAACTCGAGATCGGAGATTAGGTTGAATTTTCACAGCTTACCTCCTCGACGATGCCGGCGACGACGCGATCTGCCAGAGGATGCGATCTGCCAGAGGACGGGTCAAGAACCTCCCCGTGGTCGACTATCCCCGGCGGCACTAGCTAAGGGGTCGCCGGCGCTGGTTCCGTCGCCCGAAGGTGGCGCCGAGAAGAAGAAAACGAAGAGGGAAGTGGAGAAGAAGAAACAGAGAGAAGGAGAGACGGAGCGGTTGGGTTTCCGATCGGCTTCTGCGAAAACGAGACGCAAAAAGCAAATATTATTGGCTTTTGCGTTTAACCCCTCAAATTTTCATAATTCCCACCGACACCCTTGAGTTCGATAATTTTGCGTTTTAGCCCTTTGGATTTCCCAGATTCTCACATATATTGATATCATACTAGAATTTTGACATATCAAATTTTCAATATACCATAATTTCAGTATAGTATTAATTTCATACCATTCATAATAAAATTTCGGTATCGATACGGTATATTAAATTTTTTTATATAAATCTTATACCGATATCGAAAATTTAGGTACAGTATAATATCGTATAAATTTTTTTAAGATATCATAAAATTGATATATTTCAATACGATAAATGCAATATATTAAATTTTCGATATTTTTCTTTACCTCTAGACTGCTTGTACAAAATCATTTTGGAAAGAACCAAATGCAAATATAAAAGAATGGAAATAAATGCTATACGTCCATCTAGAATCGGCCCTGTAGATATGGAGAGAGGTACATGCAAGTACACTAATAATAAGGTTGCGTTTGGTAGGGTATAATCCACCCTGTAATGTAATCAAGATTACATTACAAGTTGAATTCCTTTGTTTGAAATAACTTTAAAATTATAATGTAATGTAATCTCGATTATAAAAGAGGTTGATGATTTGTAATCTGGATTACAAAATAAAATCTCCGTAATCTAGATTACATTACAGCTTGTAAAGTCGTCAGCCGGGTGACGACGATCGTCGGTCGCCGGCCGGCGACCGGCGGCGGCGGCGGCGGCGGCCGGCCACCGCCTGCGGTGGCGGTCACCGGTCGCCGGCCGACGCCGCCGGCCGGTCGGCTGTGGTCACCGGTCGGTCGATGGTCACCGGTCGGCCGACGGCGATCGTCGGTCGTCAATCTTGATTAAATTACAGGATGCATTACCCCTCACCAAACAAAGGAATCCAACTTGTAATGGTTATCAAAGATTACAACAAACTCATTACCAAACATAACAATGTAATCAAAATTACATTATATTACATTACAAACTTGATTACATTATAGAGCTGATTACATTATCCCCTACCAAACGTAGCCTAAGAGCATAGTGATACATTAATAATATAAGATATCCTTAAGGTTGGTTTTTAATGAAATGTTTGAAATACGAAAAAAAGTTACAAATTAGATGATATCAAATTTAGACAATTTAGTCTAACAGAAGTTTTTATCTATTGTTAGGGTAAATCAAGAAGTATTCAAGGTGGACGATTGAGAAGTCAAGCATATTATGATTACGCACCCTATTTGAAAGAAAGTTTCTTCTAAAATATGTTATAACTGGGGATTGAATTGAGGGTGTCTAGGTGTGGAATAAGAAAAAAAGCTAAATCAGATAATAGTCGAACCTAAGGTGATTGGCTCGGCCCTATGGAAGTTTCTCATCGGCTACAAAGGTAAATTGAAAAGTACTAGCGATAGACAGTCCAGAAACTCAGTATCGTATGGTTGCGTGTCCCATTTAGATGAAAATTTTTGTAAAATATACTGTAGTTGGAGATAGAACCACAAATGCCTATGTGACAACTTGACGCCCTTCCACTGCACTATAACTCTTGGGGCAAAATGAAGCTAGGTGTGGAATAAGAAAAAAAAAATTGACAGTCAAACCTAAGTGTGAAATTAGGAAAAAAAATTGATGAACCAGATAATAATCAAACTTGAGGCGACCAGTCCGATTCTACAAAAAATTTTCATCAACCACTAGGGTAAATCAGAAAGTGCTTACGGCGGACGATTAAAAAGCCTAGCATCTCATGGTTGTGTATCCCATTTAGAAGAAAAATTCTTATAAAATGCGCTACAATCAAAGATTGAACCTTGAGTGTCAAGGTGTGGAATAAGAAAAAAATAATGAACAAGATAATATCGAACTACAAATGCTTGAGTGTAAGAAAAAAATGATTAACAAGGTTGGGTAACATCGAACCTTGGGCGACCGACCCAGCCTCACGGAAGTTTCCCA
This sequence comes from Boesenbergia rotunda, assembly GCA_024364735.1. NCBI lineage: Eukaryota > Viridiplantae > Streptophyta > Magnoliopsida > Zingiberales > Zingiberaceae > Boesenbergia > Boesenbergia rotunda. The sequence goes on along the minus strand of JAGFNQ010003394.1, from coordinate 434,248 downwards.
TTGGCCACTGGGGTAAATTTGGAGGAAAAATTCCTGCAAAATGCGATATAACTGGGGATCGAACCGTGGATGCCTGGGATGATTAGTCGTCCTTCCGTTGCACCATAGCCCCGGGGGCATGCTTGAGTGTAAGATGTTGAACCAGGTAGCAGATGAACTTGGGGTGACTAACTCGCCCCATGAAAGCTTCCCACGGGTCACCCATGCTTGAGTGTAAGATGGTAAAAGGTGATTCGCTCGCCCCAGCGCCCCCGCCAATCCGTCCCAAGGCCAACACGAAGAAGGTAAATCACGGGGTTACTAGTCTGAATGTTATGGCTAGTGCGTGGGGAGGCCGGGCACATTGACTTTGTCAGGTTTTGATCTCCAGATCTCATGATGGTAACACTCACGTATTAACCATCAGTCCTTCCCGTGGGGACTTCATGCTTGAGTGTAAGAATAAAATGATTAACAAGGTTTTTTCAACATCGGACGATTGGCCCGGCCTCACAGAAGTTTCCCACCGGCCACTAGGATAAATCAGGAAGTGCTCGCGGTGGGCGGTCCAGAAGCCCAGCGTTCTAGGGTTCACGCCCCATTTGGAGAAAAAATTCCTACAAATACGCCGTAGCTGGGGATCGAACCGCAGATGTCTGGAATAACGAATAGTCGCCCTATCGCTGCACCATAACCACGAAGACTTCGTGCTTGAGTGTAAGAAAAAAAAATGATGAACCAGGCAGCAGACAAATTGAACCCGGGGTGACCGGCTCGGCCTCACGGATGTTTCGCACCGGTCACCAGAGTAAATCGGGAAGCGCTCGCGGTGGGCAGTATAGAAGTCCAGAGTCTCAGGGTTCGCGCCCCATTTGGAGGAAAAATTTCTGTAAAATGCGCCGTAGCTAGGGGATCGAACCGCGGATGCCTAAGTTAATAACTAGTTATTCTACCGTTGTACCATAGCCCCGGGGGCTTCGTGCTTATGTGTAAGAGTTAATATGATAGGGGCTCCACTATCCAAAATCTCCGGTTTAATGAATACAAAATTACTTGAAGCATGAAGGCAATGAACAGACTTGTTATAGATACTTGCATAAGTATTTTTATTATCAACAACATGATTTTAGTTCATTATTAATAAAGCACAATGTTACAACCTTGTTTGTTATAATCTGTTATATTGGTATAATCCTTTGAAATCTACCTCATTGATTGTTGTGATTAACTTTGTTGGATGAAATATGACTTGTATGTACCTACGACTGAAGTGGTGTCGATCAACAGTTGGAGAAAAAAAAAAGAAACCAAACTAGGATTTAGGGTTTAGAATGATCATTAGAGTATGAATACATGGCTACACTTGACTATGATTTATCAATCTAGCTATATATATATATACCCCAATTGAATTAAGTACATAATCTTTTTTTATAAAATTTGAAAAATAAATAAAAATAAAAATAGAAAAGATTATTATATAATTATTATAAAATATTTTCTAATAATCGGTATTGCAGTAAAATAAACTTTTGAGTAAATAAGCCTATCATCAGGGGCTCAAAGGTGGCCAACTTATTATTACATGAACAAGTCAAATTAGGTTACTACTCTCTTATTTTGAGCAGGCATTCCTCACCATCCCATACATAGTTTTCGCCAGTTTTGTCCAGTGCACATTTTGGGTGCATGTCGAAATAACACCCTGCGCAACAGTAACTCCAACTATGTCCTATCTCTCTACAACCATTACACTCATAAGTGCGGCAACGGGTAAGGACAAGCTCAGGCTCATCATCAGGAAGGTTAGGGACAAACTCATGCTGAGCATCATGGATGTCAAGCTTTATCTTCTCAGGCCACGCCTTTGCCATTTCTTCAATTGGACGCTCCAACTCTTTGATCTTCTCCTCGTCGAATGGGTAAGCATCAGTACCATGTATCTTCAATAACTCCTGGGCTTCTTGGGTAAACGTTCGTCCTGTTGGACCTATAACAACCATGGTAGGACCTACATAAGCGTGTCCTCGGGGATGGAATTTGAATAAACGGTTCAAATATTTCTTTCTCTCATCACCAAAAGGTAAGGCCAACCATGGCATGCGGGAGAAGAATTTATCAAATGAATCCTGATCGCGATCGATGGAGATGAAGATAATCTCAAAATCAATATCCACATTCTTGATCTCGTGATACGCTTCGATCAGTTTAGGGAGGTAATCACGGCAGCGATTATGCCAACGTGCTGAGAAGTCCAGGAGGATCGTCTTTCCAACTAGCTCTTTTATTGGAACCTAAAGGAAGAATATTACCACTACCAGATTATAAGGAAACAAAAAATGTACTCCACATGTTAAGCAAAAAATTCATTACCTTCAATCCTTTTTTTCCAAGGACATAGTCCAGATCCCCCAAAACAAGAAGTGACTCGAGTGTTTGTGACTCAAGTTTGGCCTTTGCTTTCTTTGAAAACTCGTGCATCTTCTCCTCAGAAAACGGGAATGCTTCCCATGCCTCAAATCCATAGTCATCAATAAGTTTAATTAAATCGACATTCATAATTTTCCCATCCGATCCAATCAAGACGACCATTGGGTACTCATGTTCCGGGAGATCAAAATAGCAAACAAGCTTATCACAGCTTTTGTCATTGAAAGGTAATGCAAGCCAAGGCATGCTTTCTATGTCTCCATCATAACAGGATTCCTCCTCTACCATGGACACTAGCACAACCTCAAATCTCTCTCCAATTTCCTTGAGCTTCCTATATATTTGTGCAAGTTCTGCAGTGAATTCACAGCAAGAATTATCATCACTTGCAAAGTACAAAGCTACTATTTTTCCTTCGAGATTTGAAACAGAAACCTGCATCAAAATCAGCATATATCAAGTACACAATAATTATAGACGTAAGTAATTAAGCATTTAGTATATGTTGAGGCATTTAGTGTGTTAGTCAACATTAACATTAAACATCTCAAAAAAACTACTGGAACATTTGCATTACCTTAGATCTATCGTTTGCAATCAAGTAGTCACGGTGAGATGTAACTAAGACACTTCGAATAGTTTGAACCTTCTTAGCATTCTCCGCTTCCTCTCTCAATTTACTAATCTTTTCGACAGTAAATGGATAACCCTCTGCGCCATATCCTTTTACAGCTTTTACACCTTCTCTATTAAGAACCTTCCCTTTGGCATCAAGGATGACAAGGGTGGGAACGCCCTTCGCCGACAAAATTTTTTCGAGTTTTCTCCTCATCCAACTGTCAGAATATGGGATTGCAAACCATGGCATTTTTGAGAAGTACTCCTTAAAGGAGTCCTCATCCTTATCCTTAGATACAAAAATAATTTCAAAGCCATCATCCTGGGAAGAGAGTTCATTATACACTTCAATCAGCCTAAGATTGAAGAGTTGGCAATGTGGAAGGCTTGTCGCATGATTTTCCAAAGTGTTCATAAGCTCACTCATGTTAAAATTCAAGAGGGCATTGGCTATGAAGTGCAGATAAAGTAGAAAAAGAATCAAAAAGATATTCTGATATGATTCAACAAAGAAGAAGATATTTCCACAAAACAGAACACTCAAGCTGTGTGTCCTGCGTTCAAAGTTTATGCATTTAACTTTAGTAATAAGCCACCACCCGAGTTGTTACTAAGTTGTCAATAAAAGATTTGTGCATTCCATGTAGATACATTACTCATTAAAGTTTGGATTGAATAATTTGTGATTTTTTTCCCCATAGGTTGGGTGTGCTTCAGGATGTATACATACTTTCACATAAACTTGAATCTTAACTTAGTGCAAGTACAATAAGCAAAATAGTTGTTGATTTAGAATGCATGAACCGATTTGTGGAGAAGACAGTGAACAGCAAAAAAAAAAATTAAAGACTTACAGTGCTGTCGTCGGAGTACTCTGATGGTTTCAGGGGCTTACAGATTCCTTGCACTTGTCGTCCGAAGTGCGATCACAGTCGAACCGCTCTTCCTCGCTCACAAACCAAGTCCCACTCTTTTGATGGATGTTCTCGGCAGAGACCCCGCACCGGTAGATTCCTTTTTTTTTTTTTCACTTAAACTTGGACGCCTCTGCTCCTCTTATAATGCCGCACATAGCAGCGAGATCAAGGTACGTGGGTCAAGCGTGGGCAGTTGCAAAAGCAACTGCTCATTGCATGATCTGTGCAAGTCACGCCCCCAAATCTTACATCTCCCACTCGTCCAAGTCAAGTCACAAAGACCTTATAAGGAATTAAGTCACAAAGACTTCTAGAATTAGGTCACAAAACCTAATAGCCACAAAGACTATATATATATATATAGTCACATAGACTAATAGAACATCCAATTCATACATTAGGGAAAATGATTCGTGCGACGGCAAGCATCCTGAGCATTCCTTGCTAAGAAAGTTGTTACGCTTAACTTAGCTGCTCTCTGAGCGATCAACACTAAGAAAGTTGTTACACTTTACTTAGTCGCTCTATAGAACAAATCTGAGACATCAATAACTTGCCTTTACCCCAGATTAAATTATTTACATCAATATGAACATCTCTAATCCCTCATGATGACATACGAGTCAAGAGCATGTTCAGTATCTCCATTCAATACCATTATTCACAATTACATCTTAAGTACTAAACAAAAAATGTAACTGGTCGACCAGTGAATAAATGTCAAAGATGTAAACCTCTCATCAAAGATCAAATAGGATTGCCAGCATGGGCCAAAATTTTCAGGCCGAAAGAGCACTTACCCTCAACCAAAATTCAGTCCTCTGTTCATCTTAGTCAAACCACTAACAATCCAGATCAACCTATCGAAACATATGCCATGAAGCAAACAAAACCCCCAAAACCAAGGCTTAGCTTAGAGTGATCGATGTGCAAAGAACAAGATCCCAACTTTCTACAGTGATCAACCTATCCTCGTAAACTACAACAGATCAGAGTGCGTAGTTAAAGGGTACAAACCTCGTCCCCATTATTCCTGATGAGGAAGTTCCTCCCGTCGGTAGAGAGAATCGATACGACGTCGACCACATCCACCTGGACCACCTCTCTCCCAAACTCATCCTCGTCTTCCATTTTCTTGTCTCGATGGCTTACTTCCTAAGTTTTCTCACGGAGGCTGTCAGCGAGACCTAAGTCGATAATTTTATAGAAAATACTTACACTTCGGTCTTTCAAAAATAAAAATAAATAAATAAATAATCATTTAAGATAATATTGAAATGGAACGGTTTAAACGTTCAATATCCCTTCATTGAATGCCCTATTTGCAAACAAAAAAAAACTTATAAATATATCATTGAGAATTAAATCTTAAATATCAGACAACTTATAACTAGCTTTTAATCCTTTCCTTTCTTATGGGATTAAATTTCATAAAATCAAAATTTATAAAAATTATTATAAAAAAGTTATATTTCATGAAAAGTAAAAGCATTTTAATAATTTTCTAAAAATATAAATTTATTAATTAAATTGGCATATAGCTCTTATGGGATTTCTTAATATATATACCTATAATAGTTAGATTGCGGTATTAAAATAAAATTATTTATGAATAAACAATTATTAATGCACCATCGCAATGATCTCATTTGTTAGTGGGTTTCTCCTCCGGAGCTATGGTGCAGCGGTAGGGTAACTAGTTGTTATCCTAGACATCCGCGGTTCGATCCCCAGCTACGGCGCATTTTGTAGGAATTTTTCTTTCAAATAGGACGCGAACCCTGGGACGCTGAGCTTCTAGACTGTCCACCGTGAGCGTTTCCCGATTTACCCTGGTGACTGATGGAAAACTTCCGTGGGACCGGGCCGATCACCCCAGATTCAATTTATCTTTTGTCTGATTCATCATTTTTTTCATTTGTTAGTGGTTTTCTTGGATGAATTGATAGTTAACATATATACTGTTATCATTGTAGAGATTTGAGAATTAAAATTTGATAAAATCATTGTAGAGATTTGAAAATCAAAATCTGATAAAGTCAGTATGTTCCTCCTCATCAAATACTAGCTATAATATCCAGGCTAGTAATCCCTGTAATTTACATCCTCCATGTTGACCTGGGATAGATTGACGAGAGCGTTAGGATTAAATATTATTCAATATTATTCAACCGGATTAATTAAACCCTTCAGTCATCTCATATCGAGCTTATCTCATTTGGCCAATTAAATTTTTTATAACAAATTTTAATAGAATTACAAAATGCTACGAGAACCTAAAATAAAAATCTTCCATATAATGCGTCCGGACTACGGTAGAACAGAAAGTATCAAATTATTTGAGTATTTCTCAAATATTTATAATTTAACGGTAAATTACAAATAACTCCCCAATATCCCTTTGATCTTTGCATACATTCCCCACACAAGTTTTTCTTTACATTTACTCCCTGATGGATTGAGTATAAAAGAGTGAAAATTGAGTATACATCAGTGAAAATTGAGTATAAAAGAATGAAACTTGAGTATAAAAGAGTGAAAATTGAGTACACGGGTTATTGATGTGGTGGATGCAACCTTACATACTCAATTTTTTAACTTTTATACACTCAACTTTCTTCAAATAATACTCACCAATCTGTCTTGTCAATCCCATCAGGGACTGAATGTAAAGAAAAAGTTATGTGGAGATTGTATGCAAAGTTGAAATATCATGTGGGAAGTTTATGAAAATTTATCCATAATTTAGTGATGTATTTATAAGATTTTTTGCTAAATAAAATATAGCACCGTAAAATATTAAAATTTTGGACTACTTATTATCAATGTTTCTCAATTTATTCGATAAAAAAAACTTCTACAAGATTGATCATCTCAGATTTAATATTATCATTAATTTTTTTCCCATCATCCATACAGTAAAATAGACTTCGAGGAAAGTCTCGGATCAATGACATAATGAGCTCAAGCCATGCTTTTATTCACCATCACACTTCCTTCCTTTCTTTGTCACTTCACCATAGTGCACATTTTGGGTGCAGGTCGAAATCACATTTTAAGCAACAGTAGGACCAACTGCGTACGCTCTCCGCACAAACAGCACAGCGATACTCCGAGCACAAACGGATAAGGAGAAGCTCATGCTTATGGATGTGATACGCTATCTTCTTAGGCCACCTCTCTGGCATGTCCTTATTTTGATCCTCCAACTCTTTGAGTTTCTCCTCGGTGAATGGGTAAGCATCAACTCCATGTGCCATCAACAATCTCTCGACGTCCATGGTAATTGTTCGTCCCGTAGGACCTATTGCAACCAGGGAAGTTGTGTTGCGGATTTTTAATCTGCGGCTCAAAAATTTAACCCTCTCATCATCTGGAGGCAGTGCCAACCATGGCATGAGTGAGAAGTAGTCATCAAATTCTCTCTTAGAATAATAATATCTGTAGATGTAGATAACCTCAAAATCAGGATCCACATTCTTGATCTTGGGATACTCTTTGATCAGTTTAGAGCAAACCCAATCATAAGGCGTTGAGAATTCCAGGAGGATGGTCTTTCCTACAAGCTCTTTTACTGGAACCTAATGGAAGAATTAATATTACCACACAGGTTTAATTAACTACTAGATTATATATGAGGAAAAATCATGTACAACAAAAAATAAAGGAAGCTAGATTATCTTATAAATGTAAGCAAAAAATTCATATATTACCTTCAGTCCATTTTTTCCAATGACATAGTCCAGATCACCCGAAACAAGAAGCGACTCGAGTGTCTGTGACTCAAGTTTAGCCTTTTCTTTCTCTGAGAACTCGTCCAACTTCTCCTGAGAAAATGGGAATACTTCCCATGCCTCAAATCCATAGTCTTTAATAAGTTTAATTAAATCTACATTCATAGTTTTTCCATCTGATCCAATCAAGATGAGAGAAGGGCATTTATAATCCTCGAGACCAAAATAGCCAAACAGATTATCGCTGCTTTTGTCATTGAAAGGAAATGCAAGCCAGGGCATGTTTAGTATGGCTTTATCGTAATACGATTCGTCCTCTTCCAAGGACACTAGCACAACCTCAAAGCTCTCTCCAATTTCCTTGAGCTTCCCATAGATTTGTTCGAGTACTGAAGTGACACCACCACCACAGTCACCACAAGAAAAGAACGTGCATGAGAAGTATAGAGCCACTATTTTTCCTTCGAGATTTGAAACAGAAACCTGCATCAAAATCAGCATATATAAGTAAAAAAAAAAGACTAATACACAATAATTATATTAAGCATTTAGTATACGTTGAGCATTTAGTACTGTATCAGTTAAGAGTAACTTTAAACATCTCAAACGACTACTGGTACATTTGAATCACCTTAGATCCATCGTTTGCAATCAAGTAGTCACGGGAAGATGAAACTAAGATACTTCGAAGAGTTTGATCCTTCTTAGCATTCTCCGCTTCCTCTTTCAACCCACTGATCTTTTCGACAGTAAATGGATAGGCCTCTGCACCATATCCTCTTACAGCTTGAACACCTTCTATATTAAGAACCTTCCCATCGGCATCAAGGATGACAAGGGTGGGACGTCTGCAGATCTTGAAAAGTTTGTGAAGTTTTTTCTTTATCTCATGATCAGAAACTGGGATCGTAAACCATGGGAATTTGGAGAAGTACTCATAAAAGGACTTTTCACAACTATTACAATATTTACAATAATCATAAGGAAGAAAAATAATTTCAAAGTTATTATCCTGGGAGGCGAGCTCATTATACACTTCAAGTAGCCTTTGAGTGAAGCGCATGCACCGTGGACCGGTTGAGGTTGTGAAGTAAAGAGCAATCATTTTCCCTTCAAGACTACCAATAGCCACCTAAACAAGTAAATAACTGATAGTCACGTGATTTTGTTCATAAACTTACTCATGTTAAATGCAGGAGGGCATAGGTTAATGAAGTGCAGACAAAGTAGAAAGATCATTGAAAGGATATTCTGATATGGTCCACGAATGTAGAAGATATTTGTGTGAAAGAGATGACTCAAGCTGCGTTCCCTAAGTTCAAAGTTATATTCAATTAATTTTGGTAATAAGCTACCCCCAAGTTGTTACTAAGTCGTCATAAAAGATCTGTGCATTCCATGTAGATAAATTATGAACAGTGCAACAAAAAATTCTCAACAACCTCCACTTCTAAATTAATGAAGATAAATTTAAAAAGAGAGAGACAGAGAGAATAGTAGTAGTAGCAGAAGAAGAAGAGGAAGAAGAAGAGAAATGTAAGCATTAGTGTTCCTCCAATTATATCCTCCCTTTTCATCCAACGCCCACAAACTAAACTCGATCTGTTAAATCTCTCATCAAAGATAAATAGGATTGCCAACATAGGTCAAATTTCCCGGACGAAAGAGTACTTAGCCTCAATCAAAATCCAATCCTCAGTTAATCTTAGTCAAATCGCGAACAACCATATCAACCCATCGACCATATTCTTGAACCAAACAAAACGCCCAAAACCAAGGTTTAGCTGAGAGTGATCGACATGCAAAGAACAAGATCCCGACTTTCTATAGTGATCAACCTATATCTTACTCTACGATTGCCAAAACATGAGATGAATAATCAATATGAACATTTCAAAGAGACAGATTCCTGACTCATAAACTACAATAGAACAGAGTGCGTAGGGAAATTAAAGGGAACAAGCCTTATCGCCATTATTCCGGAGGAGGAAGTTCCTCTCGTCGGTGGAGAGAAGCGATACGATGTCTCCTACCTCTACCTCCTCGGCTGCCATTTTCTTATCTCGATCACCTAAGTTCGCAGTCATTCGTTTTCTCAAGTATGAATTGTCGGGGAGAGCTCTTGTTACGCAAGCAAGATGAAAGTACCAAAGTCCATCCTCCTTTTATAGAAACTTTCCATCCTTTCCTGCCTATATGATTAAATTTTTTAAAATCAAAATTTATTATTTAAAGGAAACAAATAAATTTTATTTTATGAAATCTGAATTCTATATTAATATAAATATAAATTATAGATTTTTTTAAAAAAATAACTTTCATTATGATTTTCATAAAATCCATATTTTTATTTTGTTAATTTTTCAACATTAAATTTTAAAATATAATTTTAAGAATTTAATCTTACAAAACTATTTCCAAAAAATACAACAATTAGTTGTTGTAAAAATAAGTTATATTTCATAGAAAGTAATTAAGAGTATTTTAATAATTTTTTAAAAAGTAAGTAGTCTTTTTACATTTATTAGAAATTAATTTTAAATTTTAATTTAATTTTTATTAATAAATAAAGTTCATCAATTTAATTGACATATACGTCTTATCGGAATTATCAATATATCCCTATTTAAACAATAGAAAATAAACACGTAACACATTAAATAAACATAACATGTTAAATATTATTTTATATAAAAAATCCAAATAATAATAATAACAAATCGAAAATCCACGGATACAAAATACAAATCCAATAACGAAATATAAATAACAATGATGGGGTTGAGCATCCTGAGGTGACACGTAGAACGGAAAAACTACATGTCAGAGTCCATTAAGCTTGAATGTTTCGCTTGGACTCCCGAGAACACCTTGGGAAGACAGACTCCCGAGACCAGGTCGGACTGTAGACCCAGGTCGGACTGTAGACTCTCGAGCAGATAGACTCCCAAGGTCAGGTCGAGCCATAGACTCCCGAGACCACCTTGGGAAGACTGACTCCCGAAGCCGTCCTGGGAGGAGATATCTCGAGACCCTCTCGGGAGAGCGGAACCCAAGGGTCAATGCACTCGATAGCTCGACTTCAAGTAACCGTTCCCCTTTTCGGATCAAGAACGTCAGATAGTTGTTGGTCAACACACGCGACAATTAAGGCCTTAATTATCACTGCGACCGTTACTGAAAAATTATCGTGTAATCGACAAATAAAGAATGTGGAGGAGAACAACGAGGTATGTGTAATCAAGCCCTCATGTATATATGGTCCATCTGAGCCTCGAAGCACCGTTGGAGGAGGACGAATATGTTTCAAGGAAAATGCGCTGCGTAAGCCTCAGCAACTTCCTGGTCGGGAGACGTCCGACCTCAGCTCGGGAACTCGGGAGCTCGGGAGATACTGCTCGGGAGCTCGGGAGACACCACTCGGGAATTTCAGCTTGGGAATTCCAGCTCGGGAATTCCGCTCAAGAGCTCAGGAGACTTGGTCAGGAGACTCCACTCGGGAATTCCTGCTCGGGAATTCAGGTCGGGAGCTCGGGACACCTGGTCGGGAGCTCAGAAAAGCAGCTCGGGAGATTGCAGTTTGCGGTAAAGCAGCTCGGGCCACTCAACAAATAAGTTAGATTTATTGTTGTAATTTCAATTTAGTATAAATTCTCTAAATTTCCTCCAACAGCTTATCCCTCGAAAAAAAGAATGATCATTTAAGTCTGCTAACTATGCTTCTCCCGATTGTGACTAAACAAGACTAGTTTCATCGCCAGCTAATGGCTAATATCAATTTATATATTTCTATCCTCGATAAGAGTAGCGATAGGAGTAGCGAACCAAATTAAGCCAAAAGAAACACATGGCCGTAAAACAACGCTTTCAACGTGGAGAACATAAATTAATTAACATCTATATAACCACCAATATTAGTGTTTGCATTTCATAGCTAAATGAATTAACTTCAAAAGCCAACTACATTTTCAGGAATGTTACCCGACACCAGCAAATGTTATCATTTTAATTCATATTATAAAAATCCTACCAAATTGTATCATTTTCACAACTTTGTAAACTTAAAGCACCATTTTTACATATGCTGACAACGATAAATATATAACTAAAACAATATTAATAGAGTCAACCAAAAGACTTCACTCAAATTCAACTATTTGTGTATATATCATATGAAACTTTATCACTTTTATTAATATCCTACCATAAGGATAGCAAAATGATTTGATCTCAATTCTTATAATTCAAGTCAACACCGTCTCATTAAAGGAACAATAATTATACAATTTTATGTCTCATGAGCTCCAAGTAAACCTCACAACTTGTTACCGCATCAAAAGAAAATTATATTAAAGTATTATTATTGCTCCAGTCTTCTTGTTTCCACCCAATCCTCCTACATACTCTATGACTAAATAAATGATATCAATTAATATGAATAAAAAAATAATTTATTGAGTAAATAATATTTACTGCTAAATTGGATGGTACGATGGTACTCGGTGATAATGAGGTATGCTGAATCCATCCTTGCACTTGCTTGACTTTAATGGTACAAAATTTAGAGGCTGAACCAATAACAATTATTAAAAAAAAAGACAACATATGTATATATACTCAGAATCATTTTAAAAAATATATACTTCCAATCCAAATTAATTATATACCTTAAAATTTTTATCAAAACAAATTTGAATTTCCTTTAGCTTTTGGCCTGTGCAAAGAAGGTTGGGCAAAGCTCCAAACTTAATTTGGATTATAAATTCAATACGCTTTGGTCTATACATTTTAGTGTCCGAAGCAACAACACCATATGCATTAAGCAATTTGTGCAACAGAAACAAAAAAAATTAAATTTTAAAAATTAAGATAATGTTAATTGTATTATGCTTAAATAATTTACTAAATTGATCGTTATGTAAATTTTATAAAGTGGAAATTGTATTAATTACCCCACTAAATAATTTGATACGCGAAGCACAAGCACAGATTCATGCAAAAATTTAAACAAAACATTATCATGAAATAAATAAATAAATTATTTGGCAAAAATATATGTTTAATAAAAATAAATACCTCGTGCTTCCAGAATGCTTCTGTTGAAAATCAAAATTTTAAGGGTTTAGTTGTAAGCTCCCAAACTTGGAGGGCCTCTATGTAAAATTTCAAAAAAAAAACTATTTAAAAGCCCTAACTTCCCCACATCTCCCGATCAGTTGCCTCTCAACCTCGACTTTTTCCCTTCGGTTTCGCTCGACGCCGCAGCCCGCCCCGATGCCGATAGCCGACGCCGTCGAGCCCTAGCCATCGCCCATCGATTTCTTCCCTTCTCCTTCTTCTCCGACGCGCACAAGCAGAGCATCGCGGCCCGCACACGCCGAACCCTAGCCGAGCGTCCTCGCGTGGAACCTTAGTCGACGCTGCCAGATCCTCTCCGGCTACGAGAAAAGGTGCCACTACCAGCCTACCTCTGTTCCTCGCCGTCCTTGATTTCTTGCGCCGGCCACCAACTCAGGTAAAGGATGCGCTTGACTGTTCTCTCCTCTTCTTAATTCCCTGTCGGACGGACTTCACAGTAGGTAAAAGTTTGTTAGGGATTCGTATAGGTTTATCTATTAATGATTTGATCTTGTAGTGCCGTGAGGTTGGTTGATGTTGTGTTGTTGTAAGGTTTTTGTTGCTTTGGTTTTGGGCACCAAGAACAGTTAGGTGTTTGCTAATTTAGTTTTTCTTTTATTTTTATTGGGCTGATGGTATCTGGATTTATGGATTTAATTGGTGATTGATCTGATTTGTTGTTCTTTGAAATCAGAAGAGTTGCTTCTAGGTTGGGGTTTCTGCCGTGAATTTCATGTTCTGGATTTGAGTTATGGTGTTGTGGAATTGAGTGGTATCTTGAATGAGTTTGGACTTTGGCCGTGAGCCCCATTAGTTGGGGTAGCTAGATTATGTTTGGGGTTGCATCTTGTGGCTGTGGGCTTCTTGTGCCATTATGGGTTTAAGTTTTACTTGAGAGGGTCTCTTGGTTTGGGCTTAGGTCAAACCTAAGTGGAATCTAACTTTAATAAATAGGAGTAATATTTTATGAATCTTTTAATTTAGGTTAATTAAATGATTACGACAATTAAGCTTAACCTCAATACGATTAAGAGATTGTTTAGTTACTTATTACTATTTTAAATAACTAAACATCGTATCCTTTGATACAGGACCTTGAGTTGGACTTGTTCAGTTGATCGTGGGAGGTTTTGTTCGTATACGTTCTACAATTATAAGGCGGGTACTTCTCCTTTGTACTCGAGTAGTTTTCTTTACCTTAAAAGCATGACTATATTATGTCTGATAGGTTGCTTGACCTTGTTCTTTGCCGTTATTTAAACATGGCCGTTGAGACTTATTCTTCGTTGATCTTCGAGTATTTCTAAATTCGTTTTTGTACAGTCCTCTGTTGGTTTTTTGTTCTGTAAAGTACCGCTTGTATGCGAGTACTTAGAAGTTCATTAAACACAAATAGTTTTATTTGGCATTAGAAATATCCTACCTAGTAGTGTAGGCACATAACCGTTGGTTTTCAATTTCCGGTTGGTTGTGTTGATGCATGTTTTACTCGTTGGATTTTATTGCATCGTTGGTTCTTCGGTTGTTTGTGCATCGTAT
>JAGFNQ010003394.1:326540-418561 GCA_024364735.1 Boesenbergia rotunda | reverse complement strand
GGAAAACCTACAAATTCAATCTTCATTTATAGAAACCAAACTACTCAACAGACCAAAATCAGACCTTACCTGAACTTGCGACAGTGTGAATGTCCTGAACTCGGACAGTGCGAATATATCTGCTCGAACCCAACAGCTCAACCCCCAATTGGTGAACCAGGCCAAGATCCCTTTTTCCTCTGTATTCCCTCACTAACCCTAGATGTTTTTTTCCCGCAACCGACAGCAAGAACAACAGCCTAGGTCAGAATCAGAAATCAAACCCAAGAACACATTCAAAAACCACCAAAGGAATTTGAGGACAAGAAAGTCACAACCGAGGACTTACCAGTACGAAGGTCGACGGGCGTTCGGCGTGGGTGAGGGTAAAGGAACTTAGGGCTCGGCGTCGGGTGAAGCCGAGAGGGGAGGAGAAAGTGCTCGGCTAGGGTTCGGCGTGTACGGTGAGGCTCTGCTCGTGCACGCTAGAGAAGAAGAAGGAGAAGGGAGAACAAAGCGCGACGGCGGCGTCGCTGGTCGCGGCGCGTGCGGCTTCGGCGACAGGGAAGCGGCGTCGGGCGAAAACCGAAAGAGGCAGTGTCGGGGCAGAGCAGAAACTGCTAAGGCTCGGGAGAAAACTGATTTCCAAAAAGGGCTTTTAGGGTTTTAATATTGTTTTGGCATTTTGCAAATAAACCCAACAGTTTACGCTATTCACAACTAGGTCCCTAATTTGCAAAGTGGCCCTTCAAAATTTCGGTTTTCAACATATATAATCTCATGCAAATCAAATGAAAAGACATTACTAATAATTAAATTACATACCTGCAACATTGGCTAGACTTACAACAAACTTTAACTTCTTCACAAAGCGTTGCCGGCCATTGAAGCGTTAGCATGAATTAATCAAACTCATTTTCCTTCTGAGGTGCACTAGACTAGAACCAAATGTAAGCATAAAGAGAAAACAGCAATTGAAATGGAGACTACTGGTTGCCATTGCGCAATCTCTTTTCTCCTAGCACCTTGTACTATGACTTGAGGAAGTTAAATAAAAGACCACATGCAGTGTGAATTTGCAATGCAATGGATACTTAAATCAAGAAGTGACCCTCAATTGAGATAGACACTAAAGAAACACATTTTGTCTTCATCCCATGAGAGTATATACCATCACATGGTACTGACTAAAAATGTTTAATTAGATTATGAAATTGATTAAAAAATACAAATAAGATATTATTAGCATGGTTTAAAAGGGGATTACGGAACTAAGATATTCTTTAATGGGTTGGTACCATTAAGACGTAAGATTTTATAATTATTATTCCTGTGATGATGAGACTACATAATGTACAAAGTTGTAAATAGTACTTCGTAAGATTTTTTCAACATAGAAATAGGTTGCAAAGTTGTAAAAATTTTATTTATATATTCTAACAATTAGATTATGAGTATATATATATATATATTAATATATTATTTGTATAATGAAATATTTATTGTACATTAAAGTGAAATTTTAATTTTTTATCATAATTATAGTATTATTATATTAAACAAATTCATTTTTACTAATGGAGTGTGACCCAATAATAATGACGATAATCACTTAAGTTTTTCTCTAGCGTGAAGCTAGCATTTGAAAAAGATAAGGTATAATTTTAATCTATTTTTTAATTAAATTAAATAAAATTGGGTGTAATATAGCGAAACTTCAGTATACCGAAGTTTCGGTATAATATAAATTGCTTACCGATTGTACCAAAAATTTTGATATACCAAAAGTTTAAGTATACCGAAATTACTTTGACACAAGAAACATATCCATTTCAGAAGTCACACAATATCTTATTAGTCTCCATTTCCAATAAATTCATTTCTCATTTATATTTAAATTGAGAATTATTATTGATGTGCTTTGTTTAGTCATAGAGTACGTAGAAATATTGGGTGAGAACAAAGATGACTCAACTGGGAGTGCCAATAATACTTCGATGTAATTTTCTTTTGGCTTAGTAATATGTTGTAATCTTCATTTGAAACTTATAAGATGTAAGATTTTATAATTATAGTTCTTGTGATGTTGAGACGGTATTAAATTTAATTCTAACAATTGAGATCAAATGATTTTACTATCCTTATTCAATTTATTTGATAGGATATTAATAAACAAGGTAAAATTTTATATAATACACAAAGAATTCTAATAGAGTACGTAGAAAGATTGGGTGAGAACAAAGAAGACTCAACTGTATTTCATAGCTAAATGAATTAACTTCAAAAGCCGACTACATTTTCAGAAATGTTACCCGACACCAGCAAATGCTATCATTTTAATTCATATTATAAAAATCCTGCCAAATTGTATCACTTTCACAACTTTGTAAACTTAAAGCATAGTTATTTGTTACTTTTGAGCAATAAGTGTAGTTCAAGAGGACAATTATTTCCCCAATACCAAGTAATTAATGGATATCTAAATTTAGTGTGGAGTAAGTAATTAACTAAACAACTAATCCTCTCTTATGTGCATCAATCAATGAAAATCTATACATAGCAAATCGTTACAACAATTTGTTGGAAGCTTTTCTGATCCTCTTGAACATATATATGTAAGCATGCTAACGTATCTCTTCTCTTTGCATCGCAATCTTCTACAACATAAAACAAACATGACACAGTTGTTCTTGTTTACACTACTTGCATTGTCCTCTTCCTCCTCTCTCCTCTCAATCTTAATTTGCTACCCATACCACCGGCCTTCATTTCCGGTTGACCCATGTCGACTCCGGCCAACCCTTTAGCTCGACCGGCCACATTCATCGCCTCGTGCAACGGAGTCACCATCGTCGAAAAGTTCTCGAATCCAGTCTAGCAAATAGCCCCCCTACGTCCTTCGATGTTCCTGTTAAAGCTGCTATGTTTGATTACTTCATACAATACTCCATAGGGACTCCATAGCTTATCGTGACCGGCGTCCTCGACACCGGAAGTGAGGTCGTCTGGGCGAAGTGTCGCTCCTGTGAGCAATTCGATGAGAAAGGCACAAGCATTTATAACCCGTCGAAATCCTCCACCCTTCTCCAAGCTCCCCTGCTCCAGTCCTCTGTATGATTACCCGTCGCTCAAGCCTGTCAGCGTGCCAAAATGTCAATATGTTTATGTGTATGGGTCGGCGATGATCAACAGATTCTTGGCGACAGAGACGTTTTCGCTCGGCGCTGAGTCTGCGATGGCGAACTTGACTTTCGGCTACAACAAACATGTCAAGGGCACTTTCTCAGGCGCCTTTGGCATCCTCGGACTGGGCCAAGGAAAACTCTCTCTGATTTCTGAGCTTAATTTGAGAAGGTTTTCTTATTGTCTCACTCCGTTCAAAAGCTCGAGCAAAAGCCACCTTCTCCTCGGCGAATTAGCCGGCGCGAAGAGGGCGAGTGGTTTCGGCGAAGTGCAATCAACGCCTTTTTTGAATGCCACTGACCAGTACTACGTCGCTATGCAAGGGATTTCAATCGGCGGGAATCGTTTGCCCATTCTGGCGTCCACCTTCGAGTACAATAAAGATGAGTCTACCGGAGTGCTCATTGACTCCGACACCGGGCAGACGCAGCTGCTGCAGTTGGCATTGGACGTGATCAAGAATGAGCTGCAGTCTCTGGTGGGACTTCCGGTGAGAGATATGTCGAAGACCGTTGGCCTTGACCTCTGCTTTGGTTTGTCGTCATGGTCGCCGCCGCCATTGTCGGACATGGTGTTCCACTTCGACAATGGCGCCGACATGAGGATGCCACAAATGAACTATTAAATACCAAAAGTTAGGGGCTCACTGGAAAAGTTCGA
The DNA here is from genome assembly GCA_024364735.1 of Boesenbergia rotunda. Lineage (NCBI taxonomy): Eukaryota > Viridiplantae > Streptophyta > Magnoliopsida > Zingiberales > Zingiberaceae > Boesenbergia > Boesenbergia rotunda. Next base: position 414,739 of record JAGFNQ010003394.1, on the reverse strand, counting down.
AACATAAAGGCCTTATTTGGATTAAATAAATTTGGAGAGCCTTTTTGCAAAAGAGCCAAAAACCGCACTCTCATCTTCTTCTTCTTCTTCGTCTTCGACGGCGCGCACAAATAGGGCGCCACACGCTCGTCTCTCCTCGTGCCACTGCACTCGTGCGATACTTGACGCCGCTGCCGTGAGTGGAGAGAGCGCCGACCATCCTTTGTGCTGGTAAGACTTTGGTTTCCAATCGGGTGGCAATTTCGAATTTATAGCAGATTCCTTTTATTGGTTTTGTTGTGGAAGCTCTGAATAGAACACTAGGAACTAAGTTTGATTGAGGTAAGGATCTGTGTGTTAATCCAAAGGTTCCTATCCTAGATCTGAGGATTTTGTTCTTGTGGTGATCTAAATCTGGATGCGTTATTGTGAATTTTGTTTTGGGTTTTGGGTTGTCCTGACCGTATTATCATTTTGCCAAAGATATACTTTTATTTTTGGCTTTGATCAGTAGCAGGAATCGGTTGGTTAGATTCAGATTGTGGGTTGTATCATTTGGTAGGGACGAATTGTTTCTAATATGATAGTAAACATTGATCCATTAAACATTTATCTATTTCTGTTTGGAATCAAGTTTTGAGTTTGGTGTATTGATCCCATGGAATTAAGAGGTGGCATACCTTGTAAAATTGGTAGAGCATAGTACTTGAATGAACTGTTAAGGGTGTTATTCTTATTTAAGTGGCTTGTTTCTTATTGTATAAGTTGACTACGTAAGTAGAGGTGTGCTAAGTAATGACCTTGTTGAAGAGTTTTGATTTGGAATTTATAGGTTGGCTTAATTGGGTCAGATTGGGCTCTTACCTTGAGTTCGGTTAGGCGTTGGATTGTATAAAGGTATCTACTTTTGGGTTTAAAAGGAAATCCATAGTTGTTTTTCTTAGAGTTTTATTTAAATAGATGTTATAATTAGGTTTTATTCTAATCATGTTTATTATCTTGTTTGGCTAAATTAGTAATTTTATAAATAGCTAAAGTTAATCCTTGATACAGGACATTGATCGGTTGCGTGTGTTGATCGCGGAGGTTCTTTTGGATACATCCTATATAAAAGGCAGGTACTTCTCTTTTGTATTCTTGTAGTTCTTTTATCTTAAATGTATGACTTGTTATGTCTGAATAGATATGCTTGACCTTGTTCTTTGCTGTTGATTATTTTATATCGTCCGTTGATACTTTCTTCGTTTGACCTTCGAGTTAATTTGTACTTTGTATTCGTACAGTCTCTCGTTGATTTTTCATTCTGTAAAGTACCACTTGTACACGAGTACTTAGATGTTTATGAAACACAATTAGGATGGTTGGCATTAGAGACACCTTACCTAATAGTTTAGTTGCATATTCGTTCCATTCTGGTTGGTTTATGATATTTGTTGCTTTTGTTGTTGCATCGTTGTTATTCGGTTGTTTGTGTGTATTGGTATCAATTATCATGCATCATACCTGCACCGTTGCATACTGACGACTGTTGGGCTTTCATATGGTTAAGTGGTCGGCATTCATCTAGTTGCTTTGTCACTCAACCAGTTATCGTGGTAGTTGCTAGAGTGCAAGCAACCGTCCTGTTACGCAACACTCGACCACTTATATATAATGGATGTTGGAGTTGTAGGCAAACAGTTGACACCCTCACCGTTATTTCCGAGGGATATCAGAGCTGTTGGTGGTGGCTCCCCCTTTATCTCGGGGTTTTGAAGTAGTTGGCTCCTCGGCATCCTGCCCACTCAACCACATATATCAATGGTATTCGTTGGAGTGCATACAGTTGTCACAGTCCTATTGTCACGCCCCCAGAGGCACATGCTTCCTCGAAAATCGGGCAGCATCTCCCCTGTACGGCGGACAATATGGGGCAAATATACATAATATCTCCACCAATATAGCTCAGCCACCAGCGGCTGGCATCACAACAATAAGTATAAAACACATCCACGCAGTTTATATCGAAACAAAATAATAATGGGTGGCTCAGCCACCTTAAACAAATAAAGAACATTACAACCACGAGAACTCAAAAGTCTCTGTCGTAATAGTAACAAAACCAGTCCGATAACTGACAAACAAATGAACTGCGGAAAACTAACATAATACCGAAATAGAACCGCTAAACCAAACCGACAAGGTGGGATTGAGGGACTGGCAACTGGATCATCTCCTGGCTCCAAGCAATACCACTACCTGTTATCTGAAACAACAAAAAGGGAAGCAGGGGTGGTGAGTCCGGGCGGACTCTGCGGGTATATGAGTAGACAATAAGCATGACATAAATAAGATAACGAAGTAGAGAATCAAAAGGTACAGTCCATAAGAAATATCAGATTTACTTAATCATGCATAACCAATATAATACGACATGGTATAAAATCCGAATAACGACTAAGCAGGTATGGAACAACTCAACAATAATAATATCAAGATAGACATGCATGTCATACATATGCAACAATCATAGCTCATATAAGTGCATCAAACACAAACAAATGCATAAAAGAAATATGTATGCACATGATGCAATGACATGTGTCACCCCTGACGCCAGTCAAGCCGTCAACACATCCCATCTGTATGACCGAGTGGGTAGGGCTGTGACAACTGTACCACTCCAACAACAACAATAACTAACAACAACAATAATACCACATAAGGCGTGGTTGAGTGGACAGGATGCTGGGGAGTCTACACTCCAACCCCTATACATAGGGGGAGCTATACAACTGCAAAATATCCCTCTATAAACAACGGTGAGGGTGAGCCACCAACAGCTCATCCCTCTAAAACAACGGTGAGGGTGTCACTGTCTGGCCTGACAGGACAAACACTCGCACTCTAACCACTACCATGACAACATGTGGTTGAGTGAATCGAGCAACAATATGACTAACGACGGCTTAACCAAATGTAATCCAACAGTCGTTAGTATGCAACGTGCAAGTATGGTGCATGATATACGATGCACGAACAACCGAAGAAACAACGATGCAATAAAGTCCAACGAATACACGATGCATCAATACAATCAACCGGAAATCAAAACCAACGATTATGCACCTACACTACTACGTAGGGTATTTCTAATGCCAAATAAACCTATCTGTGTTTAATGGACTTCTAGGTACTCGCGTACAAGCGGTACTTTATAGAACAGAAAACCAATAGAGGACTGTACGGATACAAATTTGGAATACTCAAAGATCAACGAAGAATAAGTCTCAACGGCGATGTTTAAATAACGACAAAGAACAAGGTCAAGCAACCTATAAGACATAAACTAGCCATGCTTTAAGGTAAAAGAACTACTCGAGTACAAAGGAGAAATACCCGCCTTTTAATTGTAGAACATCGTAAACGAGAACCTTCCACGATCACCCAAACAAATCCAAATCAAGGTCCTGTATCAAGGACATAAATTTAGCTATTTATACCATTAAATAAATTAACCAAATGATTTACTAAATATGATTAGAATACATCCTAATAACAACCTGTATTTAAATAAATCATCAATAGCAAGAAGTTCCTTTCTAAATCTAGATATCACAATTAAGTTATTTGATTAATTTCCGAACCAACCCAAGGAACTACTATATTTTATCCCAAAACTCAATCAACATCCAAAACAAATTCCACTACCCAAATTGTACCGAATTAATTCCCATGGTCATTAGTGTCACACGGCATAAACCCCACTTGAAACATCATGTTATCTTCCAAGCAACTCCAAAATAGATTACATTTTTAACACAACCTCTCATGGCCTATCCCAATAACATAACACACCATTGTAGATCCTTCTAGCCACTTACGGCACCCTAGCCAAACAGAACAACCACCCATCACAAAACCAACAACCCAATTCCTATCTCTCCCAACAGAATTTAACACAGAAGATCAAACTCCCCACACCAACCAACACCACATTTTAAAGTTCGTAGCAACATTTATAACTTAGATATTAATTATAACCTATCTCATACACACAAGCTCACCTGAGAAAGGAATCACACGGTGAGGGGGTTGTGGCGACGACAAGTTTGCAAAGAGGGGGAGGCTTCGGTGGAGATGATGGGCATCGGTGTGCTCGCGGCTGTGAGGGAAATCACTCGCGCAAACAAAAGGCTTCGACGTCGTCTTCTTGGCGTCGGAGAGGGGAAAATCGGCTAGGGTTCGGCAGGAACGGCTGCGCTCTGCCCGTGCGCGCCGGAGAAGAAGCAGAAGGGAAGTGGAGAACAGAGGCGCGGCAGCGGCGTCGCTGGTCGCTCGCGTGCAAGCTGCGGCGACAAGGTCGGCGGTCGGCGGTCGGCCAGGGCTCTGCAACGCAGGTCGAAACCGACGGGAGTGGGTAGTTTCGAGAGAAATCAGAGAGATGAGGCTAAGTTAGGGCTTTTATTATTGTTTTGGCATTTTACAAATAAGCCCTCCAAGTCTGGAAAATCACAACTAGGTCCCTAATTTGGAAAGAAACCCTCTAAAATTTCGGTTCTCAACATTCTCCCCCACTAACAAAAATTTGGTCCCCAAATTTCGCTAGGAAACCACATCAAGTACTAATCAACCGCAACATGTACAAACAACTCATAAACAACAGATATACGGAACGAAACTAACTATACACACTTCACGTAAATAGACGAGGATAGCGAGCTCTGATCGTATCCTCGAGCTCCCAAGTAGCTTCCTCATCAGAGTAGTGCTGTCAACCAACCTTAACCTTGATTGCGAGTCATCTATCATATTGGGAAATGTTCAACATCTCTCTAACGGTAGCTACCCGGTTACAAGCAGTGACCTACACATAGATACCCTATAGCTCTTTAATATCTCAGAAAATCGACCCATCGGCCTGTGGTGCCTTCTCTCTGGTGACAGTGTAAACCCGGTCCATCTCTGAAACTGATGGTGGCATCATCTGAAACGGCAGTGGCTGAATCATCTGAATTGCTGCTAACCGCATAGTCTGAGGTGCTGGAGCTCCCACCGTCTGCTGAGTCTGACACCTTGTAGCTTCGTCCATTTGCTGAGGCCAATAAACCGAAGACTAATATGCTGGGCATAGCTGATCTACACATAACTAATAACTAAAATAAATCTTAATCATACCATCTACTCAATATGATGATAAACTTTCATATATGGACAGTGATCACACCTCTTTCATTGATGATAATTCATCATGTGCCATGGCCTCACTTGACATAGAGGCCAATGCAAGGAGATCATCCTATCTCGAAATGGAGGACCTCCGGTCAGTAGCATTTGGTTGTTGCACTTGATTCAATGACCTTTTGAGCATATGTACATGTATGTAATTGTGAGACTTGTAAGGCAAGCATCATCATGTTTTATCTCTAAAGCACATAAACAGCGTTCTTCTCCCTTTTCTCTTATACAATGATGTTTGGACTAGTCCAATCTCTACCAATGCCTAATTTTAGATGTTTTCTACTCACCAATCTCTATTATATCTGAATGACTCTATCATCTTAAAGTTGATGCAGCATCTTGCTTGTTCTCAAGGTTTGCTATCATGAAATAATAACACACTTCATATCGTGATTAAAATTTTGGACTCTCATAAAAACCTCATTACTTTATTATACATGCAACACACCTTCAATGCCTTTTTTAATCAGTCTCATTAGCGTATTCTTCACCAGAAAACTTGAGAACACAGCCATTTGTATTGGCAAAACAGGATTGCTGAACATAATTGTCATTAATGATAGTGTCTCATATACACATTTCCATACACTTAATGGAGATGTTTTTATGGTGTACTTAGATCGCCTCATGTTTTCATGATAGACAAACTCTCTTAACTGCTGATGTATTTGCTAGTGTCTTTTCCAGTTGTCCCGTAAGTTTTGTGCATCATTTAGTATTGTCTCAGGATAAGTCCTTTCTTGATTCCATATGATTTTTCTTCAAGTATCCCCGAACTCAAAATGAATATTTTTTTTATGATTTTACCACCACATTATAGCCTTATCTTTGGCGATGTTATTTTTTTTTCACGAATATACACACTTCTTCAATCATTCTTGGACCAATGCCTATGCCACAGCCACCACATGCTCCATCCATTGTCATAGGCACACTACAACCTTCATTATCAACCTCTGTAGGTGTGCACTCGTCACACACAGCGACCATTTGTTCACAGGACAAAAACCATTTACAAATCAACCTCATCCTTATTTCATCGAGAATTACCTATTGCTCTATACAAAGGTAAACAATCATCTACTTATCTCCTACCTAGATATTATTTCTTTTTAATCTAGGAAGTGCTCTCAAAAGTCTAGATAGATAACAAGTAAATAAGATTAAAATTAATACCAAAAAGGAAAGCACGTAGAGGATTCGGAACAAACGAACACAAACCGAACGCAACAACTGTCACTTTATCCAAAACTAGTAGCATTACACACGCTATCTTCAGAACACAACTTAACGTATAGCTAACATCATACTTATGCGACACCTTATATACACGTTAAACATGTCATAAGTCCACAGATATATTCAACCATACATCATAGATCATACATTTGCTTTCAACTAGTGCTTTTCTAATAAAAGCAACACACTCACACCAATGAGACACACTCAAGAAGATCAAACTTGTCTTTCATGCTCTGACTGCTACTAAATCTCACCTGCATTGACATTCTCTTATCTACTCAGCCCAACGCTTATACTTCACGCTACAACATCACAGTCCTCGCATTAAATACACATATTGTATTCTTAAATGCACACAACTATTATTATCACTTAAACAAATGATCACTTTCTGAAGCATCCATGTGGTAAACATTCAAATTGCAGCATCAACTTTGAAGTTTAACATGCGTTTTCATTCATTTTCATCTGATCAGGATTAGCAAGGACGGGAATGCAACTAATGCCAAAAAAACTCCAAACAACACAACTATGAAACTGCAATCTGCATCTGATCCGTACAAGAAAATAAATTTAATAGTGCATCTTAATGCAATGATAACCATAACAGCCTGACAACGGAACCTTTCGATCACAACTATCTCTACCGTTATGACCATTCACCAGAATTGTATTTTTTTTTTAACTCAACATAGTACATATATTATTCCACAATAGCAATCTGTCTTAATCCAAATTTGTTTCACCATGAACCAACTCCTAACTCGATCAATCTTCTTGAAATCAAATCAACTAATTTCAATACAAACTCACAACACAACCTCAAAACTAGCCACATGATGCTCCATGAACATGATCTTACACCACACAATAAAATGAAACTAAACCTCTTAATCCAAATCATAAGAATATAATGGATCAACTATCTTTTCTAGCCATCATGAGAACCTCAATCTGTTAATCTACTCAAGATACCTACAAGCAAGCTCTACAACCTCGAATCATAATATTGCAACTCTTACTAAAGCTTAACACATTCATACTTACTTCCAAAACCGCATACACTGAAAACAACTCTCAATATATCTTCACAACAGCATAAACACAGCTTCTAGCAACAATCAACTACTACATGATCTCGTATACAAACATCAAAACAAGATCACTGATCAATTTATCAAAATTACACTCAGGACATTCAATCCTAGGATTACCGACACAACTTTGTTTTTTTTTTAAACAAATCCATAATTATCATCCATGGATCACAAATCAAGAACAATCTCTATGTGCCAAACCATAACATCATAAGCAATACTTCCGTCAATAGAGTGTGTAAACATAATATATCACATATGTCCTCCAATATGTCACTCTACTCAACTTCAACCAAATCCAACTAATGAAAGTCTGGATAACCTCAAGCATACTACTCTTCAATCATGCAACAACACTCAAATAAGCAGGAACTTATACCAAAAACAGAGTCATCAGATTATCATCGAACAAAACTTCAAGCACAAACCTACTAATACAAATGAATATATCCAGCTCATTATGAAACTAGTAACACTAATGGCACAATCATACAATTATTCTTCCATTCTTTCTTTCAAACCATTCGCACTAACTCTCAAAATCCTCATTTTACTGCTGGACCAACTCGCCTTCATAACTAAACAATTGTGTCAACCAATCTGACTAGTATGAACAACTCAGTTAGTTCAATCAAATTATAATTATTTTTCCATTGAGCTTCATTAATGCATAGTGAACACTAATGAGTATATTCAACACAAATAATATTTCTTTTACTTCCTGTCACGCCCCGAGGAGTTGCTCGTCCGATACCGATCGGACTGCCACTCCCTCGACCGACGGACAATTCAGAAACCTAACCTCTACGACCACCTCAGATTGATTGTACCACAGCCTATAGGGCTGGAACAACCGTCTGAAATCAACCAAAACGACGACAAAGCTGCGTACCGGTACGACTTACGACAAAACCCAAACAGAATCAATACACGACACAAAAGAGTATAACATACCAACAGCGGAAATGAAAAGAGATACACTGAATAAAAGAAAAGGGTACCAACATGTACCACAACCAAAAGACAAGCGGAAATCGTCTCGGAGACACATGAACTGGGACAGGCTGCTGAACAATCCAGACGATCATCCTGATAAGAGAAAAAAAAAATAGCCAACGGGATGAGTTCTAAGAACTCAGCGAATACAGTCTAATGTGCATAGGAAGAAATAATAGCAGTAAGTCACCATCAATCTATCACGATAATAAACATAGAGTGCAGTAATAATAAAAGCAGATCTAAACCAGCAGACGAGAAGTATACCTACCTGTGCCGAACCATCCCCGTAGTATGCATGTCAACCAAGTGCAGCAATCAAATAGAACAATCACAACCAGATGCATCAATGCACAGTATGCTCATGATGCAGCATGGGTCACCCCTGACGCCAGTCGGCTACTATCGCCTCTACGCGAAACCGAGTGGGTAGGGCTCTGACCGGGTCCTCCCTCCACTTAAACGGCCGTCGTCGTGCCTCACACGACACCGAATGAGCCGGGTCTCAGACCCTGAACGTACTATGTCATCGGACAAAGTGACGTTCCCTGCCCCTCACTATCATCGGATAGGTAGGGGACCTGTCGGAGCGCCGTGGCCTATAATCCACTAACGAAGAGTGGAACTGGGACTACACGACAGGTAAAGTGGCAGGTATGACGACCCATCTCAACCACTAGGGGAGTCAAAGGTCGCCTGCATATGCCCCTACACGAGTAGCAAGTATGACGACCCATCTCAACCTCCAGGGAGTCAAAGGTCGTCCCCTATGCTACGTGCAACAATGATGCATGTCACTATCCCATGCATCATCCACTATCTATCTCTACTGTCATCTACATGATATGCAGTAGTCCAGATAACCGGTATGCACCAATACCTAAATCCTAGCGTAAGGTATAAGGTATGATGTCCGCCGATCCAATAAACACAGTAGCATGGAACAATAAACAGTAATCCCTCAGCAGATAGCAAGTGCCGAAATATAGTACAGGAATAAAACTAACAGGTATCCCTACTACTATCATATCTAACTATGCATAGTAAAGGTACCCGCCTCCAAAGTAGAACTGCGTAAGTCGAGAATCCTCCATCCAGACAATCCGCAATGAAGTAGAAACGTCGATCAATATCCTGTATCAAATAACAAATACCCAATACAACTTAGTAATTGAATAATTCATTAAATGACTTAACCCAACCAACTAAGGTTGGATTCAGATTAGATACAACCCAAACCTAACCCACTCACTACAAGCTAGGACTCTGTTCCCACGCACAGAGTCGCAACCACCAACACAGATCAAGATTTCTTCATCCAAACATCTACCAATCCAGAATACAACATCTAAACATATCTAAATTCCAAACTTCATAATCATTTAATTGATCTTAATTAAATGATTAATTCCAAATTAAACTCACAATTCAACTACCCAACCTCCACAGAACACTCGGCTACACCAAACAACACAGAACAAATCAAACAAACAAGAATAACTGAAACCCTAATCACATAATTACACTTCCAGAGAACCACGGACACAACCAATAGATCGAAACAAGAAACCATAACAGATCTCTCAGCTAATCCAAACAAGTCACAAGTTCATGCTTAAGTCACGGTAGATCCATAAGACAAAATCAAAACCAAACACAAGATATACAATCGCACCCGAAGGATCAAGAATTAGAACAACACAGAGCATACGCAAGACAAGTCTGATCAGGGCAACATCAAGATCCAACCAACAACATGGAATCTATTTCGAATTCAAAGAAAACACACGAACCTTACAATTCAGCGTCCCAGGTTGATCGCCAACAAAGATATGGTTTATCTCGATGATCCGCACAACTCCTCTGCTCAGGTATCAGAAATCGCCCAAATCATCCGTGCCCTAGGTCACAAGAATCGACCTCAGACCCACGCAAATCGCGATCCATCGAACGATTGGAAAACCCGAGATAGAAAACTAGGTTACAAACAAACTGCTCACCTGCTCACCTCCTCGATCACCTCCAATAGGGCGAGAACGGGTAGAGGAAGAGATTCAATCACAACATCCCTAAATCGCAGATACCCACAAGATCAGCCGACGATTTAGACCAAGAAATTCAGAATCCAGCGCTATTGACATTCGCATCCCAATCGTGGAAGAAAACTCGATCAAAAACCCTAACTCACCTCTACTCGTCTGAGAGATCGAAGTGTCGTCGGCGGTTAGGTCTGAGTATTTCCCCTTCCGCGTCTCTCCTCAGCAAAAGAACGAGGTACGCAACTGGCTCCCGCGTTCTGCTCGGCCGAGGATGAGCGAGATCGGCTGCTTCTGTCGTTCGCCGGCAGTGGGGAATTTGGGCGGAGAAGAAGAGAAAAAGAAAGACTCGAGAGATCTGGCCTCGCGAACCGTCACAACCGAGCCCTTATAAGTTGACCCTTTTTCACTCAGCCCCTCCAAATTCCATTATTTGCCCAAAAGCCCAAATTCCTATAACTTTTCCATTTTGGTCCTCCAAGTTTTCTGTATTTTAACATTCTCCCCCACTAACAAAAATTTGGTCCCCAAATTTGTTATCACATGTGCTAGGTACGGTCAAACCATACGAAATACTAAACGAATCACACCCACATACCTCAATCAAACAAGTGGGGGTCGCGTGCTCGGATAATATCCTCGAGCTCCCAGGTCGTCTCTGCACATGAATGATGCTGCCATCCGACTTTAACCAATCGGATTGCCTTGTTCCGCAACCAACGCTCCTGGAAACTCAAAATCCATACAGATACCTCCTCATAATTGTATTGTCAGACTGGAGCGGAACATGCACCTCGGGTAATATGAGTGTGGAATCTAGCACATGACCTCTCGGCATGAATACATGCTACACATCGTGGACGCTGGTCAAAGACGGTAGAAGTGCTAAACGTTAAGCTACAGCTCCAATCCTTTCCAGAATCCGGACAGGTCCAATATACCGGGAGCTAGCTTACCTCTGAGCCCAAAACGTTTCACCCCTTTCGTGGGTGAAACTCGAAGGAAAACCTGATCACCCGTAGCAACTCTATGGGTCTGCGCCTACGGTCAGCATATCGTCCCTGGCGATCTTGCGCTGCTAATAGTCTCTGTCTAACAGCCCGTACTAACTCTGCCTCGTGCTGAACTCTCTGAGGTCCCAGCAGCTGAGTCTCACCTACCTCATCCCAGAGGGTGGATGTCCTGCACGCCCTACCATACAACGCCTCAAACGATACCATCTGTATCACCGAATGGAAGCCGTTGTTGTAGGCGAACTCCACCCAAATGCAAATGGTTCTCCCAACTGCCCCCAAAGTCCATCATACACGAGCGCAGTAAGTCCTCTAGAACCTACCGGCACGCTCGGTCTGCCATCTGTCAACAGACCAACAACTAAACTGAATCGCAACCATGCACTTGTAGCTCGTAGGAGTCTCCTACCAGATTCCAGAGTAATCCCTAAAATCTAGTAATCTTCCTACCGTATATCTCTACTAAGTGATCCTTCGAGTCCATCCTATGGATCACCAGAAAGTGCATAGATTTGGTCAATCGTTCAATGATCACCCAAATCGACTCGTGTTGCCTCCATAAACCAACATATTAGGCTTTCTCTCGTAGGGAAATCTTCGAGAGTAAGACCGCTAGTCTCTGACGCTCCCTGTGGGTTATGAGCCCACCGCGCTACCAATGCATTAATCGACATCTCCATAACCTGGATACGAGACTCTGAATGTCTTTTTCCCTGTCGTTCCGCCAACCGGAACGTTTCAAATCCCTGTACACTCGAGTACATCCTGGGGATATCGTACAGCTAGGACAATGTGCCACCGAGAGTAAATTCTCCGGGACTGGAGGTACTCTCAAGACCGCACCATCTATTTCGGAATAAACTATTCCGTACACACCACGGGGACCCCTCCGTCCGATGCCTTAAGGTTACTCTGTCTCGAACAACCCAAGAATAACAATCCCTAACCGGAGCACACCAAGCCTGATCGACAACAATGTCTAATCATCCCAAGGCATCAACCCGTGCTCATGAATCCAACCATCCATACGTCTGGACGCCGTCTACGAATAGTAACGGCTCATCCCAACACCCTAAGGCACCTGACCCATCGAATCCACGTGGTAGTCAAATCATCGGTATGCCCATACCAAATCACCAAGAGCATAACTGATCAAGGGATAATCATCTAACAATTAGCCACAACCAAACAACTAATCAACATTACCCTTATCAAGGGTGCTCAACCTAAGGTCACTAGGGCCACTAGGGCCACGCCTATAATCTGGTCCTTTAATTCCACGAGGAACTGTGCAGACTGGGTTATTCGGTCAACGATCACCCAAATCGCATCAAGCCCACTCCGGGTCCTAATTAAATCCATGACGATGTCCTTAGTACATGTTCCCATTTCCAACCAGAAATTGGGATCATCTAGGACAACCCAGCGGTCTCTGAGGTTCAACCTTCATCTGCTGTCATACCAGATATCTAACTACGTCATCCGTGATGTCTTTCTCTTTCTCAGTCCACCAGCAGGAACGCATCAATTCTTGTACATATAGATATCACCTGCAAAACATACAAACCAAGAACGGCGAACCTCACTTGCCTCCTTGGAGGCAATCGAAGAAGCTCTTCCAAAAATCAGTAAGAAAATTTTCAAACTATAGGAACGCTAGAACACACCTTCGGATATGCATCCGAAAATTCTCGGACTACGGAAACATCCGAGAACTAAGGACTGCTCCTATCATCAGTACGACCTAGTGACGATGGGAACCCTAACGCCCACGTGCTAGAACCTCTGGCCTGAGACGAGAAGGTAACAGAAATCTCGTCGTCTCTAGCGCCAACGAATCACCACGTGGACTGGTTTGAGGGTCAGATCGTAATCACCCTTACTTAACAACCAACGGTCTACCCCTCGAAGACCGTCCTCGATAATCTCCTCTGGTTACGGTCGAATCTCTTAGGTGTTACGCATCTAACACCAAATCCGCCACATCCTCTCTGGTCCTATATCTCGATGCATCATCGAGAATATTGTACCACTTGTCCAGGAGTCCTGATACCTCATAGACTAGCACAGCGTCAGACCAGTCGACTAACCGTCATCTCGTAACCCGATATACTCCAACTCCACTCCAAAAGGCCATAGAGACGCACAATCTCTTAGGAGTATCCCAAAGTAATCGAAAAGTAATTATTTGTTTCCTAAGCACCGTCCTCAGTGTCTTCACATAAAGGTAACTCAATCTCGTAAGGTATTTGCATCGCTGCACAAACCAGAAGTCCAAAGGCACCTTCTTGGTTATCCAAACCAAAAATGAGCAATAATCTCGTAAGTGTCAAGCAATAGCTCTACACTCCTCCGGATCGGTACAAGTCACATTTGACTGTATTATTTAGGTTATCTAACCAAGTATAATGAATCCGAGGTCAAAAGTCCCACAGAACAGGATATATCTATCCTCTATCCACTGAAATGATAACCAGTGAATATCATCTCTGCTGCATCCAGCAGGTCATGTCCTCTAAACATGTCACCTAGGATATCTAACCGGAAATATATAATCCTAACCACCCAAAGCTCCATGAGCTAAAGTGGATCGATCTTATGTCAGTCGAGCCATCTACGATACGCAAGCTCCAATAGGTTGTCGTTCGATTTAACCCTAACTTCCCAACTCATCAGTTGGTATCATTGAAGAATCAATATTCTCCACTATACAATCGAATTCACAACGTGTCATCTGATCATCTCCTTAATCAACCTTGACCATAATGGTGATTTGGAAAAGCTTGACTAGGTGCCAATCGAGCTACCTCCAAGTCAATAGATACCCACCCTAACATTATGGGAATCGATATCCAATCCCTCTCGAAAAATATCCATCCAACCTATCCAAGGTAGAGTATGCAAAAGTATAAGCGATACTCAAGAGATATATATCTACTATGATATACACCAAAATACCCCAAAGATATATATCTATGAAAGTCATACTCATATTCCAGCTATATCGATCTTTTACTATCAGTTATAGTATATAGCTAGTACTACACTTCCTACATCAATGCCGGTCATGTACTCACTCGTACCCTCTAGGTCACCTAACTCAGCACAAGTGAACCAGAAGTCAAAAACTCCCCGATATAGGAGAAATCATCCCTGTATCGATATGCAGTCTCAATATCTCACCAGTCGATAACAACTGATACTAGTATACAACTAGTATAGGACAGTAATTCTATACTTGAATTCCTTAACCTCCGATAGGTTATTGACATATTCGACCCTCGTCTTCCGAACATATATCGGTGCTACTCGAGAATCAACATTCTCTGCATCCTAGACGAGTCGGCAACATGTCAACCAGTCACCTATAATCGACTTCCAACATGGTCGCAAATAAACCGGATCGACTACATGACTTCCAGCCAAAATATATCTACGAGTACCTACCGGTAAAAAATATAAGTCGATATACAATCCCACCAAAATAATAAAATGACCAACCCTACACTGGACAGTAAATACCAGAAGAGGTAAATGAGTCGTGACATATACCTCGTGTCGCCTGGAGATGTCCCATCGCTGCCATGTCACAATCATGTCTATCGAGAAAACGACCCCGACTGAAAATCCGAAGACTCCCACAAGACCACAAGGTATCTCGCAACCTGGGCTCTGATACCAAAAATTGTCACGCCCCGAGGAGTTGCTCGTCCGATACCGATCGGACTGCCACTCCCTCGACCGACGGACAATTCAGAAACCTAACCTCTACGACCACCTCAGATTGATTGTACCACAGCCTATAGGGCTGGAACAACCGTCTGAAATCAACCAAAACGACGACAAAGCTGCGTACCGGTACGACTTACGACAAAGCAAAAACAGAATCCATACACACAAAATAAACATATCAAATACAACAGCGGAAATGAAAGTAACAGAATAAAAGAATCAAAGGGTACCAACATGTACCACAACCAAAAGACAATCCTCGGAAATCGCTCGAACACATACACAGGGACAGGCTGACAGCACTCCAGACGATCATCCTGATAGAGGAAAAAAATGTCTAACGGGTGAGTTCTAGAACTCAGCGAATACAGTCTATGTGCATAGGAAGAAATAATAGCAGTAAGTACCATCAACTATAGAATAAAAGAGTGCAGTAATAATAAAACAGATCTAAACCAGCAGACGAGAAGTATACCTACCTGTGCCGAACCATCCCCGTAGTATGCATGTCAACCAAGTGCAGCAATCAATAAAGCAATCACAACCAGATGCATCAATGCACAGTATGCTCATGATGCAGCATGGGTCACCCCTGACACCAGTCGGCTACTATCGCCTCTACGCGAAACCGAGTGGGTAGGGCTCTGACCGGGTCCTCCCTCCACTTAAACGGCCATCGTCGTGCCTCACACGACACCGAATGAGCCGGGTCTCAGACCCTGAACGTACTCTGTCATCGGACAAAGTGACGTTCCCTGCCCCTCACTATCATCGGATAGGTAGGGGACCTGTCGGAGCGCCGTGGCCTATAATCCACTAACGAAGAGTGGAACTGGGACTACACGACAGGTAAAGTGGCAGGTATGACGACCCATCTCAACCACTACGGGAGTCAAAGGTCGCCTGCATATGCCCCTACACGAGTAGCAAGTACGACGACCCATCTCAACCTCCAGGGAGTCAAAGGTCGTCCCCTATGCTACGTGCAACAATGATGCATGTCACTATCCCATGCATCATCCACTATCTATCTCTACTGTCATCTACATGATATGCAGTAGTCCAGATAACCGGTATGCACCAATACCTAAATCCTAGCGTAAGGTATAAGGTATGATGTCCGCCGATCCAATAAACACAGTAGCATGGAACAATAAACAGTAATCCCTCAGCAGATAGCAAGTGCCGAAATATAGTACAGGAATAAAACTAACAGGTATCCCTACTACTATCATATCTAACTATGCATAGTAAAGGTACCCGCCTCCAAAGTAGAACTGCGTAAGTCGAGAATCCTCCATCCAGACAATCCGCAATGAAGTAGAAACGTCGATCAATATCCTGTATCAAATAACAAATACCCAATACAACTTAGTAATTGAATAATTCATTAAATGACTTAACCCAACCAACTAAGGTTGGATTCAGATTAGATACAACCCAAACCTAACCCACTCACTACAAGCTAGGACTCTGTTCCCACGCACAGAGTCGCAACCACCAACACAGATCAAGATTCCTTCATCCAAACATCTACCAATCCAGAATACAACATCTAAACATATCTAAATTCCAAACTTCATAATCATTTAATTGATCTTAATTAAATGATTAATTCCAAATTAAACTCACAATTCAACTACCCAACCTCCACAGAACACTCGGCTACACCAAACAACACAGAACAAATCAAACAAACAAGAATAACTGAAACCCTAATCACAATTACACTTCCAGAGAACCACGGACACAACCAATAGATCGAAACAAGAAACCATAACAGATCTCTCAGCTAATCCAAACAAGTCACAAGTTCATGCTTAAGTCACGGTAGATCCATGAGACAAAATCAAAACCAAACACAAGATATACAATCGCACCCGAAGGATCAAGAATTAGAACAACACAGAGCATACGCAAGACAAGTCTGATCAGGGCAACATCAAGATCCAACCAACAACATGGAATCTATTTCGAATTCAAAGAAAACACACGAACCTTACAATTCAGCGTCCCAGGTTGATCACCAACAAAGATATGGTTTATCTCGATGATCCGCACAACTCCTCTGCTCAGGTATCAGAAATCGCCCAAATCATCCGTGCCCTAGGTCACAAGAATCGACCTCAGACCCACGCAAATCGCGATCCATCGAACGATTGGAAAACCCGAGATAGAAAACTAGGTTACAAACAAACTGCTCACCTGCTCACCTCCTCGATCACCTCCAATAGGGCGAGAACGGGTAGAGGAAGAGATTCAATCACAACATCCCTAAATCGCAGATACCCACAAGATCAGCCGACGATTTAGACCAAGAAATTCAGAATCCAGCGCTATTGACATTCGCATCACAATCGTGGAAGAAAACTCGATCAAAAACCCTAACTCACCTCTACTCGTCTGAGAGATCGAAGTGTCGTCGGCGGTTAGGTCTGAGTATTTCCCCTTCCGCGTCTCTCCTCAGCAAAAGAACGAGGTACGCAACTGGCTCCCGCGTTCTGCTCGGCCGAGGATGAGCGAGATCGGCTGCTTCTGTCGTTCGCCGGCAGTGGGGAATTTGGGCGGAGAAGAAGAGAAAAAGAAAGACTCGAGAGATCTGGCCTCGCGAACCGTCACAACCGAGCCCTTATAAGTTGACCCTTTTTCACTCAGCCCCTCCAAATTCCATTATTTGCCCAAAAGCCCAAATTCCTATAACTTTTCCATTTTGGTCCTCCAAGTTTTCTGTATTTTAACATAAACACTATTTGATCCGGTCAAGTCACTATACCTATACGAGCTCTGTGTATTGTTATAAATCTCTATATATTCGATACAGCATATCAAAAACACAAACAACAATTAACTTAAATCATATTACCAATATATTGAAATAATATGATTAAACCCAACCACAATAAAGTATTGTTTTCTCAACTATAACATGCATTTCAAGCCTGAAAATAACGAGCTATTTGTATAAGAAATCCCCAAAGAGCTAAAAAGTGATCAGGAGACTTATTATAAAGTGAAAAGAACAAATGATTTCAAACGTACCAGCAAATGATCGCCATTGTGAAGCGCTTTGGTATTGTCGGTCATCAACTACATGGTTCCTGGAGAATCCTATGGTAGAGACTGAGAATTTATCTGCCAAATCACTTTGGCAGTGGAGACGTATATTGTGAGAATACTACACATTCACTGTATAGGAGAGTAAGGGAAAGAAGGCAAAAAAGATAGGTCCGGAACTAGCTTCCAAACCTTAATTTCATCAAGAAGCAGTGCTGCTGCTGATCAGTTACGGTGCCCACGACTGTGGCCCGACAGACACCAAAACGAAGACAGTACATGTATGCAAACGCGTGATGCCTCAAGTTTTTTATCAATTAAATGAGTCGCAAAGTGAAGTGTATAGTTTACATAGGTCACAATTATTCGACCAATAATGATAACAAACTGAGAGCGAAAAACAAATGATCACATCGTTTGAGAAATATCATGTAAGATAAAGAAACAGGCAAAGAAGAACCTGTGAGATATAATTACAGAAATTAACAGTAGAGTGAACATTAGAATTCTAAGCAAGATCTTCATAAACTAAAAAGCTAAACATAAACATGAGGCTAATTATATATATTAACATGTTTGAAACATGTATTGGCATCAACTTGAGTAAATGCCAGGAAAGGGTTGAAAACTACTAACGTCAAGCATCACTCCAGTTGTCATCATCGCTGCTCACAAATGCCTGATAGAAATTGTAGAACTATTCATAAACAAAACTAAGGTGGGGAAAGAAAGTTTCAGAAGAGGAAAAAAAAATGAAACCAACCTGGCGAATGGCACTAGCCTTTTGCAAAATTGTATTAACATTACCATTTGCAGCATTACTTGTGGGGCGTGGAATGTCTCGTGGTATTGATGTTGTAATCCGTCTCAAATTAAATTTCTGCAGATTAACAGTAACAATTGGTCAAACAGTTTGCTGAAGGTAGTTATTGACGCCATTAAGGAGCACGAACTATTTTTAATTTAGCAACATAGCTGTGAGATGTAGGAGTGGCGCTATCTTAATTTTGTTGATATCCTGGCTATAGCTATTAACTTCTGTCACATATCACCAGGAAAAAAAAATTCTTAAATGATGGGTTCATAACATAGTTATAAAAATAACTGAATATGTTTGAAGGTCACACCAATGGGTGCCAATTGGTCGAACCATAAGTAGATTTAGACATTGACTTGATCGATTCCTTTGGCCCAATCTACCAGTTAAACCACTAATTTATTGATTTTATTCATAAACTATAAATTTAGATAATGAAAAACATTTAAAATTGTCACAAACATTTTCATATAACAAACAATTCTCACATTCCTTCTATTATATTCTCAATTTTTGCAAAAACCATCAATCTGACTGGAATTTTACTTAAGTATTTTTGGACATCCAATCCCGGAGAAATATCTGGTTCCCATTATTTCCTGTTCAATCAGCAGTGTGTTCCAGTTTTTATAACTATGATTGAGAATAAGATAAATTTTCTGATATCCAATGAAAGCGAACCTGTTTTTTTTCCAATCTCGTGCAAAAGGAAATTAAATTTAGTCAGAGAACCACAACTTAGGTTTCTCTGACTTAATGTATCAGCTCTGATTTAATGTATCAGCTTAGGTTTCCATGTGCCACATCAAGGGATAATGACCACTCAATCGAAACTCTTACATGACTATGCAAAGTACAAAATTGGAAAAACGGTATAACTATATTGCAATGCAAGATCAAACAAAACGTGAATCAAATGTAAATCAGGAGAAATTATGCATAAATCATGTTTTTCAAGTAAGGACACTAAATATTGTTATAGATACTATAGATACTCAATGAACATTTACTGTGTTTGTCAAGATCAATGTAAATGTGGATGAGAATTGAGATATAAATGATGATAGAACTGTGTATTAAGAGGACTTCATGTTCTTACAAATACTGAATGAATAGTACGGTGTCTGTATGCAGGCTTTTTGTTGTCAGGTTTAGATTTAGAGGACTACATTTTCCTATAAATGTAATATGTATTTGCACACAAACTGAATTTTTTTACACTGTCCTATGCAAATTAAAGATATGCATGTGGTGATTCTCTTGGAACATGTATACTAAAGATATTCTTGTTGAATCACAACCACCAAATGAGTTTAATTGGCCGAGTTCTTATGGATTTCTGAACGATTATTGTTTTAGGACATGGAGAGACCTATATAATTGCTGGACTGTACTATGCAAGTTAATTAGAGGAAAGTGAAAGAATTAAGTTTAACAGTATTGCTCAAATTTGAAACTGAGATGGAATATAATACTGCAGCACATTGCAAGGACAATGAATAAGTTTCTTTCCCTGGATGTGCAAGAATGAAACATCATATGTGAAATCATGCAAGCAGTATAATTAATAAAAGAGATTGAATCTTCAAAATTTTCATACTAAGTTCAAAATCAACCTTATTTCTGATTTGTTGAAGCAAATCTTCCCTCATGTCGACTTCATTATGACTAGGACTATGAGTTAGCCCTTTTAGTTCATTCAACTTCTGCTGATTTTGCTGAAACACAATTCACTGAATGAGGAATCTACTATTTCTTAATAATAGAAACAAAATTATGTTAATAACTCAAGAAAATTCCAATTAGTATTATCCTATATATTGGCTGATAAAAGAACAATGCATACCCTGATTTCTGATGTAATCACTTTCTCTTCTGGATGTTCTAAAACAGATTGTACCATGCGTGAAGAGATGGGTGAATTTTGTTCCTTTTTCTGGGAAGGAGAGAATCTTGGAACTTGTAAGCCATCCAAGTGATCAAGATTGTTTTTAAAATTATCATAATCTTCAAAAGTAACTGAAGGCTTTGATGTCCTCCACTGAATAGGGGGCAGGGGTGGGGGTGCCTCATCTATAGGTACTCTCGTATTTGCTAGATTTTCTGGCAAGGGATAATGTACACCTTGTTTTCTCAAAGGTGCAACAGAATCAAGTCCAGGAAGCTCCATCATGGATCCTAAATGGAAAGGTAGTTTGCTCTTGTCAGCAATATCATCAAAGTTTTCCTCTCCTGGTATGTGCATATCGGCATGGTACATTTGTTCAGAACCCACAGGCCTCAATATGGATGTAGTTGAGGATTGACACCTTTGTGAAGTATCATTGAATTCATGATCAAAGTATTCACTTCTTTCATCTTTATCCCACTGCTCAGAGTTTGAATATGAGCAAGGACTGAGAAGATCCTCTGAAGAATATGGACAAGATCTGCAGAAGGTGTCGTCATCTGATTCAGAGCAAATTTCTGGCAAAGTATCAACAGGGCCTTGCAGCAATTGAAATGATGGAAAGATGAAATCTTCATTATTTTCATGGAGAGTACCACTAGAAAAATCCAGCTTCAATCTGGAATTTTCCAAGCCATTCATAGGATGGAAAGGTATTTTCATATATTCAAGGGGTGGAGAACTTTGCTGACTTTGCTCAGCATAGTGCTGAGTTAAAGAGACTGGCTCCATTCCCGATATGAGAGTAACCTTTTCATCAACAATTTGTTTGTACAATGTTGGAGATGCAACAATATTTGGTTCTTCCTGGTTATTATTCAGACAGGAATTTCCCTCTGTTTTCTTTGTTTCAGTGCTTGTATGTCCTGAATTTGTGGAAGATAATACTTTTCTTTGGATACTATTTGAAAGAAACCTCTGTGCAAGTTCAGAAAAACTGGAGGAGATGCCCATTGTGCTCTGGCTAGGCCCTGCACTTGACCCAACACAATAACTATCACTTATAGGTGCTCCATTAATGCCACTCGTTCTTGTGGTTCCAAGTTTGTTTAAGAAACCATCAATACTACTATAACTATCATGAAGATTATTTTGCAGCTTACTTGGTAATGAAGGTTGAACATATATATGCACGAACTGTTTGATATCCACATCTTTGGACATTTGAACAGAATTATTTCTTCTTGCTGACAATTGACCCTCAACTGAGTTTTGTGGAATGCAGGAGGCCAAATTTGTGCATTCAGAACCCGCTTCCATTTCCGAGATGAAATCTACTGATGAAGGATCATTTACAAAGGACATTCCATCTGATTTATCACCTAGTTCAGTAACAGACATCTGAGACTTAACAGTGCAACTCGAAAAACCAGTTGCAGAACCTCTAGAATTAGATATGCAATTCTCATTTTCTTTATTAACAGCCCCAAGGTCTGGCGGTTTTGATGGCTCAACTCCAAATAGGTTACCATTTGTCCAAAGCTGAACAGAAGGCATAGAAGAAACATCAGTAGGAACAGAACGTACCAATGTACATGGCTCAGATGTGGCTTCATCTAATCTAACTGTTGGTCCACATGAAGCACCTGATTTAGAAGAAAGACCACCATCAATGCACTCATGATGATCCTTAATTTCTGAAATATCAGGAGTACTAATTTCAGAAACATAATTAGGGACAATATAGTCTTGGTTTTGCATTTCTGTGGCATAAGGTGGCTGCACAGATTCCAACCCATTTGAAGAGCTCAAATGCGAAAAGTTCTCAGTCACATTTTGAATCGGGACACTATCTGATGAAGCAGGAGCTTCAGCATCACTGACATCTGAACTTTGTACAGATATGATTTGATTTTCTGTTGTTTCAGATTCCACTGCTAATGAATTGGTGTTAGCTATTGACTGCACTCCTATTTTAGTGCGATACTCAGCCTCTGTCTCTGTCTCAGAATCCAATGTGTTGGGTGCATCCACGTAGTTGTCTGTCTCACTGGTGACTTCATCAAAATGGTTGACACTGGATAATTGTTCTGGAGTTTTGATAGCATGAAATAAAATGTCTTCATGAATCAATGCTTCAAGTTTAGCATGTTCAGCATCGACTAATTCAGGGTTTAATTGGAGAGAATCTGAATCTTCAACTATAACGCCGTCTTGCACCATTTGAACTCTGTCAACAAGTATGTCGTTATATGATGCTGGACTTGTAGGCTTAACTATTTCAGTTTTTTCCTCCCATGTGACAGAAGATCTTGGAATACTTTGCTCTTGCAGTGAATCATGTTGAGAGACATCATCAAAATTCTCTGTAGTTGGTTCATCTTGTAGAGCAGAAACACTAAGACCACTGTCATTGCCATGTAAATTAGGATTAGACAGTCCATTATAGTTCAACTCATCGGGCATCACTAGAGGGTCTGCATATGAGGTTTCCTCAACAAAGCTTTCCTTTGTCTTTGAACCAAAAGATGTAGATCTACTAGAAAGTTCAGTGTTCAATCTCAATTCGAGTGAAGAAATATTTTCATTCTCAAGGGAAATGCTATAGCCATCAGTGCTTAGGGATGCAAATCTTTCAACTTGGTCAGATTTCCTATTTTCACTAAGAGTTCATAACGATCAAATTAGTCCAAGGTAAAGGAAACCAGAAATTTTTTTGGTAATGCTAAATAGATTAATGCTTCAAACAATAACCTGCAAAATACCTGCTAGGACGGTGAGCTAAGTAAATTGCCTGTTGAATTTCTGCATCTCTAAATCTTGACCCTTTCCTCTGTTAGCATATAACAAATCAGCTTTAGTTTGCTATTCTTTTGAAATCAAATGCTTGGAAAGCTAGTTACATCGCACATGCATGTCACACATTACAAATTATATTGGATTGTTATTATTTATAGAATGATTGAAGTTTTTAGTTATATTTGTTACGATTTTAGTCTCACATTGCATGTTTTAGATATACAATAGTATGTTGAATTCAATATATATCAATAGTTGTCTATTAATGTAACACAGTATTTCATCCTACTGAACTCGATACCTGAGCGCATTCCACTCCCAGTGTATCATTTTCCCCCAATCCCCAATAGGGGAGGTTGCAAGTTAATGCTTATAGCATAGTCTCTCCTCTGCCACTATAAACCCTAATTCTTGTTCATCCCCTCTCGTTATAGACCCTATTATTCATACTTTCCTCTCTCCACTATCACATTTTTCTTCATCTACCCTCTACATTATCATAACCTTTAATTTTTCTCTCCCTCTTCTCCATTTTTGACACCGCCATATTTAGCTCTGCCATTTTATTATTACCATGCCATCCTCGTATTGATAACTCTTCCTTCCTCCTCCAATGTTGTTAGATAAAAATGTTAAATGTAACTTATGTTATAGTTGGTGTAGCTTTATCTCCAATAAGTGGTGAGTTTGTCAACTCGTTGGTAGCTCAGAGTAGCAGGATGAAGGGTCGGTAACATGAAGCATGACTCCTCAGTTATTCGATCCAGCCCTTCGAATGGTCAAGGCACCTCTCCAGACTCCAGGTAGTCATCCCCAATGCATAATGGTGACACGACAATGCCATCAAACAGGATGTCTAGTTGCGACAAAGTAGCACTCTTTCTTTTAGATGAGTCCAAAAGCTCACATCATCAACGCCATCAAACTTAGATGTAATGTCAAGGCATAGATGGACTCTATAGATAATATTGCCTTTCTTGGAATAAGAATAATCTAATCCCAGGACCCAATTTCCAACGCCTAGGAATACTTTAGAGAAGAAGATTGGAGAAGTGAACTCAAGAGGAAAGCAATTACGTGAGTTTGAATTGAGTTGGAGTAGTGGAATGGAGTTTTTATATAGAGATGTAGAGGCATCACTAAAAGTCACCAATAATGAGGTTTATCTATTAGATTTGGAAATTAAGAGTGAAATGCATAAACAAAATCAAATTTTGATTTTGATCGACACCCAAAATTTGGCATATTGGGCTCCTTTTTATAGTAGAGGCGAGGACAAAGGCCATGCATTGCTAACGCCCATGAAGATTGATTTGTCTAGCCTTATTTGAGAAGCTTTGGTGGATATCCATGCATGGCTTCCATGTGGGCATCCATACAAGCTGCCATGTGGCATGCCACATGAACTCTTACGGACCCCATGCAACTGACTACAAATAGCTAGGGTAAACGGACAAACACAACTTGATGACACTGTATTTAAAATAATATAATTAGATTGAGGCTTGTGTTAGAGCCATGCGCAATCAGTGTTAAAATTGTATAAACCAAATACAATTAGATAATGATAATGACAATGTATTTAGAAGTCGACAAAATTCTGCATATAAATGTTTTTTGTCTCAGATTATTTAACCAGTTAGTTGCCCGCAGAAGGTAGAAAATAGATTCTAAAATGAACATGACCTTGAATTTTTCAACTTTCTTTTCTTTTCTATCATTTTTAGCTCCTTCAATATGCGATGCAGTCCGCACTCTCTTGAAATAGGATGGATCTGAATATCTTTTTAGACAAGCTCCAGTACCAGAATGATCAAATCTGAAATGGAGGAAGGATTTTGAACATATATACATGAGGAGACAACAAAAGGAAATTGAAGATTAATCATGAATCATCATCAAAAAGCTTACTTGTCAAGTAGGAATAAACGAGGTGGATCACGGCATTCTTCATAACAATCCATCATAAAGCGAGGAAGTTCACTGGAAAGTAGGAGGTTTTGGCCATGTGGAATCCGAGTATGCCAGTCAGAACCTGGAAAGGAAATGCCATCAGGAGACAAAGATGCATAGCCATATTCTGTCATAAGACTTATAGTTGAACACGTGAAAAGAAATTTTTATTCCTAAAATATATTCTATGATTGTAGGCATTATAGCCTTGGATAGAACTCCGTAGAGAGAGAAGATTCATGTTCCCAACCCTCAATAGTTGGGACTTGGGACAAATAAAGATGATGGGAACTTTCTAGCAAATATCTTCATTTCATCGTTAATATCGGAATCCTTTGTAATGATCAAATATCTCAATCAAACAATATATATGATGAGATTCTATGATCATAGTCAGCAGCTAAATGCAACCAAATAGAGAATAAGCACTAGAATCAAATCAATCTTTCCGACTAAGTTGTTAGGCAATGACGGAGCGATAAGATCACAACACAGAAATCAGCATCAGCATATCTAATGCAGCAGCTCTTAGAGCCACGTCATAGGAGTGGCAAGAAGGAGAGAAAAAAAAAAGAAATCAGAACATGACTTAGAGCCTACATCTAGGAGTGAGCAAAAGTGGTTAAACCGAATTAATCCACCGAACCAATTGAACTGACCGAATTCAGTTATTTCAAAATTCATTTTAAAAAATATATATCAATTATTTGGTTAATTCAGTTCAATTTTGATTTTAAAACTTCTAATTCGGTTAAACCGAATAAGCCAGACCTTAAATCCCGAAACCAGGAAACCCTAAATCCTTAATTCCGAATTAACCAAATAGGAAAGTTAAAATCAAAGAGAAATATATAATTGTTGAAAAGTTCGGTTAATTCAGTCAAAAATCCAATTAACCAATATTTTATCGGTTCAATTTGTTCGGTTTGTGTCGAAAAGTACGGTTGGTTCAGTCAGAAAAAAAAAATTGGTTTGTTTGGTTTCAATTAAATCGGTTTGGTTTTGAACCGATTGCTCGGCGTCTCAACCTTACCTACATCCATAGGAGGCCATAATTATAAAGAGTATAATTGGAGAAACCTGTGTAACTCTTGTATCAAAGAAACAAAACACTAATGGGTATAAACATAATAGCTTAAGGAATTTGAGGCGTATCCTATTGCCATGATTTGAATTCTCATTACATGACCAACGATAAAATTGAAATATATATTCCAAAAGCAACCGAAAATTGATACTATTGGACACAGATAATGTTGCACCCTTGGTATGCTATAACAAAAGTTAAGATAAATTTAGATATTATTATTATATTGTTGTAATTTGTGCTAATATAATATCAAAATTGTGTCATTCCAAATGGAATATAAAGTTCAAAGTTAATCATGTCGTTGTATTATCTTTTTTATTTCCTTCCTCTTTTCACTTCCAATTCGACACTGGCACCATACATTAAAACGCCGTCATGATACCAATACTCCAGTCAAAGACCAGAACTTCAACTTGGCTCTGAGATTTTGAACCTTGCCATATTATACAACAATATTCAAGCCAAAAATACAAATAACAAAAGTGAAGCATCTAGTTTATTTGACCAAAGAGTTTGCATTAAACTATAGTTTTTTTTTTTATGTTGCAAATAAGTTTGGAAGAAGGATAATAGATTGATACCTGCAATATATGCAAAGTGGATATGACTTGTTTGTTCTTTAAAGGCCTTCTCGACAGACGGAATTGCCGATTCAATGTTCCTTACTCGTGCCATCATTTTACGGCTTCTTCCAGCTGTAGCTGTTATTTGCTCATGCAAGTCATGGAAAACATCTGCAGCAAATCTTTGATATTGACAAATTTATCTCAGTGCACTGTAATTGACTGGATAATTAGAAAGTATGCAGGGACTCAATTAGAACGGATTATATAAAAAGTTAAAAACCACTGTGCGAGCATTCAAATAGGTATCTGAGGGATATAGATTGAACATTTGTGGTCAAAAAACCCTGGTATTTAAAGCTGGTAAATGCAACTATCCACTGAATCACAATAATAAATCAATGTAATATATAATAGCATTTTTTTTTCAGTAGTCACTTGTTTATGGAGCAATAGAACTTTCAGAAATCTTAGGATCAACTTAACTTTGCCTCTCTTCGAGGTCCTTGATTGCTAATTGTAAATATAGTGGATAACGATACCTCTCTCTAATGGAACCTACAATAGAACTAGCAATTTTATCTTTTGAAATAATCCATAACCAACTGGTGGTAGACAAACTTCCCACCTACCCTCTTCCACCCATCCATTATATGGTCCGCACAACGTGTCGACCTTCAGCGAGCTTATCAAACAAGCCTCCGTGGTATTCACTATTAAATTAGTAATAGAGTACCAAAAAAACATGACCAAAAGTATTCAATTTGCCACTTCAGACAGCTCCATCAATGGAAATAAAATTTAAATTAACTACAACCAAATTGAACAGAAAGGGAATTTTCATTTGTATCGAATCAAAAAGCGGATTTCACAGAGAATAAGCACGGCATTATTATGTGAGGACTAGAAATAGAATTTTCCATCGGATGCATAACGAGCATCATCCAGTTCCTAAGAAACTACGCAAACAAGGAACAGAAAGGAGAATAAGTAAAGCCGAAAGAAAGAATCCAAATTGTAGCCACAGACAAGAGAAAATTAAAATAACTCACTCGGCGAGATCGCCCAACTGCCGCAAGATCCCTACGAGACCGGCCACCGCGACGCCATCCAAGATCGCCTTGGGATCCTCCTTCCTCAACGACTTCTTGTACATCTCCGGATCTCCCAACCCGTACTCATTTCTCACCTCCAACCGCACCAGCGGCATTCTCTCACTCCTTCCCCTCGCCTCCAAAGGTCAGAAAACGGATTCGAGCCCGAGATCTCCGCGCTCAACGGCAGAATCGACGCGTTCGCATAGATAGGTAAGTCCGAGAGGCGGTGATGGAGAAAGCTAGCACGCGGTGACGGCGGCTCCGGCGAAGGCGGCTCAACCGTCGCGCTCCGCACGCTCTCGCACAAACACACATTCGCCGCTAAGATTGCCGTCTCCGCAAGCCACTCGCCAAGCTTGGGGTTAAAAAAAGCCGTTTCAGTCTGTCCACACGACAAACGGAGCAAACGTAGCCTTAAGCCTTGTGCATAGAATACCAAATTAAATTAATTAATTAATTAATTAAAAATAATACCAAAAAGAAACCTAAAATAACAAAAATAAACGGAGCAAAGGTAAGAAAACTTCTTTCTTAACTATGAAATTAACTAAATAATGTTTAAAACGATTTCGAATTCATAATCCGATCTATGGAGAGGAGAAAACGATGGGAACGTTGCTTCCTTTATTGTTCATTCATTGAGGATAATTTTACTGAGAGAGAGAGAGAGAGAGAGAGACATGTAAAGATGGCAACATGGACAAATCTGTAGAAAGCAGTTGTATATATTTCAGCAGAACTGTTCGCAATGAATGAGTAGTTCTTCATCAGGTTTCTCATAAGGACCGTCAATTAGCTGAGGTGAGCACACAGAGCTGGTTCTAATGGCCCCCATGACAACCTAATCTGAAGTAAAATGCATGAACAAGAGACTTGGCTTGACTCTTGGCAGCAGACAAATTGTACGAGTATTAAACTCTGTTGGGCCATTCGCCAAGACTATTTTTGTCAGATTGCGATGCAGTTCTTAAATGTGCAGACTTGGCTTGGTAAAACTCAGTTGACTCCTTGGCGTTTAAAGAGGTTTCAAATTTTAAATTACAGCAAGTCGATCATTTTGTTCACTCTTTAAAGAATCTCACACTAATTGTGGCATGATATCTTAGTTGTAGCCATGTTGTAGTCAGTTCGACCTCAACATATTCTTTAAAAACAAAAAAGTCAAATTGTAACAGGAACTGTATGTAAATAATGTCTTGATGATTAACAATCTCAATAATACATTACCTCATATTTATTTTGTAAGTGGTGACAGATTGTAAGAAGTTGAAAATGAGCTATATCACCACCAACCATGTTCCAGATTTTTCTTTTCAAAGAGAAAATGACCATGAAAGCTCTTTTTTTCTTGGCCAACATCAGTGACATCGAAGCCAAATAGATGGTGACTGAAAGATTTTTTGGTCTCCAATATCAAGAGCCAGCATCCATGTCCTACTAACTTAATTATCACTTCTTGAGCATGAGCTGACTAAAGACAAAGATAGAGAAACTTTAAGATGTCTGAGAAGTAAAAAAAGGTCTTTCTTTATACATAAAGATAAGAGTGAAATGCACGTATTGAAGATAAGTGTAGAAGACACATGCTTGCTGACTAGATTTATGCTTCATAAGAGCATTTGTGTTGAATGATAGTTTTGTTTCATACTTTCATCATTAGGTTGAATTGTTTTTTTCTATATCGACGAACAGTAATTTGTCATTATTTGTTGCCTAATTTATGTTTCTGCTATCATTATATGTTTGTCGGAGAAGGGTCATTTTCAGCTCCACCGAGTTGACGACAGAGCGGACCTGGACGCTGAAGTGGGTGAGATTTAATCACCAAAATCCAGCAACGCAGCTCAAGGAAGATTGTGAATGAACAGTGTACCTAATATCTGTTATTTTAGTGAAAAGGGAAGAGAAACAGGTGAAAGTTATGTTTAGTTCGAATAGTTTGGTTTGGATCAGTTGTCAATTGAACAAAGGGCACAAGTTCGTATATGAGTGTGGTCCAAGGACATACATGTGGCCATAAATTCATATGGGACAAATTTTAAGTGAAAATAGTTTAGACACAAATAAACTTTGTAGGACTAAAATCAAGCTGGAAGATTGGTACAACGACCGACATGTTTGGACTGTCAGCCAACTAATTTGGGTTGGCCCAAACTTCCAAGGCCATGCAGACTTGTAATTGGCAACATCAACAAACTGGACTCCAAATTGGGTGCCCAATTAACGGATACTACAATTGTGAGTTGCCGAATAATCATTAGTTTGCATTGCATGAAGTTGATTTCTATTTGTTGGATACGATTTTGATGCCATCGATCGATGAAAGTTAAGTTTGACTTCAAAATCGAAATTTACATTTCGCGTAGATAAATCTGGACTATTTATTTGCTCAAAATCGATTAAGGGTGAATGAGAAATTAATTGTTCAAGATACGCTCAATGGTGGCCGTCGGATCAAAGATCTGGACAGATCGCAAGATGGTGCGATCTGGAGCGTCGGATCAAAGATCTGAATGTGAAGAGGGAGAATGGATCTGAGGCGTCGGATTAAATGTTCTAATCTGACGGTCGAGATCAAGATGGATCTGAAGAGTTATAACTCTTCAGATCAAGGAACGAGATTAAATGACCTTTAAAGGGTTATACTCTTTCGTTATGAACGGTCCAAATCTGTCCGAACCAAAGGGTACTTACCTCTTCACTCAATATAAATAGATCCCTCCACTAGATCATTTCATTCATTTAAGCATTGCAATCTATAAGCATTTGCACTCCTCCCTCTTCTGCATCGAGAGTCCGAGAAGCCTACGGAAGGTTCGCCGGTCTCGGAATTGTTGATGCAGTCTGGCCTTAATTGTTGTTTTGGTGTTGACAACGATTTTAGTTTAGGTTGATGATGATGATGATTATGATTAAGTCCTGATCGGGGATTAGGCATGTTATAGAGGATTCTAGCCTGGAGGGCTAGGTATTGGAAAATCCTAACCTGGAGAGTTAGGTGTGGAAAATCCTAGCTTGGAGGGCTAGGTGTTGGAAAAGTCCTAATTCGGAAAGGTTGGGTGAAAAGTCCTAGCTTGGAGGGCTAGGTGAAAAGTCCTAACTTGGAGGGTTAGGTGCAAATTCCCATCCTGGAGAATTAGGTGAAAAAGTCCTGGCTTGGAGGGTCAGGTGCCTAGCTTGGAGGGCTAGGTTTGATGAAGTTCTAACTCGGAAGGGTTGGGTGAAAAGTCCTAGCTTGGAGGGCTAGGTGAAAAGTCCTAGCTTGGAGGGCTAGGTGAAAAGTCCTAGCTTGGAGGGTTAGGTGCAAATTCCCAACTTGGAGGGTTAGATGGAAAATCCTTAGCTTGGAGGGCTAAGGTGGATGGAAACTTAGCTTGGAGGGCTGAGATTGAGTCTCTGGATCGGTCTGGTGACCGATCAGGGATTTTGGCACGCTGCTCCTTCGTGGATCGGTCTGGTGACCGATCCAGCGATGACTGATCGGTCGGGTGACCGATCAGGGAGCACACAGTGAGGTTGGGAACCTACTATATTGCTCCTGATCGATCTGGTGACCGATCAGGGAGTATGCGTTTCACCCATTGATTGGCTCCTGATCGGTCTGGTGACCGATCAAGGAGCAAGCAGTGAGGTTGAGTTCACTTGCTGAATAGCTCCTGATCGGTCTGCTGACCGATCAGGATCACTGTGCAGATCGTTCTGTTGAACGATCCAGCTTCGCGGGCTCCTCACTAAGATCGATCAGGGCGTAGCCTGATCGGTCTGGGGATGACCTGATCGGACTACTGACCGATCAGGAAGATCCCTGGTCGGTCAGTTGACCGATTAGAAGGTCTAGCCTGCGAAACTCAGAAATCGCTCAATATAAGGGTGGATCGGTCAGGTGAACGATCCACGACCTGGGATCGGTCTGGTGATCGATCCAGGAGAATCTCAAAGAAATCGCGATTTCTAATCGAGCGTTGGGGATCGATCAGGATGAATCCTGATCGATTCGGGACCTGCCTGATATCAGGAGGCTCTCTGATCGGTCAGGTGACCGATCACTTTAATTCAAACTGCACTGACAGACGCTCTGATCGCGTCTGAACACAACCGATTCGCTGCCACTTTCCTCTGATATTTGATATGCTGGTTGATTTGCTGCTCTAATACTCTGATTGAGTTTCAGGTGACAGGGGAGGATTCAAACACTCAAGGAGAAGTCAAAGAGAGCTTTCCTTGGAGCAGGTTTGTCCCTTTCTCATCTCAGGTTGCAACGGCGAGCTGCAAACTGGAGCTGAGACTGGAGCTTGACTGAGGGGAGCTCAATGAGTCCAGAGATAACTCAGTAGAGGCTGGCGTTGGCAGATGAGTAGCTGGGAGCTACAGAGATGTTGTCACTTGTCGCTATGTGGAGAATCAAAAGGGCGGTGGATGGCTTCGTGGAAAGAAAGACTTGGAAAACTACTGTTCTTACCGTGCCTTGAGTTCTCCACAACTTGCTTACTGTATTCTTGCGATCTTCATCACCTTTGAGCAAGCTATTGAGAAGCAACCATCGTTTACTTGAGCGCTTGAAGGAGAAAACAAGAGGCTTGGAGTCCGACAGTGGGAAGACACGGAGAAGGGTTCTTGCGTGAGATCGCCACTGGATGGAGCTCAGGGAAGCTTGCTGTGTTTTTGTCCTTGCTAAGTGTTTGAGTAAGATCCTTCTTATTGTTTCATTGTGCTCATTCTATATTATTGTTTGAAACAAACTGTGGGGAGGTTTCTCCACCGAGAAGGAGGTTGTTTCATATCCGGTTATTACCGGGGCTTGATCTGCCGACGATCAAGGGATCGCCCACCTTAAGGGCACACCAAGGAGTAGGGGCAAGTTATCCCCGAACCTTGTTAACCCTCCTTGTTAGCGATCTTACTAGTTGTTTTTGTTTCGCATTCGTTACATTTTCTGCATAATCTGTTTCCTACTCTTTCCGCTGTGCTACTGATGGTTTAAGTGCAGGAATATTGCTAAGCTCTTCCAAGAAAAGTGGTTGGCTATCCGTGAGCACCAGTAACGGAGCAATATCGTTTTACGGAGATAGTGTCCAACACTAGCCTCGACGTGAAATACCAATCAGTTTGCTTCCTCCGAAAGCAACCTCTCGGAAGTTCCGACGATCATGAATCGACTAAGTCAAATACCGAGGAGGAGATATATTCAGAATTATTGAAAGAATAAATTTCCAACACTATTTTGCATAAATAACCATAATTCACCATTCCAATTCACTCAAATCTCAAGCTTTGATAATTTCCTCTTGACTTTTTCACCTCTTTCTTTTCCTTTCCAAGAGTTTCAAAGTGTTATAAGTTCACCATGACTTTTACATCTTATTTGGAAAAGGTGGAATTGAATTCCACCCTTTGGAACGCATTTCCAGTCAAGAATTGATAAAGAATTAGAATTCAATTTCCTTCAAATCCTTCGAAATAAATCAGACCTAAAGAAGTCTGATTTGTGAAAGAAATTTCTCTGAAAAATTAAAATTACTAAACCGCCCTTATTTCTCATGCAACCCTATTTCTCGTCATCTCCAGCGCAACCTTTCAGGTGCTCTTCTCCCACATAACCAAGATCCACTCCTCCACTGCTGTCGTCGGCCACCAAATCTCAAGTGTGCCTCCGTCGCCAAGTTTCACCCTACTTTCGCCCTATTTTCGCCCTCTAGAAAGCAATGTCGGTTTTTCTATTTTTTACATGGATGCCCATTTTCTGTCAATTCTGATTTGGTTGTTGGCGAGAAGAATTTTCTTTCAAAAGATACATTTGCTAGTCGGAAGCACGATAGAGAAGAATATGGATAGAATCAACATTAACGATGTTCAAAAATAGAAAATAAGGGAGCTTGTTCGATATCTGTTCAAGTTGTAAACCCCATACAGGTACCTCAACTAATAGTTGGCATCTGGACTAGTAAATAGCAAAGAGTTCCAAATTATCTATGCAAAATCTCAAATCTTCCAATAGTCATTTAGAATGGCAAGTACTATGTGCAGTTTGGTAGGGGAATGTTTTGGAAGAAGCTAATTTGTAATCATTATGCGTTGCCGCTTAGTTGACATTGTTATAGTAGGATGTAAAATAGGAGCTCTAGTATGATGCTTTTGTCACTGATTTTTATCAAAATATAGATTTGGCTGAATCATGTGCAATCATGTCTAATTGGTTGTTGAGGTCTAGTTTTTAAAAATATATAGGAGATTGCATGACACTTGGATGTAATTTTGGTAGTTATGTAGTTTTTTGTAGATAATTTTTGCTATGACTCATCTTACCAAAGTTTCTTTGATTCGTCCACGGGGCCAACAAAAGTGTGGAAAATATCAACTCATTGCAACCAGTATTAGTGACAAGTGGTTAGCAAGAATTTGAGAAGGATGATTGGGTTTTTTCAGTTGGTGCAATCTGTTAGTGATATGAGAGAAGTGTCCTAAGGCAATCGCATTATGATTATAAACATTTATTTTAATAAATGATAATTCACTATTTGAGTATACATGTTTATGTATTTGATTGGGATCTTAAACTCATCTACTGAATATCCGCAATATAATTCACAGCATAAGAGAATTTGTGATGGGATCACAACTAGTGATTATCTCTACATGTGCAATTGTGAAGTATTAAAAGTATCCCTAGTCGATGAATTGATAAAAACGGACACTATCAATTCTGTTGAGACTAGCATGGGTTATTCTCTAATCAGCTGATTCTCACTGGCTGGTGACATTGGGATGTACGGAGATAAACATGGATGCTAGTTAAGGGAACTAGTTCATTGGAGTGACTGACTGTAAAACTTCACATGGTAGTCTATACATAGACAGGTCAGTGAAGTTCTTACCGTAGCTTAAGTGCGATGTTCCTTTAACTTGCGGTGTTCAAGTCATCTTGGTCATGGAGACTTATACTTTAACATCTTAAGCAAGCATCTCCAAGGAGGTGTGGACCCAGGATGGTTGGGTATAAGCCGAAGTGCCCGAAGATGTTTGAACAGCCTACAAAGGATTCACCACTCCTTGCGAGGAGATGTATACCCAGGCCTATCGTCGGATTGTTACTCAAAGCCTCTGGCCAGAGCATATCATGTTTAGAGTATGAGTCTCTTAAATACATGAGAGTAATTAGAAATCCAAAGAACGAGAAAGACACTACTTGGGCTAGGTGTGACGTAGTCAGCCTAGTGGGGACTGACACACATAGACCATGTCCTGAACCAAGCGGGTATAAGATGGTGAAGGGAATGAGCCACGATTCATTAGAGCTGCTGAAGGGTTTCAGAATAATTTCTGAGGTCAACCGTTGATCTTTCGATTATTTGGGGATCATGATGTACTACTAGGTGCCACTCATGATCGTTCTATAATTGATGAATTATAGACGGCCAACATAAATTGAAAGCCTATTTAGTCACACGCACTACGAGTAATCCGAGGGATTTAAAATGAGTTGAAAATTGAATTTTCCGATCAAGAGAAATAAGTCGAATCTGAATTAATCAGAGGCGCAACGGAAGCTAAAATGGCTAAGTCTTTTGAAGGCTTATTGGGCGAATTAAATGAGTTTAATTCGCGATAGGTTCGGCTCGGTTTGGCCGGCCAAAGAGGGTGCCAACCCTCTTTGGTTTGGCCGGCCACCACAAGGAGAGAAAACCAATTAATTTGGTTTAAATTATAAAATAAATCAAGCGCGATTTGTTTTATAAAAATTATGGATAAATAAATTTATTTTCATGGAAATTAAAATAAACTTTAAATGGTTTATTTTTATTTTATAAAATCAATTATGAATTGATTTTTCTATGATAAGAAAAAATTAATATAATAAATTTATTCTTTTTATGGAAATTAAAATGAACCATGGATTGGTTTATTTTATTTTATAAAATCAATTATGAATTGATTTTTCCATGATAAAGAAAAATTTATATAATAAATTTATTCCTTTTATGGAGATTAAAATAAACTTTAAATGGTTTATTTTATAAAATCAATTATGAATTGATTTTTCCATGATGAGAAAATTTATATAATAAATTTTATGAAAATTTATTCCATAATTAAAAAGAGAGATGTATTTGTTTTATTATAAAATTAGTTATAATAAAACTTGGCATAACGGAATAATTAATAAGAAAATTTATAAGATAAATTTCTTTTGAAAATTTATTCCGTTAATTCCGTTAAAGGGGAGACATGGCAAGGGAGAGGCTACTATATAAAGGAACCAAGGCTAGGCTTGAATTCCTCAATTGAGTTATCAAGAGATTAGTAGCTCCCTCTCTCTCTCTCTCTATCTCTCTCTCTCTAGGGCCGCCCCCCCCCCTCTCTCTCTCTAGGGGTCGGCTCTCTCTCCTCCCCTAGGGCCGGCGCACATCCCAAGGGTGGCCGAGAGCTTCATCCGCCAAGAAGGTGCCGAAGAAGAAGAAACGGATCGCGACTCCTTCTTTCCTTTCCCGGAATTTTGATTCCGTTACTTTGTGGTTAGTTTCCTTTCTTCTCTCTTGATCTTCTAGTTGTGCCTTTAGAGAATCTAGTAGTTCTCGTCGGCACAAAACTCGTGACTTTGCGAAGTCATCCCGAAGAGAACTCGGCGTGGACGCGAATAGTGGCGGAGCTTCCAAGGGACGCTACGGTTGGATCTCGTGCCTTTCTTCGAGTTACGCGAGGTACAAAGTAAATTAGTTTACTTTTCCGCAAAATTTTAATTTATGATCATGTCCATACATCATAAGGTCGCATGCTAGATACGTGGTTAAAAATAATTTGAGAAATTATTTATGCTAATTCTTCCGCTGCACGTAAATATTTTAAAATTTACGAACCCGTATCCTTGTCAACATGCACCCGGTCCCAACACAATCGGCCTAAGTATGATTAGGTAGATCATGGATTTTGATATGTATGTCAATATGATTAAGTTAGGGTTTCATGATAATATAATATGTGTATGTGAGTGTGCAGGTTTGCAGGATACACATAGACTTAGTTGAACGTCTTCGGGTTCGGTGAAGGATGGTGTGTGGAGACAAGTCGTGAGCTTGCATGCATCCGAGGGACGAGAGCCAAAGTCGAAGAGGGCTTGAAGGCAATAGGTCGAGGCTGCGGAATGAAGAGTCAACTGAGTCGTGAGAATTCGAGTGTTGAGAGAACTGTACTCGGGAAGGGAAATCGTAGGGTTCGAGTGTTGAGAGAATTGTACTCGGGAATGGAAACCTTAGGTGGCAGTCGATTGATACTTGATCAGTCGACTGAGGTAGAGCACAGAGAGATCAGTCGACTGGTGGAGGACCAGTCGACTGATACAGTCGACTGGTGTCGACCAGAATGCGAATCGTCAGGCGGTGACATTCAAATTCGCGAGGACCAAGGGCAGTCAACTGGTAACGATCAAAACAGTATCGAGCTCTATTTAAGGGAGCTCGTGTTTGGCTACTTCTTCTTGGAGAAACAAGCTTTGTAAAAGCCTGTTAGTACCCTACAAGTGCTCAGTTCGTGTCAAAGGGTTGTGGCGAGGTTTCTCCACCCACAAGGAGCGACAAGAGCTAGCCGGAGGTGTTTCGGGGAATCATCCACCGAAGGATCAGAATCGTCCACCTTACAGACAGCCGTGGAGTAAGAGTTTCATCTTCGAACCACGTAAATCGGTGTGTCTTTCTTAGTTGTAGTTTTTGTTTTTGTTATTCTGCTTGCGCACTAACAACTTCTAGGAAGAAAAATCGAAAAGTAGCTATTCATCCCCCTCTAACTAAACGACAATGTCCCAACATTTTCTTCATATCTTATCCAGTAAAAAATGTACTTCTATTATATAGTTCAAGCTGTAGAATGTTAGTTGCTCCAAATTGTAGCCCTTAGACATGCCAAAATATAAACTAGACCGTGAGCCTTTACTATCACTTGAAACAAGGAACATGTGAGATAACCATTAATGAAAGTTATTTGTTGCTGTTGTGTAATTTGTTAAATAAACTAACTATAAACTTTGATAACAGTTTTTAAATTATTTGTTACTCATTCAGTTCAATCATTTTTAGATATTATACCTTTGTTAGCCTGAAAATTGAAAGACACTTACATTATAGGTAATATGAGGCTATTTAAAAGAAATGCAATCTTAGCCACAGTTGCTTATGCAGGTTATTTAGCTTACATGCAATATATGACTCGACATGTGTCTCGTATTGAAAGACCAACTACCCAATCACAACGATATAATAGAAATTAAGTACCCCGAGAATTGATAGCTCAATTAGAAGAACATTATAACTCACGCTCTGTAATACATATGAGTTATGATATTTCACTCGATTAATTTCAATACATCGTGGAAGAGGACTTCTCAGAGATAATCAAAATATTTTTGTTGAAGAAATTAAGTACTAGATTGTTTAATAGGAATCAACTACAACAAAAATCCAATACTAGCTTGCAACCACTATATGTACTAGATTTTGCTACTGGTTTAACTCTTGTTTTCTTAACTTTTAGAAATTCTTATTTGTGATATACTTATCACTGACATCGACTTTAATGTCTCTTAATCTTTTATCCAGCATAATAAAATAGTTGTTGTCACAAACAAGCTGCTAGTGGAAACTTCACTTGTCTAGTACGGTCCTACTTGAGTAGTTGAGGTCATCTTTGTTAGCTAAATTCAAGCACTGGAGCAATACAATGCTTCTTAAGATGGCGACGATGAGAGATTAAGACATTAAACCAATGAAAGTGGGTTAGTTTTTCAGTGTGCTTCATTTTCATCAGCATATCATGTTTTATCTTGTATGATGCCCATAAAACAACTTACATTGGAAAGATTAAATCTACTCTAGTAAGAAATATAATTTTGAATCAATTTCACTTCATTTGAGTACAACTAAATCTTATATTATTAGATAAAATGAAATAGATTTTTGAATTAATTTCATTTCATTTGAGTACAACACAAACTTCACAAATCTCCCCCTAAAAAATTGGAGTTGTTAGTAAAATATTAAGTGTTATTAATGAAGGATAAAATGGTAAAAATATAAGAATTCAATTCAATTCTGATCAAATCTAGAAATTCATTCAATTCTGTTATTTATTAACTCATTCTAAACATAAGAATGAAGGATTCAATTCAATTCCTTTACTTAAAAAGTTTTCAAACAGGGTGTCAGAGTTGTTATATTTAAAAAAATAACCAGATTGGATAATGTCAAACATGAGAGACTGGCCCGGTTCCAGGGAGGTTTTCACCTGGCCGCTTGGATAAATCAGGAAGTGCTCGCGGTGAGCGATCCAGAAGCCCAACAACTCACGGTTACGCTCCCATCTAAGAAAAAATTCTTATAAAATTCATCGTAACTAGAGATCGAACCATGGGTGCTTGGAAGATACTAGTTGCCCTTCTGTTGCACCATAGCCCTGGGGGCCTAAATGATTAATCAGGTTGGGTAATGTCGAACTTGGGACGATTCTCGATTTATCCTAGCGGCCAAGTGAAAACTTCCATTGGGTCGAGCCGGCCGCCCCAGATTCGATGAGTGACCCAGAAGCCTAACATCTCACGGTTGCGCATCCCATTTGAGAAAAAATTCTTGCAGCAGGTGCTTAGAAGATAACAGTCGCTCTTCCGCAATATCATAGCCCCGGCGGCCTAAATGATTAACTAGGTTGGGTAACGTCGAACTTGAGACGACCAGCCCGACCCACAGAAGTTTTCCACCGACAGCAAGGGTAAATCGGGAAGCGCTCGTGGCGGACGGTCTAGAAGCTCAACATATTGCACGCCTATTTGAAGGAAAAATTCGTACAAAATTTATCGTACTTAGATCGAACGACGGATGCTTGAGAGATAATTAGTTACCTTTCTGCTACACCATAGTTTGAGGGCGGGTTATTCTATTTCAAGATGAAGGTTATTATATATTACGAGGCAATTATTGACAACTGATCCCACCCTAGCTGGCGTGAAATCGGGTCGGTCAGCGTGGCACTTTAAGAAGATAGACCAAGTCTAAAAAAGGCTCTAACGGCTATAGCACGAGAGCCCAGTATGGTAGAGTATAGCCCCACACTCTAAGCCCACAGGGAGTTGTGGGGAAGGGTTCGCGACCCTACCAATCATAAGAATGTCGGCAATACCAGCCGCACCGCCGGCCTCGAATGTCACTCCGGTCGGATATGCCGACCCGAGTGTTAGTGATATGAGAGAAGTGTCCTAAGGCAATCGCCTTATGATTGTCAACATTTATTTTAATAAATGATAATTCACTATTTGAGTATACATGCTTGTGTATTTGATTGGGATCTTAAACTCATCTACTGAATGTCCGCAATACAACTCACAACATAAGAGAATTTGTGATGGGATCACAACTAGTGATTATCTCTAAATGTGCAAATGTGAAGTATTGAAAATATCCCTAGTCGATGAATTGATAAAAACGGACACTATCAATTCTGTTGAGACTAGCATGGGTTATTCTCTAATCAGCTGATTCTCACTGGCTGGTGACATTGGGATGTCCGGAGATAAACATGGATGCTAGTTAAGGGAACTAGTTCATTGGAGTGACTAGCTGTAAGACTTCATATGGAATCTATCTATAGAAATGTCAATGAAGTTCTTACTGCGGCTTAAGTGCGATATTCCTTTGACTTGCGTTGTTCAAGTCATCTTGGTCATGGAGACTTATACTTTAACATCTTAAGCAAGCATCTCCAAGGAGGTGTGGACCCAGGATGATTGGGTATAAGCCGAAGTGCCCGAAGATGTTTGAACAGCCTACAAAGGATTCACCACTCCTTGCGAGGAGATGTATACCCAGGCCTATCGTCGGATTGTTACTCAAAATCTCTGGCCAGAGTACATCATGTTAAGAGTGCAAGTCTCTTAAATACATGAGAGTAACTAGAAATCCAAAGGACGAGAAAGACACTACTTGGGCTAGGTG
This sequence comes from Boesenbergia rotunda, assembly GCA_024364735.1. NCBI lineage: Eukaryota > Viridiplantae > Streptophyta > Magnoliopsida > Zingiberales > Zingiberaceae > Boesenbergia > Boesenbergia rotunda. The sequence goes on along the minus strand of JAGFNQ010003394.1, from coordinate 373,195 downwards.
TGACGTAGTCAGCCTAATGGGGACTGACACAAATAGACCGTGTCCTGAACCAAGTGGGTATAAGATGGTGAAGGGAATGGGGCACGATTCATTAGAGCTGCTGAAGGGTTTCAGAATAATTTCTTCTGAGGTCAAACCGTTGATCTTTCGATTAATTGGGGGTCATGATGTACTACTAGGTGCCACTCATGATCGTTCTATAATTTGTTGATTATAGACGGCCAACATAAATCGAAAGCCTATTTAGTCACACGCACTACGAGTAATCCGAGGGATTTAAAACGAGTTGAAAATTGGATTTTTCGATCAAGAGAAATAAGTCGAATCTGAGTTAATCAGAGGCGCAATGGAAGCTAAAAATGGCTAAGTCTTTTGAAGGCTTTTTGGGCGAATTAAATGAGTTTAATTCGCGTTGGTTCGGCTCGGTTTGGGCCGGCCAAAGAGGGTGCCAACCCTCCATGGTTGGCCGGCCACTTATTGGGGAGAAAACCAATTAATTTTGGTTTAATTAATAAAGTAAATCTAGCGCGAATTATTTTATAAATTATAAATAAATAAATTTGTATAAAGAAATTTATATAAATAAATTTATAGAAATTTATTCTTTTTATGGAAGTTAAAATAATCCATAAATTGGTTTATTTTAATTTTATAAAATCAATTATGAATTGATTTTTCCATAATAAGAAAGATTATAAATTTCTTATAAAATTTATTCCATAATAAAAGGAGAGATTAATTAGTTTTATTATAAAGTTACTTATAATAAAACTTGGTTTAAACAGAATAATTCATAAGAGAATTTATAGGATAAATTTCTTATGATAATTAATTAGTTTTATTATAAAAGTTATAATAAAATTCATAAGAGAATTTATAGGATAAATTTCTTATGATAACTAATTAGTTTTATTATAAAGTTAGTTATAATAAAACTTGGTTTAAACGGAATAATTCATAAGAGAACTTATAGGATAAATTTCTTATGATAATTAATTAGTTTTATTATAAAGTTAGTTATAATTAAATTCATAAGAGAATTTATAGGATAAATTTCTTATGATAACTAATTAGTTTTATTATAAAGTTAGTTATAATAAAACTTGGTTTAAACGAAATAATTCATAAGAGAATTTATAGGATAAATTTCTTATGATAACTAATTCCGTTAATTCCGTTAATTCGGTTAAGAGGAGACTTGGCAAGGAAGAAGCAACTATATAAGGAACCATAGGCAAGCCTTGGATTCCTAAGATTTTGATAATCGAAATAGAGCTCTCCCTCTCTCTCTTCTCTTCTCTCCTCCTTCCCCCTCCCTTCCATTAGGGCCGGCGGCAACCCTAGCTCCATTAGGGCCGGCGCCCAACCTACACCAAGGCAAGGTGTTGCCGTGAGCTTCAAGGAGAAGAAGAAACCAACCAAGAAGAAGAAGAAGCGGATCACATCTCCCTCTCTCTCGGAATTCGATTCCGTTACTTCGTTGGTTAGTTTTCTTTTCTTCTCTTGATCTTCTTTGTTGTGCCTATAGAGAATCTAGTAGTTCTCGTCGGCACAAAACTCGTGACTTTGCGAAGTCATCCCGAAGAGAACTCGGCGTGGACGCGAATAGAGGCGGAGCTTCCAAGGGACGCTACGGTTGGATCTCGTCCCTTACTTCGAGTTACGAGAGGTATAATGTAAATTAGTTTACTTTTCCGCAAAGTTTTATTTTATGATTATGTCAACACACCATAAGATTGCATGCTAGATACGAAGTTAAAATAATTTAGGAAATTATTTTATGCAAATTCTTCCGCTGCACGTAAAAATTTAAAATTTTACGAACTCGTATCCTTGTCGACATGCACCCGGTCCCAACACTGAGTCCCAAGTCATTCCTCATCGAGGCGAACTTTTCAATCGGGGTCCTTCGCTCGCCTACCAAGGCGGGAAAACTACATACAAGGAGGACTGAATGTGGGACCCTAACACGCCGATCAGCATACCCCCCTGAGTGTACTACGACTCGGAGTTCCCTATTATCGGAAGTTGCCAATGTCTGTGGCAGTACAGACCCTCTGACACCTCGCAGATAAAGGCAGTAGTCGTGTCAACGCCCGCCGACTCGGACCTAACACCACTCGTGTCCGAATTGCGGGGATCTCGCTGACACAGTACGACGTCTGACAAGCATTGCTGGAAAGGTCAAGTCGTACCATGGTGGCCCCTACAAATGTCAGACAGCGCGGCACCGGTCGGCTAACTGACAATGACCCCTGATCCTGTCCACGCATAGGACAAAAGGAGAAAAAAAGGGGACAGAGTTTGTCGATCCTCCTGACTATATAAGACCCTTCATCCCTCACACACAGGTATGCATGGTATTTTTCAACTATAGTAATTTTCAACTTCTAGAAAACCAAAACTCATAAGAAAAACAGCTAAATATCCATAAAATTTTAAGTCCTCTTTGGGCCTGAAATAAAAAATTTCAGGCCCTCTTTGGCCCTGAAATAAAAATATTTCAGACCTAAAGAGAGCCTGAAATCAATTTATTTCAGATCTTCTTTGGACCTAAAATGAAATCCAATTGATTTTTCCAGGGGATGAAGTTTAGGAGCACACCAAACTCATTTCTTTTCAACTTTTTCCCCCCTTAAAATATCCAGGGAGTACTAAAATTATTCAACTTCCTGAGTAGAATCACACACAAGAAATACACCGAGAGATATTCTATATTGTGCACAATGCTGAGGTGCCACATTCCAAGAATATCTCAAATGCCCCTAAATACACATTGGTAACACAATTCAAGTCTTTGCAACACCATAAACTCATAATATATGAAATTATTACAATCGAACTTTTCTTGGTCCACCAGTGAGTTTTCGCCAAAATCCACTGATGGACTTACGATATTTGAATTTCTTAATACTTAATATCACTAGGTTGGGTTGAGCTAGGAGAAGGTAATTATGATGTTAAAACTTAGTCCTAGCCACTAAAAATGATTTTTCTTGTGGCGTGCCACTTGTGTCGTACCCACTGATGGACCTACAAAAGTTTTATTGCAACAAATTCTGAAAATATGAGTTGATGGTCTGCAAGGAATCCAATTTTGCTATGCATTGTGTATTTAGGTAGTATCCAGATGGAACCTTCTTATTTTAAGTTTAAACAAATATAAGTATGTTTTAATCATACCTGAATATTTCAATAAAATGAGAGGATTTTGTCACAACTTATAGAATTATATAAAAGATTACCCTATAAATAATTAATTTAATAAATCATGATTAAATATTATAAAAATATTTTTTAAATGAAAAAAATTTTGAGTGCACATTGGGCCTAAAGTCAGATGACTTCAGGCCCTGCATTGGTTTGAATTTGAAATCACGTGTTTTGATCGATTTTTTATATATTAATATATTATTTAATATATTAATTTATATTAATCAAATATAAAAAAATCTCTTTATATTTTTTAAATAATGTTGGAAGAAATGTTTCTTATCATTGGTTTTTTTTTATTTACGTTAAGTTTTTTAGCCGATTCTCATAATATATTATTTTAAATTGAAAAATCTGAAAAAGTAGATTCAGATGTCTCGGAATTCTAATTAAGAAAGATAAAGACAAAGACAAAGACAAATTTTGACGGAAGAGACATAAGAGAAAGACTATTATAATAAATACATCCTATAAAAATAAAACTCAGATACGTTTTTTTGATAAATATTAATTTTCACATCCGTCCGTCCTTAATTTGATAAAAAAAAAAACCCCCGATTGATTAATTTTACCCCTTTTTTCGTCCTTTCGGAATCGTACTGAAGCACGTCGGACGGAGAGAGGGCAAGAGCGAGACACTCCACCACGCCGTCGTGGGCAACCTCAACATCTCCTTCATTGGACTTCTCGCCGGTGCACTCCGCCTGAGCATGCTTCCCAATTCCTGAAGTCGATCTTGTGTGGCCTCCTCTACTCCTACTCCTCCTCCCCTCTCCCTCCACAACCTCAATGTTGATCACTCACCACTGACCCCCATGCACACAAAGAACGACGACGCCATTGTGATGACAAGGAGCTACAGTGTCCAAACGAGGTGGAGCGCTTGAGGGTGCGGGTGGGCTGTCAGCTGCGGAGCCGACGAAAGAGGGAGGTGGACTTGAAGTCGAAGGAGTCAAGATCAAAGGGGGGTGACGGAGGGAGCAGTTGATTTGGGACCGAAAGGGGGATGTCGAAGGTGAGGTCCAGATCGGGAGTGATAAAGCTCTGGGACAGCGGCATGGCCTCCTCCGGCGACTGCAGCTGCTCTTCCCAGCAAGCGAACCAACTACTCTCTTCCACCTTGCTCATTGATGATGAGGATCCAGATGAGATCCTTCAAGAACGGGGCAGGATCTATCTCCAAAAGGATTCCTCTCTCTCGATCGTTTGTTGTTTCTTTCTTTTATTTGTTTTCCTTCGTCTTTTTCTTCCCTGCCCTCTGGGAAAGTTTTTCACCATTGATTCCTTTCCATTCTTCCTCTGCGCCATGAAGTAAACAGATCATTAGTGATTTTTGTCATCCCTTTTCTCTTTACTTGGACACATTTATAAAGAGGAAATTGGCAATTCTTTCAACTGCACGTAGCGAGTTATGGCAACTGCATATGCAGTTGTTATCTATTACAAACCTGTCTCATTCAAGCCCATTCATGTTTAAGAAAAAATGGTTTACACGGTAGCAAGGGAGTCGACGATCTTAGTATATCGAAGGGAGGAGGAGCTACGAAAAAGTATACCGGCCAGTGGAGTAAGATAGGTACATGCACGTGCATCTAAGAGACGAGAAGCCAAGAAAGAAACTTGCTCGAGGAAAATTGACTAAACTTGGGTTCGGATGAGCTCAATTTTAGACGGTCCAAGGATCACCCAAGCAAGCGAGAATGAAGAATGATCAACTCTAATGTTGACCATTCTAAGCGTCAAAATGCTTGCAGGTGCCCTGAAGTTTTGAGGCACCTCTATTGGCTTGAGGCACCTCAAACAAAAAAGAGTCATTACGGAATTTAGACACCTGGATGACCCAAGGCACCTTGAACTAATATAGTCGTCTAAAAATGATCCAAGCACCTTAATCTCGCCAGATCAGCCATTACGATGCAGATAGAGTTTTATCCGCTTGAAATGATAGTGTCACATTAGCAAATAGTCATTTCAACCAGTAAGTTATAAATAGTCATCTTCTTTAATTTTGACTAGTGGGATCTGAAATTTGGTTGAGATCCCGTGACAACTATTTTAAAGTAATATTGGACATGGGCAAAAGTCATGCGGGCGGGCATGACCCCGGTGGCAGCTTCGGTAAACTTTGAAAATTAGCCACGAGCTTGGAAATCTTCGAGGGTTGATGTTTTTAGCTCCATTTTTGCTCCTTTTCGCAACCATGGGAGCCCGCTTGTGTCATGGGACACTGCCAGAACATGCTCCTCACTCTATCTTCATGTGCCAAAGGATTTATACTCTATTTTTCTCTAAAAACACATCCTATCAATGAAAATAATGAAAGAGCAGTTCTCCAAATTAAAAGAGTAAAAGTAATAAAATCAAAAGAAATAGGATGTGTAAATGTAAATTATGTCCATGAAATGCAATAAGATATATAATAAATGATGCTTAAAATATATATATATATAATTACACTCAACAGAGATTTATTTCCGTTTCTAATTAAATAAAGAAAATAAAATTTTTGATGAAATTACTCAAATAGTGAAGGATTTGTTTTCAGTCACTAATTAGTGATAGAATGTAAATTTCATCGCTAATAACGATGGAAATTAAATTTCGTCACTAATTAACGACGAAAAAAATCTATCATTAAATCCATCACTATTTAAGAGCTTTCTTATAGTGCTGCTTACAATAGAATATATTCATTAGATATATTAAAGCATTAGAGGATATTTTACATAGCAATTAGCAACGGAAAAAAAATTATCATTAAATCCGTCGTTATTTAAGAGTTTTCTTATAACACTACTTACAACGGAATACATTCACTAGATATATTAAAACATTTTAATACATTGACTAAATGATATTTTGCATTGCAATCAACGTGGAGCTAACATCAAAATATAATTTAAATAGAGATAATTCAATCGTGTTGCTAATTGAAAATTTGAAGGTATTTAATTCAAAAGGGGTTTGAAGGAATACACCCATTCAAATTGTTAAAAAAACTCTTTGAGCTTTATTTGACTTCTTTAAAATTGTTTACAATCCATTCAAGAGTTTGGGGTTATCAGACAACTTTAAAAATGAGTAATTCAAATTCAAAATGTATACGTGTTTATATTATTAACATAATTTTGTGATTGATTTTTTTAATCAAAGTATTCAGCTCAGATAATTCAATTACGTTTGGAGGTGGACATTCAATCTCACAAATCAGCCAACAGATAAATTCAAAAGTAAAATTCGCATCTCATTAAATCAGTCTTCAGATAAATCCAAAGATAAATCCAAAAGTAATCCTCGGCTATAGTGCAGCGATAGAATTAGACATTCATAGTTTGATCCTTAATTATGGTGTATTTTATAAAAAAAATATCTTCTAAATAGGACGCAAATCCTGAGACAATGGGCTTCTAGACCGTCCACCGTAAGCGCTTTTCGATTTATCCTGATGATCAATAAAAAAATTTCATGAGACTGGACCAGTTATCCCAAATTCGTTTACTAACTAGTCTAACTAATTATGTGTTGAGCTATGATAGGGAGAGTGAAAATAGGAGAGTGAATGACATGACACTTGAGTGAATGACGTGATACTTTACATGCACACGTCCGATTATCGCTAGGATATCATCAACGGCTTTCGGTCACCGTCCCAAATCAAACTATATCCTGACGGATACGATAAATCTGTCGAAAATTACTATATACAAAATATCATATCATTTACTCTATCATTCACTCTTTTATTTTCACTTTCCCCCGGAGAATTTGCGTTCGAACAAAATTTTCTATATAAATGTAGTTGCAAGGGGATATTTGTAGTCCCGACTTTGGAGAAGACATGGAGTCTAGGGAGGAGATGTGTACTCTGGAGAAGCGCGGCCGCGTCTACCTCCTCACCCTCACCGGCGCCGACGAGCACCGCCTCAACCCCATGCTCCTCGACGCCGTCCGCTCTGCCGTTGCGCGCGTCCGCTCCGAAGCGGCCTCTTCGGACGGCGGCGGCGGCGCCCTCGTCATCGCCGCCGAGGGCAAATTTTTCTCCAACGGCTTCGACCTCGCCTGGGCCCGGGCCTCCCCCTCCCTCCGCCCCGGCCTCATGTCTGACGCACTCCGCCGCACCCTCGCCGACCTCCTCTCCCTCCCGATGCCCACCATCGCCGCCGTCACAGGCCACGCCTCCGCGGCCGGGTGCTTCCTGGCGCTGAGCCACGATTACGTGGTCATGAGGGCCGACCGGGGGTTCTTCTACATGAGCGAGGTCGATATCGGGCTGCCGATCGTGGAAACCTTTATGGCACTGATGAGGGCCAAGATCCCGGATCCGAGGACGCGGCGGGATGTGCTGCTGCGGGGCAAGAAAATGACGGCAGCGGAGGCGGAGTCGAGGGGGATCGTCGATCGGGCGGTGGTGGGCGCGAGGGAGGCGGTGGAGGCTGCTATAGCCATGGGCGAAGAGCTGGCGGCGAGGAATTGGGATGGCGAGGTCTACGCTTCCATCAGGAAAGGGATTTTCAAGGAGGCCATCAGAGGATTAGGGTTGGAGGAGGCTTCGGGCGATGCGGAGGCGGCGGCGGCGGCGGCGGCGGCGGTCAAGCTACAATCATCGAAGCTGTGATTCACGATACCTCGGTGTTAACGGACGATTATTACATGGAACTTAATTATCAATTAAATCCAAATTGTGATTTTCATGTACCGATTTGAGCAATAAAGCTAGGGAGAGTGGAATTATCATTATGAAGTTATGTTGATAATATTTTAAGCCTTTAAGACAATAAAATGTGGTTTGACCGACTTTGTTAAGCTTCCCCTTAATTGGGGAGTTAGGGTTCATGAGGAAATATTATACTTTAATAATTGGTAGGTTTGGAAATTTACCAAAGTAAATATTATACTTTAATAATTATTACGCACTCTCTTTCCGTCAAAGTTGACTGTTTAATCTTTTACTTTTTGTTGTAATTTACATGTAATTTTTCTTTCTGCTCTGTCCTATGTTAAATTTTTATTTTTTTTCTTCTTTATATATCCATGGAAGAAATTTAATTCTGAAGCATCTTTATCCGAAGAGAGTTCAAAATAAATAATAGATACCTAGACTATTTAGATTTATCCAAATTTATAATCATCTAGTAGGGTTAAGTGAAAAATAAATAAATATGATATCAAACATGAGAAAAAAATATTGTTATTTGACCTAACTACAATTCGGGTTCGACGGTTCGAAATCATCAATTTCGAACTGTGATTAAGAGGTCAACCCTTAATTTTAATCGTCTAATACGGTTATGATTCACGATTCGAATCATCGGTTCACGGTTCATGCACGATTTGTTATAGTTCGTTATCATTCAAAATTATTATATTATTTTTTAAAAAAATAATAAAATTATTTATGGTACTTTATTGTTGTTAGATTTATTAAGATAATAATTATATAGTAAAAAATATAAATTAGTTGTTAAATAATTAATTATATATAAAATCATTTAGAGATAAGTAATTTTAAATTTATTAATAAATAAACATCTTTATTTTCTAATTAATAATATTATAAAATAAATTAATTATTAAAAAATTAACTAACAAATAAAAATATAAACATTTATATGTGCATTTGGCTGTTTAATTGGGATTAAACTATAATCGACCCATTTAAGTTACGATTCGACCTGACGAATCGAGTCAACGGGCCAATCCCAATTATAGGAGTCAAGTCTAACTGTAAGTATAATATAGAGAGATAAGAATCATATTAGGTATAATTTACTCTTAGATCAGGTCCAAAGAGTCTGGTCTCTAAACAACCAATCCCGAGTAAGAGATCAGAATTGGCTCAAATTGGGTTGATCTCCCCAAACTATCTCCACATTGGCACAATCTCTTTCAGCTCCAGGATACCTGATACCAAAGGGATGGAAAGTGATGGGTTGTTCGAGAATATTATTTTTAAATTATATACAAATAAATAAATTAAGATTAAATTATAATTGACCATCAAATAATTAAGAATAGAAAGAATTTTATATATATATATATATATATATATATATATATATATATATATATATATATATATATTAAAAATTAATTTTTATTTAATTATATTAATTTATTATTCTCTAACTAATTGATTAACGCATGAGGATAAATCTTCAACCCTACTAGATTCGAGGTAGAGCTGAGATCTGCATCAAAGATTCCATTTGGGCCTAATCTCTCCGCATTAAGTTCACGTTGTGCCTTGTCTCCTCCTGTCAGGCACACATTGATTTGATATACTCTCTGACCAAGATCAAGTTGGTCTTCATCTCCCCTCACTAAGCTCAAATTGTCCTTTGATTAAAATCAATTAATGATTAATATCATATTTATTTTCCTTTTACTTAATCGTATTGATTCGGTGTAAGTTTACCTAAATTCAAATAGTCTAATTTTATCAGTTGATTAAAACTCACAAATCGATCTAGAAAATTTAGATTATATTTCAGGTCATATGAGTTTTGAAATTACAAAGAGTTCAAATACGTTCTCCATTATTTATTTCAAATTCCCAGAAATACTCTAGTATTATATATATTTACTTTCAATTAGAATATCTGATCTTCATCTTTTAGAGATCAAAATTATATTAGACCCGATACGAGCGTATATGAGACTCGATGTGAATATGAGATTAGGCCCAACATGATCTTAGTCTCTCTACACCATATCCATAATATTTCTTGATTAGAATCAAGGTTTAACACTATATCTATCTTTTTCTTATTTAATACTATCTGACAGATATAAATTTATAAAAATTTAAATAGTCTAAGTCTATTATGAGTAGATTTTGATTAAAATTTATTAATCAAAGAAAACTCATATTATATTCATTTCAGATTTATCAATTTTTAAAATTATAAAAAATCTAAATATATTCTCTATTATTTATTTCAGATTCTTAGTTTCGGAGTTAAACTTTTATGAAATATATAAAGAAGAAAACAAAGGAAAAAATTAATAGGAAGAAAGAGAAGGGTGAGAAAAATTAAATATAAATCTATTAATCTCTATAAAATACAGTTTTGTATGTAGACTTGATATTTAAAGGAAGCATAGATTTTCGTCTAAACCAAATATAAATTTTCTAAATAAAAATTTTTTAATTAATAATTAATAAACTTGTCCCTTTTTTAAACCGAATATATATATATATATATATATATATATATATATATATATATAAAATATAGTTTTGTATGCAGACGTGACATTCATAGGGAGCTAAGATTCCTCTCTAAATCGAATATAAATTTTCTAAATAAAAAATTTAACTCTCAATTGATTTGTTAAATCCCAAAATTAATAGTCCCGCATCTGAAGTTACTAAGGCGAATTACACACAGAGCAATTATCAAAATGGACAAAGAACGATAAAAACAACTCATACCTTTCTCTGTCTTTTGGCTAAGATCAAGTGTAGTATATGTTCTTATCAGTTTAATATCTAATATGTGGGTCATTGGTCCACTTTGATATTAAATTAATTTTTATATAGGGGATGACCCATCACAGTAGTTTGCTATTAGGGGTTTCATGTGTCGCTTGTGTGTTGCACTATAGCACATGCCTGACACACCCCTATTTAAGCAAAATAAATTTTAGATCGCATCCACATCCACCATCCTTATAAAACTTATAATCACCATTAATATCTTATATTAAAAACTCTTATAAAACTTATAATCACCATTAATATCTTATATTAAAAAAATAATATTATATCTTATATTAACATGAATCCATGATGAAATAAAATTACTTTTTATTTTAATTTTTTAATTTAATAGTAAAAATTGACATATATATTATCACTAAATATGTTATTTGAATTGTATAAGATTTTTGTATATTACACAGATATTATAGTAGTAAGAATATAAATGAGAGACGAAAGAAATTAAAAAATCTGCTTGAATGGAAAGAGCAGAACGAAAAAGTTAGCCAAAGTCAATGTGTCATTAAAATATGACACGTCTTTCTTTATTAAAGTATGAAATTATTAAAGTTTGATGTATTTTTTGGGGAAAAATTTAAATCTATATGCTTTTTTGATAAATACTCGTAAAGATAAATATTTATTTTATATAAAAATGTTAATCAAAAGAGAGAAAAAAACGGTTGGTCCAAACTCTAAATACATTAAAGTAAACTTGTTATGCACGTGACTGTTTGACTAATATTTTAATCACGCAAAGATTTAGAAACACAAAGTATATATTCGATAATGATAATAATTGGGTTCGATTTTTTTTATAGAGCGTGGAGTATTTTAACGGAAAAAATCATCACAGATTATTACATAGTCGGATCATCAAGTACCAATATCAATAGTGATGAAGTTGCCACGTGTCTCCGCCCCGTAATTTATCCTCGTTGATCGATGAGGACTCTCGTTAAAGATTATGGGACAGGACCGATTAATCAAACGGATTAATCAGACGCAAACCTAAATACCTCTTATTAAAAAAATAAAAATATTAATAAATTTTAATTAAAAAATTATAAATTTAATAATAATTTAATAGAGATTAGATTATAAAATTAAAAATATTATATTCATATTTTGATTTTAATTTTTATATATCAAACATCATCTTTCACCTTTTAAACCAACTTATCAGCACGCCTTTAGATCATTGAACATTAGGATTTAGACATCGAGGAGTGTTGAAATAAATGTATTATAAAAAAAAATCTCTATCCGAATCAATCGGAAAATTATAAATTTAAATCCGGAATCACAATCCGACACTTGTGATTTCATTTTTTACTATATCATACTATTCTCTTTATTCTTTAATAAAATAATTAAATAAAATCTTAAAACACATGATAATAATATTTTAATTTAAAACTATAATAATAAATTTGGTTATAATTATATTTCAAACATTTAATTATATAAATTATTAATTATTCCAAAAAATAATTATTTAGAAAATTCATAATTATTTAATTATAATAAAATTTTTATAAAATAAATATTACACAATGAAAATTTATGACATCAATATAAAATCAAAAAGTTCTCAAACTATCATGTTTCACAAATTTTTTTTCAATTTTCAAACACTAATTCTCTATCCCAACCCAACCAAAAACAATTTTACGGATCATATTTTAGGTCCAACTTGATCTTATCCAATCCTCTTAATCGTAAGATGATATTTTTCTATCAATTAGGACCGAATTGTCAGGTCGAATACATTTTTAACACGCTTATAAGAAATCCTATGATATATAGTTGACAAGTGGAAATTTATTTTAATAAATCAATTAGAATGATCACGTTATGATGATATTTTTTTAAAAAAACATATATATTAGTGAGAAAATAAGATATTTATTGAATTATATTATCCAATCAAGAAAATGTTGGATGTCATGTGAATGAAAAGGGAGGTTATGGGACTTTAATCTCATATTGGGACTTTCTAGTAAGTAGAAAGTGAGGTGGAAAATAAAGAGACTCCCTTGTGAGTGGATTTTAGTCCCACATTAGGAGTTTTAAGGCAAAATAGTTGGTTTATATTATTTCACAAGCATGTTAATTGTGAACAAATGCTAGGGTGGAGACTCTTTCTCACGCGTGGGTTCGCAGGTGGGGTGCAAATCCACGACCCAGATTTGTACTGAACCGAGTGAATTCGTATCTAACTGATGCATTAATTTTTGATTAATGCAAAATCAGTAACCCCCAGACGTTCGAATTTGACCGGTTAATTGGTAGTAATTGACGATTAATTCGTCATTGAATACTACGGGGGGCTGAGCCTATATAAAGGGGATGTGACCGAGAGCAAAAGGGACACAGAGAAAGAAATTCTCTTCCACTCCACATTGTTCCCGACCTCTTTTGGTAGCGTTCGGATACTTCCTCAGTTCACCACGAGCAACGAGTGCTCCGTTGTGCCCGTGGTTCGGCTGTTGTATCCCGAGAGATAGACGTCAATCTGAACCTCGAAGCACCGTCGGAGGAGGACAAATCTGTTTCAAGGAAACTGCGCTGCGTAGGCCTCAGCAAATTCTTGGTCGATCGGGAGACGCCCGACTACTGCTCGGACACTCGGGAGCTCGGCTCGGGAACTCGGAAGATACTGCTCGGGAGCTCGTGAGACATTGCTTGGGTCGGGAGACACCGGTCGGCAGCTCGGGACACCTGATCTGGAGCTCGGGACACCTGATCTGGAGCTCGGGACACCTGGTCTGGAGCTCGGGAGACTGCCATTTGGAAAAAGCAGCTCAGGCCACTTAACAGATAAGTTGAAATTATTATTTGTAATTTTAATTTATTATAAACTCTTCATAAAAGAGTACATTTCCTCCAACACAAAAATCACATTTGATATTTTTTTTTTTTTTTGATAAATCATGGAATAGTTGTTATACTATCTAAAAGATAAAAATTATTTTTATCTGCCTTTAGATCTGATCTGACATTTTTCTCCCTACGACTTTCATAGGCGGAAGAACCGGATTTTACAACGAAAGTCAAATGAACATTTTAATCCGATCAAAAAGAGAGAGAGAAGATTGTTTTAATTTGCACGGCGTTACAGCTTAAACATCGCCGGCAAAAGATTGAGGCACCGGAAGGGATAAATCAGAGGAGAATTTAGGAGACGTTACCGGAAACAGGGGCAGCAACTGGGGAGGCTCCGCCGCCGTCGAAGCCCTCGGCGACGGGTGCAGGTAGAACCCCTTCTCGGCGATCGCCCTGTCCTCCGCCCACTTAGCCGCCTCCGAGTCCGGGTTCGGCGGCCGGTTGACGGGATCGGGGCTCAAGGGCGTCACCGGGTTGAGTGCCAGCGAGGGGAAATCCAGAATGCTGGGCGACAGGATCTCCGACTGCCTGCGGGGCGAGAAACCGGCGGCGGGGGAATTGGGGCTCGAGTGGGAGAGCATCGTCAGCGCGAGGGGGCTGAGGTGGTTGAGGTTCCTCAGGCGGTTCCGCCGCTCATAGAGCTTAAAAGGAGGCCTCTTTGGCCCGGGGGCCTTGAACGCCGGAGCAACCGGCGCTTTCTGCGACGCCGCGGCACCCGTCTCCGCTGTGCCCGTGAGCATCTGGACTACTTGCTTGAAGGAGGCGGCGTCCGCCTGGACGAAGGTCGTCGGGTATAGATTGGACTCGCAAGACTTCGGTATGGGCTTGTGAAGAAGAGGTGGCGCCGGCGAAGCTGCTCCATTGCTGCTGCTGATTTCTTGAGCAGTAGCTATTTGATGGCCGTCCATTCCTCACAAAGATTCAAAAAGAAAAGAGTAAAAATAATAGAGGAGTAGATTAGAACTTGGAACCAGCGAATAGAATTGTTGGTGTGGTTCTCATGTCAGCTTCTAATATACCTGGTCTAATATATATTTTTTTTTTACAATGTTGCATTTCTAATTTTCAGCATCAATTGCTTCTTTAAATGCAGTGATTCAGTGATTGACAAGGAAAAAACAAGCAAAAATCGGAGATTTTTAGATTATCTTTCGAACCCACCTCTCATCTTAAATCGTCTGGTAGAGGAGAATGGAGCATGGGATCATGTGAAGGTTTGAGAACTGTCTCAGCTAGCGCACGCTGTGCAGTGGAAATTGGAGAAGGAGGAGCTGGGAGGAGCATCCAATTCTGAGTTAATGGCCTGTCACGTGACCCGTCCGCCGGGACCAGCCACGATCTGTAGTGGCAATACTCATGTAGATGCGGGCGAAAGATTCTTGGCTCAGGCTGTTGCCTCACGAGCTTCAGCCGCGTCGACCAACTCGACGTCGCGTTTTAAGGGTGACTGAGAATCTGACGTTGCTGTACATCGACCAATCGTATAGAATCTGGAGGCCGGGAAAGAATATTCTCTGCGTCGATCGCCGGAGGGATCCTATGCAATCTAAGCATGCAGGAAGCTGTGGAACAGGATAATAATATATGAAAAATAGATAACAATTTTGATTTTGGGATTTATGAAAGAATTGTTCCGCCAACTAAGCAAATAAACAATGACTCATGTTTCATCTAATTAGCGTAGCTTAACCAAGGCTGCTAATTAATATGTTGTCGACCCATTAAACAAATTGAAAGACTTCTTCCTTGGTCTTTGTTTAGTTTTACGTTTAGTTCCATGAATGTGTCATAATTTTAGAATATGAAATATCAATTTGAAAAAAATAATATATGAGGTAACAATCGAATCTGAAATGACTCATCCGACTCTACGAAAGTTTTCCATCAACCACAAGAGTAAATTAGGAAGCGTTCACATCCGACGGTCTAGAAGACTAATATCTCATGGCAGCGCGTCCCATTTAGAAGAAAAATTTCTATAAAATATATCATAGTCGATGATTGAACAATGAGGATCTAAGTATTAACTAATCTTACTCCCGTTGCACTATATCCTTGAGGGCATGAAATATCAATTCAAAAAACTAACTCTAATGAGTGTGTGTAATTTTAGAATATGAAATATCAATTTGAAAAAAAATAATATATTAGGTAATAGTGAAAGTTAAATTGGGAAGCGTTGTGGTAGCACATCATATTTAAAAGAAAAATTCTTATAAAATATATCATAATTAAAATTTAACCGTGAGCGTTTAGATGATAATTAATCAGTCTGCTGCTACATCATAACTCCAAAATGATGAGTGCAACGGAAATTTTTCACCGAAGAAATTTTCATAAAGAAAATCACTCCTAGCATTGGCAGAAAACTTATCTTGATCATTCTAGGGTTTATGAGACCAAAAAGTGGAGGTCTGACACATCAGAATGAGGATCTCACCGTCGAGTTTAATCTTCTGGTTGAAAGCCGGCACCTTTGTTGGCCACGAATTGGGGAAGGCGGACAGACGATGGGTCACTTCTTGCCCTTGCCCTTGCCGCGCGGCCTTCTTCCTCTGTGGCAGCACGATCTCGCCGTGCTTGAGGACGGGGGATCTCCACGAGGGACGACAGCTAGCCGTACTTCTTGCGGAACTTCTCCAAAATGAAGATAAAACTCGAACTGCATCCGAGATGTCAGATCTGCTATACCATGCAATGGTATTGCTCAAGCTTAACAATGTAAAATGGAAGAGGTACCTGGTTCTTGCGGTTAGTCGAACGAAGGACGAGAGACGCGAGAGAGGGAGGCGCCGCAGGTTAGGGTTTGAGAGCCGCGAGAGAGGGAGGCGCCGAGAGCCGCGAGAGAGGGAGGCGCCGCAGGTTAGGGTTCGAGAGCTGTGAGAGAGGGAGGCGCCGATAGCCGCAAGAGAGGGAGGCGCCGAGTGCCGCGAGAGAGGGAGGCGCCGCAGTTAGGGTTCGAGAGCCGTGAGAGAGGGAGGCGCCGAGAGCCACGAGAGAGGGAGGCGCCGAGTGCCGCGAGAGAGGGAGGCGCCGCAGTTAGGGTTCGAGAGCCGCGAGAGATAGGGAGACGCCGAAGTTAGGGTTCGAGAGATAGGGAGCTACGAGAGAGACGCAGACGCAGGTTTTGTTTGCGGGGATTGTGTTTGCCACGCAGACGCTGTCGCGCCCGTTGCCATGAAGACGAAATGTGCGACGCGCGATGCCACGTAGGCGTCGTCCGCAGCCGGTCCGCAGAAGTGGTCCGCACAAGATCACTTCTATATATATATATATATATATATATATATATATATATGTCACTCGAGTTTAGGATCTATGATATAATATTTATGGGGAAAAAATTAAAAAAATACATTAGATGAGCATGAGATGTACAGCATACGATGAGTAATATACATACCATGTGTCATAAGTCCACAGTAGATCTGAGACGGTATACATACCATATGTATATACGTCTCAGATCTACTAGGAATCTCGACTCACGGTGATCTTATCGTGAAGTGAGGTGAGCTTCCCAAAAATGAGATGGTCCTCCGGGGATTACGAACCATCGAGGCTGGCTACACAGCTCCCGAAATCTGTGAGATAGAGACCGTTAGAAAAAGTCCCCGGCAAGATACTCCAACAATCAAGTCAATTCTCGAGAGTGGAAAGCAGAAGGAAAGCAATAGAACAGTAAGAATGCACTATCACGCGTACCTGTGAGATGCGGAGTGAAAAGACTTATATAGCCGGGAAGCTGACAGCTCCTGCCTTTGTCCTGTACCGAGGACAAGGCAATGCATGCCCAGAGATGGCAGGATAAAGCAGTGCATACCGAAATAAGGAAAGGGGCGCTGCCAACTTAAATGCTAGCGTCGTTGGGTGACGCTCGGTCTGACACCAGTGTATGTGGTCGTAGTACGGGGGGACACGGTATGACAAGAAGATCAAGACATTAGCGAGATATCCGTCGCTTGGGTCAGAATAGTATCAGGTCTGAGCCGACCCCGTACTGCTTCTGGTAGTCTGGTGTCAGGGAGTGGTTGTTCTGCATGTCAGGGCCGACTGAGGACCCCTAAGAAGGGTGCCGCCTGGGGGCACTGAATAGCGAGGCCGACTGAGGGCCTCGAAGGAAGGTGCAGACTGGGGGCACTGAATGACGAGGTCGACTGAGGGCCTCGAAGGAAGGTGCCGACTGGGGGCACTAAATAGCGAGGCCGACTGAGGGACTTTGATAGCATGTCGTGTAAAGCCTCCTCTGTTTCGGGCTTATCCCAGGATTGTGAGCCGCCACGCGTCGATTGTTGGGACCGGGTGCATGTCGACAAGGATACGAGTTCGTAAAATTTTAAATTTTTACGTGCAGCGGAAGAATTTGTATAAAATAATTTCCTAAATTATTTTAACTTCGTATCTAGCATGCAACCTTATGGTGTGTTGACATAATCATAAAATAAAACTTTGCGGAAAAGTAAACTAATTTACATTATACCTCTCGTAACTCGAAGTAAGGGACGAGATCCAACCGTAGCGTCCCTTGGAAGCTTCGCCTCTATTCGCATCCACGCCGAGTTCTCTTCGGGATGACTTCGCAAAGTCACGAGTTTTGTGCCGACGAGAACTACTAGATTCTCTATAGGCACAACAAAGAAGTACAAGAGAATGATTAGGAAACTAACCAACGAAGTAACGGAATCGAATTCCAAGAAGAGAGGAGTAGCTATCCGCTTCTTCTTCTTCTTGTTCGGGTTCTTCTTCTTCTTGAAGCTCGCGACAACACCTTCTAAGGGAGGAGTTGAGCCGACCCTAGATAGAGGATAAAGCTTCAAGGTGCGCCGGCCCTAATTCCTCTATGGTGGGCGCCGGCCCTAATGGGAAGAAGGGAGAAGGAGAAGAGAAGAGAAGAGAGAGAGGGAGAGCTCTTCACAACTTGATTAGTTGATTGATTAGGAATAAGGGCTTGCCTTTAGTTCCTTTATATAGTAGCAACTCCTTTGCTAAGTATCCCTCTTAACAGAATTAACGGAATTAACGGAATTAGTTATAAGAAATTTATCTTATAAATTCTCTTATTGATTATTCCGTTTAAGCCGAGTCTTATTATAACTAATTTATAATAAAACAAATTCTTCTTCTCTTTAAATTATGGAATAAATTTTATAAGAAATTTATAAACTTTCTTATTATGAAAAAATCAATTCATAATTGATTTTATAAAATTAAAATAAATAAATTCATGGATTATTTTAATCTTCCATAAAAAGAATAAATTTCTATAAATTTATTTATATAAATTTCTTTATACAAATTTATTTATCCATAATTTATAAAACAAATCGCGCTAGATTTATTTTATTAATTAAACCAATTAAATTGGTTTTTCTCCCTTTAATGGTCGGCCACCCAAGGAGGGTTAACACCCTCTTTGGCCGGCCAAAACCGACCCGAACCGATCGCGAATTAAACTCATTTAATTCGCCCAAAAAGCCTTCAAAAGACTTAGCCATTTTAGTTTCCATTGCGCCTCTGATTAACTCAGATTCGACTTATTTCTCTTGATCAGAAAATCCAATTTTCAACTCGTTTTAAATCCCTCGGATTACTCGTAGTGCGTGTGACTAAATAGGCTTTCGATTTATGTTGGCCGTCTATAATTAACTAATTATAGAACGGTCATGAGTGGCACCTAGTAGTACATCATGACCCCCAATTAATCGAAAGATCAACGGTTTGACCTCAGAAGAAATTATTCTGAAACCCTTCAGCAGCTCTAATGAATCGTGCCCCATTCCCTTCACCATCTTATACCCACTTGGTTCAGGACACGGTCTATTTGTGTCAGTCCCCACTAGGCTGACTATGTCACACCTAGCCCAAGTAGTTTCTTTCTCGTCCTTTGGATTTCTAATTACTCTCATGTATTTAAGAGACTTGCACTCTTATCATGATATACTCTGGCCAGAGGTTTTGAGTAACAATCCGACGATAGGCCTGGGTATACATCTCCTCGCAAGGAGTGGTGAATCCTTTGTAGGCTGTTCAAACATCTTCGGGCACTTCGGCTTATACCCAATCATCCTGGGTCCACACCTCCTTGAAGATGCTTGCTTAAGATGTTAAAGTATAAGTCTCCATGACCAAGATGACTTGAACACCGCAAGTCAAAGGAACATCGCACTTAAGCCGCAGTAAGAACTTCATTGACATTTCTATAGATAGATTCCATATGAAGTCTTACAGCTAGTCACTCCAATGAACTAGTTCCCTTAACTAGCATCCATGTTTATCTCCGGACATCCCAATGTCACCAGCCAGTGAGAATCAGCTGATTAGAGAATAACCCATGCTAGTCTCAACAGAATTGATAGTGTTCGTTTTTATCAATTCATCGACTAGGGATATTTTCAATACTTCACATTTGTACATTTAGAGATAATCACTAGTTGTGATCCTATCACAAATTCTCTTATGCTGTGAGTTGTATTGCGGACATTCAGTAGATGAGTTTAAGATCCCAATCAAATACACAAGCATATATACTCAAATAGTAAATTATCATTTATTAATATAAATGTTTTACAATCATAAGGCGATTGCCTTAGGACACTTCTCACTTTTCTCATATTAATATATACGTTGCATCATGTAGAAAAATTTGAGTTCTAATGCAAAGTGTGCAGGTCTTGAAACTGTCACAAATTACGTTTCTTGTGTTGCCTTTCTTAGCCTTCATAAAGTTATATCAACTTGGATATCTTTGTACTTTAATTCTTCATTTTGCACCCTAACATAAGATGAATAATCTTTCATAGCATATCTTTTCTAAACTAGTGTCCTATTTATGTTATCATTATCTATGTGTGTGTGTGTGTGAAATTATAATATCTGTATTTTGCACAATCTCTATTTTGTAAAAACAATTTCAGATATGCCTAGAAAAAAGAGACATCCTCCTAGGTGTCAGTCGACACAGAGCGCACCTATACTTGAGAAAGCATCTCAAATTTCTACTCAGAGCGCACCTATAGTTCACATTAGTCCATCCATTTAGAATGAAACTTCTTCCCACCAACCTGAACAATGCAATGCGCAAAGTCTCTCAAACACTGCAATAGGAGATCTTGGAGACCAAACTTTAAGGGATCTTGAAGAGGAAGAAGTTTTAAGAGATCATGAGGAGGAAGAAGCTTTAACGACTGTCAAGAGTAGGACCAAAATCGTGTGGACAGTTGATGTCATTGGTTTGTGATTTTTATTTACTAAATTTTATTTGCTTGTTTATATTTAATTATTGGTTTATTTTATGTTAATTTTGAATATGATTTTTTTTAGATGAGCAAGGTAACAAAGAAGAACGACAACTCAAAGTGCAAGATGTAGTTGCACTTGCAACTGGAAAACGGATAATTACTGAATGGAATGATAAGCATCAACCAATCGGAGATTCTGGTGGCTTACTGGGAGGATATTTGGGACATGTTGGTAGTAATTTTAACAACTTCCCTATAATATATAACACTTGGCATAAAGTTCCTATGGATTATAAGGAAAACATATATAAAAGAAATATCCAGGTTTGAATAATAATTATTTGCATAAATTTGACCTTCTTGTTATTGTTTGATAATAAGTTTGTGTTTGATTTGAAGGAAAAATTTATTGTTGATGATGATCACCAGAAGAAGTATATCATTGCAAGTCTTTCAAAAAAATGGAGAGATACCAAATGCAGAGTATTTCAAAGCCATTACCAACCAGAGCGTAGATGGGAAGAAAATGTCAACTTGCATCCTAATGGGATTCCTAAAGAGCATTGGGCAACCTTTTTGGAATATAAATTAAGTGCTGAAGGAAAGGTAGTACAATAATATAATGACACTATTTGCATATTTTTTTAAATATTATTGGTAATCAACTCTTAGTTATGTCTATTAGTTTGTTAATCTACGTATATATTAATGTGCAGGCATTGAGTGAAAAAAATACTGCTAATAGAAAGCGGCAAACAATTCCTCACACTCTTGGGTCAAAGACACTCGCCAGAAAACAACACGAACTGGTACATATATTTTATTCTCTTTTTGTTGATATTGTTAATTGTAGCAAAATGATTTGGTGGGTTTTAGATCTAATTAATGTTATCGCACAATGTAAGGAAACTCAAACAAGTAGAAAATATAGTAGAGGGGAAATGTATCTTGTTGCTCACACAAAGAAAGATGGATCTTTTGTCAATGATGAGGCCCAAAAAAAGAATGTAAGTTATAAATATATTTTGGATGTTTTGAGTGTTTATATTGTTTCTAAATATGTAATTTATGCTTAGACTTCATAATTTTCATTTAATATGGATAGGAAGAGTTAGAAAAGGAGATTAGTCAAGGATCTTCTGCAGATGAAGCATTTGTGAAAGTCTTTGGGAAAGAGCACCCGGGATCTGTTCGAGGCATGTGATTTGGTGTTTGTCCATCCCAACTTGGGTCATCATCTCGCTCGGGAGGCTCAGTTCAATCTGATGGTCCATCAAGAGCTGAACACGAGAGCTTGAAGCTACAGTTAAAATTGTTGCAAGATCAAATGACCTTTATTATGAGTCAACAAGGAGGTCAATTTCCCACTGGTATACAGACTAATCAGGTATAGTTTCTATTGACTTCTCATTTCATGGATCATAATTCTTATATTTCTTTACTGCTTATATGCCTTTATTGCTTATATGCCTAAACTGTTCTTTTACTTAAGTTAGTGTAAGCATATTCTTATATGCCTTTACTGTTTATATGCCTTTGATGTAAAGTCACTGTTATATGCCTTCACTGCATTTTTGTTTTCTTTTGAATATTGACTTGACTTGACTACATGTTTTGTTTTTCTTTTGCTGACCGAGTGAGATGATGTAATTTGCACCACAATTATGTGGCCTACTACATGTATTTGTTGGCCTACTGCATGAATTTTCTTGTTTATATCATAATTTCTTGGGTACAAACTGTTTGAAAAAATGATGAGGCATGACTAAAACATGGCCTGCTAGCTGTTTTTTCCTTATCGTTTAGTATTTTTGTCTGCAATCCAATGCCTTCAATTGAGCATCCTTGATCAAGAAGATTACAAAATGTAAGTAAAACAATAACAATGACAAAAGCATCCTTGGAAAATGGCACGGTAAGTTCGGAAATGAGCTATAAGGCTCGGTTAGTGCTCTGTAAGGCAGCAGTTCAGTGTGATTGACAAGTCAGTTAAGTGGACGGGCTCTGTTTTGAAGAGGTCTAGGTGACTCAAGGGCAAGGGCTCAAATCTATGAAGCAGCTGCTGCTGTTTACGCTTCATAAGTTGTTATAGCTTTTCCAGAGGTAGGGAATGGGGAGCTACTTCTCATAATTAATGTCTTCACTTGCTTCCATTTCATTCGTGTTCACTAGCTTATACAACCTCCCTTTGCTTCCTTACTTACAGTCTTCAAGTTCACATATTATTCTGTTTTAGCTTTGTTAATTGATCCTTTATTTAGTCGTCAAGTATTTTCATGATCTTGTTCTTGTTTATAACTCCTTAAGTAATATGTTTATGTTTTCTTATGTCTAACATATAATTTGATGGATCGATAACAATATGTCTTTTCTTGTAATTAAGTTCTGTCTCATACAACATCTTTATTTTTATAATATCATTTACAGGATCAAACTTCTAATATTGACGTTTTATCTAATTTCAGGCAACAGACATAGGCTCACCATTAGAAGCAAGGCGCTCTTCCGAGGCAAGTCATGAACCCCAAAATGAAGGACCATCATCTTCTTCTAACCCTTAGTCTTTTTTTCTTTAGATTACAATTCTTCTGTTGTTAAGATTTTTTTTATATCAAGGATTTGTATTTGCTTAGACATTAGCAAGATAAACTTGCATTTGATGTATTGGTTTGTTCTTAATACCTTTTGAATTAAATTAGTTGTGATGATTTCAAATTGCACACAAATTGGTTGAGTATGATGTTAACTAATAACGGCGGTTTCATAAATCGTCGTAACTAATTTTAGCAATTTAATTATAATAAAATTTGTGGCGGTAAAAATTTATAGCGGCAAGTTGTGGCGGTTAACAAACCGTCGCTATTTTTTGTTTGCGGCGGTTCGGGAACCGTCACTAAAATTTTAACGTTCTATTTAACAAAGTGATTTGCGGCGGTTCAATCACCACAAAAACCGTCGCAAAATTACTCGCAACAGCGGTTTGAAATCGTTGCTATTAATCAACATTTGCGACGGTTTGTAACCGCCGCAATTAACTATCACCCTTCACCATTTGCGGCGGTTTCCAAACCGCCGCAAATAACTTTTAGCGTGACATTTTAGTCAAGTGATTTGCGGCGGTTTAACTGCCACCCAAACCGTCGCAAAATAATTCGCGGCAGTTGTACCAGCGGTTGCTCAAAACCGCCGCAAAATGGCTGGCGACACTACGGATAGCGGCGGTTTCAGAACCGCCGCAAATAGTTAATAGCGGCAGTTTGAACCGTCACAAATCACATAATGAACCGTCGCAAAATACCTATTTTGGTGTAGTGTATCACTAACATCGGCTGGGAACCAAACCGAGAGGGGTAATAGGTTGAGTTAAGTCTCATCTGTATCCAGAGGATCCCAGGGAGCGTGGGCCGTCACGCGTCCGCTTGGGCCGGGAACCCACCGAGAGAGGCGCGAAGCATGCCTGCGAGAGGGTCTAGACGCCCGATCATGCCAATACTGAGGAGCATGGGTCACGACGCACCCGATCGGGATCATTGAATCAGGCAATGCGTGAGCATATAACAGTTTGTGTCTTAAAGAGGCTTTGAGTTTGAGCGTCCCCCGACCCAGGAGAATCTGGTAATATTGCTAATGAGTCCTCTTAATTAGACTCAGGATCCTTCTGGGGCTCCGAACCCCTTGGTCTCGATGATGACCCGGGCCCATCCCTTCGCGTTCTCGAGGGAGCTAGGCGAGGCCGCCCGTACGAGCCTTACATCTCATGGGCTCCCAAAGTCCACCAATCTATCTTCTGCTGCCAAGGCGCCAAGCTGCTGCGCCAGCTACACATAAGCTGGCCCGGGATCACACGGTATTTTTTTTTCATTTTTTTTACTTGCGGGTAGATGATTTAAAATTTTACTTTTATGATTTATAAATTAGATTATAATATTAATATTATAAAAAAATTAGAAAATTATATTTTTTTAAGAAAATTTCTTTAAAAAAGTGAAATAAATCACGCAAAGCTTTTATTTAATCATTACGGTAGCTCTAAACATGTGGTTACGTTCAACACAGCAGATGTAAGTTATAATTATATGTTTGATATATAAATATTTCTTTTTATTGTTTATTTTTACTAATGACATGAAGTTTATTTTCGTCAATAAATTGCAAGGGGCATGATACAATTGAGGCAAGACGTAGATATTATTATAAAGAATAGGTTGGCTCTCGACCTATAAATGTTTGATCTGTCATTAGAGAGCTTAACCACACCCTCAGACATAGTTGATGTCATGTACACTCTTTGACAAAACCCTTAGTCTCCATATAATATCACAGAAATGAGTGACACTTACAAACTCACTTAGCTCGATCTCATACGTAATATTGTAATAAATACCACAAAGTTTTCCCAAATTTTGACAACAAACACATACATAATTTATTAGTCCGAAAAGATCAAATTTGGGTCTATTTTATAGACTCTTTTGAAAATCAAATTAAGCGACCATTTTAAATTTTTTAATTCTTCACAAGAAGGAACCAACACCAAACGCTAGCTCTACACTCGACGTAGCTAGTGACTGACCATTTTCATGCGTAGCCACAGGCGCCGTACTCGCAGCGCTGATCGACGGGGCACACCGCGCCGCACGCCCCGCAGTTGCCCACGTCGTACGCCACCGACGTGCACTGCCCTCCGCAGCACAGCTGCCCGAACCCGCACCGGCTGCCGCAGGCCCCGCAGTTGTAGCGGTCAGAGAGCACGTCTCGGCAGCGGCTCTGGCAGCACGCGACGAGCCTCGGCGGATGGCTCGGAGGCGGCGCGGGGCACAACGCCCCTGTATTCGCGTCGCAACTAGTGCCGCCCTTCTGCTGCAACAGCCGGCTCCCTGCCCGCGAGCTCAGGCCCATGAACTGCCGCCCCACCTCCGCGCTGTACCCGGCTGCGTCGGCCGGGCACAGCGACGCAGACAGCACCAGAAGGGAGAGGAGCACTTCGATCGCGCCCCGAGTGGTGGTGATCATTTGATCATCGCCCTTGGAACCACCTAAAACAACATCGCATGCATATATCTATATATATGTGCGCATGGGAGCAGGAAGCACGTGAGAGGCCAATATTGATGGCCATCGGATCCCGGCCTCACAGCCTGTACGCGATTAATTCTATTCAATTCATTTAAGGTTTCGAAGTTCGATCGATCACTACATGGCCTCATTATAGTAGTGCATTAATTGATGATTCAAGCATTGACTAATTTACAGAGTTTGTTAAAGCTGTGGCCTTTGAAAAACTTACTAAAATGTAAGAACGATTAATCTGAAGGAGGAGAAGAAGAATATATATGTATATAAAAGTGGCGGGAGAGGGCTCGAGATATATGTGATGGATCGATGGATCCACTTTTCCGGCGGGAATAGCGTAAGAGTCAAAGAAGAGGAGACTGAAATCGAGGAGGACGGGGTTGACATTAAAGCTGGATTCATCGTCCACGCAGATCGATTTTTGTTTGCCTATTAGTTTTGTATATATTAACTTGTGATCGAGTAGTTGCTTAATATCTTGCTCAAGTCAAAACTCCAGTTGGTTGATTAATATCATAGAGAGAAATTTGTGCCTTGGAGTTCGACATCCTCATTAATGGTGAGTTCTAATATTGGAGGCGAGACCATGATTCAGATTTAAGTTTCAAAAAAAAATAATATATATATATATATATATATATATAAATTTATGCTGAAAATCTTACCGTGCACACTCGTGCGGATCAAGTATATTTGAGTTTTTAAAAATATTTTTTGTTTTATTTTTTTATTTGTAATTACACCATTTAAGATTTTACTTTTAAGATTTAGTTATTAAGTTATAGTGTTAAGTATAAAAAAAATTCAAACTGAACACACACACTCTCGGAGCACCTAGCGGTATAGACTTTTCAATTGAGATATAGTATTCATGCAAAACAAAAATTAAAAATTTTAGGTATTTACTAGGTAAAATAATGTATTTAGGATTTATATTAGAGGAAATATTATTTTTTTAAAAATGTAATATATATATATATATATATATATATATATATATATATATATATATAATCGGGATGCTTGGATTCAATTCGACGCCCCCACTAGGGTGTGTCTGGGTGCCCCCGGCTAGGGTGTGTCTGGATGCCTGAATGCAATCCAGGTGCCCCAATTAACATTGTAGACAATCACCAATACAACTACAATTGTGGCACAAGATATCAAAACCCTATATATACAATGGGGGTACTTTGTCCCACTTTTTTGATGTCCCTGTATCCCACAATCGTCATTCCTCACCGGCGGCATGCCCGATCGACAATCGGACATTGTCGGCGGCTTCCGGCCGCCGTCTCGAATCAAACTATATCTTAGGTAGATGGTGAATCCGTCTGGATCACCAGTAATTATGATTTCGCCGGATTTCGATTGGAATCTGACAAGATCATAATTACGATGATCCTTGACTGGTTAACTGTGCCTCTCAGAATATAATTTGATTTGGAGTGACAATCAGAGGATATATATAGCATTATTTTTTTTCTTTCTTCTTTTGACTCGGTGAAATCATGCAGATTAGATTTTAAACTATATTTTATGAATTTCTTGAACTTATTATCGAGTAAGATCGATTAAACTAAGTGATCAATACTGCCATGTGGATAAAAAAACAATTGAAAATTTCAAGATTTAAACTGCATGCCTGGGGGTATCATAATCCTCCTCTGCACATTCCACCTGTTTTCTGGTACTTTACTAGAAGTTTAATTGAGTTAAAAAACAACAGATGAAGTACTATTAAATTACAATATTATTTTAACAGTAACACTGGAAAAGTACAGATCTAAGTCGATATATAAAGCAGCGAATAATTATACATCTAGAAAATTTCACGGCAAGTACTGAAAATGATCTGTTTTTATTAGTTTTTGAATATTTTTTAGAGTTCTCACTGCATCGAGATTAGGGTGCATGTTATAACATTATGTTACAATTTAGCTTACGAATATGTTTATTTACATTTTAATGCTTTCATATATAAGTAAAGGAAAGTTGCTAACTATATATTATCATTTCGAAATTTACATATTTTATTTTATTTTATTTACAATTTCACGTATAGTGTTGATATTTATTGGGATCCATATCTCATTAATTAGAAACAAAAAAGATCATAAATTTAAAAGGATGAAAAATATCTCCATTAATATGAGACCTTTTAAGGAGAGCCCAAGAATAAAATCATGAGGGCTTAAGCCCAAAATGGACAATATCATATTATTGTGGAGATATGTATATCTTTGGGTCCCCAACAATAGTATCAGAGTCATGATCCAGACCATATGCCATATAGGAGACTTTGAATGAAATTGTAGGGAGGCTTGGAGCAGGTCAAGAGTGACTGAATGCTTACGGAGAGAACCCAAATCAATGGTGGTCCTTTGTTTGAAGGGAGGATTATTGGGGATCAATCAAAATCCTACATTGATTAGAAATGGAAAAGATCACGAGTTTAAAAAGATAAAAAGTATCTCCACTGACATGATTAAGGAGAACCCAAGAGCAAAGTCAGGGTTTAAGCTTAAAGTGGATAATATTATACTTTTATGGAGATATGTATATTCTTGGGGCCCTAATAATATTTTTACCCTTGTGAATTTAAGGGTTTAGGGTAAATTTAACTAGATAAATTAGATTAATTATGGTAAAACAAAAAATGAACCTCATTTTTTTTAATTCTCAATTTCGCATTTATACCACTATATATTACAATGCCCTAAAATAGTTTAGTTAGTTTAATATGTATTTTTATCTTATCAATTATTATTACCAGCTGGGCTTATCATAAAATATAATTGTTGCAAAATTATAAAATAAACTTTTGATTTTATTTTTTATTTTTAGAAGAAGAGCCGTAGCATAATAACCCTATGATTTTATGAGCATGGATTCGAGTTAGAGAAAGAATCTTGGTCCTTCTCTGTGATCTTATATTAGTAAAAATTTGTGCATCGAATTGACTTTTAATTAAAACTTAGCACTAAAGTGGTGATATTTTGACGAAATTAACACCAAGTGATGATGATTTAATCAAAACAGTACAAAGCAATTTATTTATTTAATTTTATTTAATTTTAATTTCGTTTTATTTTTTCTCTTGTAATTAGTTATTTTAAAAAATATATAATTTTTTTTTACTTTCATTAAAGTTCTTTTAATTTTATAATTTTTTATTAACATTCTTTTGTATTTTTAAATTTTTTATTTTTATTACGATTTTAAAATTTTAAAAAATATATGCATATATGAATATGACAAAGGATTTTAAATTTTTTATTTTTATTACGATTTTAAAATTTTTATTACGATTTTAATTTTGAATTTTTTCCTTTCAAATGCTTGTTGAATAGCTCACTCAACACTTCTATCTTTTATCATATTTGCTTTGCCCATTGCTC
The DNA here is from genome assembly GCA_024364735.1 of Boesenbergia rotunda. Classification (NCBI taxonomy): domain Eukaryota; kingdom Viridiplantae; phylum Streptophyta; class Magnoliopsida; order Zingiberales; family Zingiberaceae; genus Boesenbergia; species Boesenbergia rotunda. The sequence goes on along the minus strand of JAGFNQ010003394.1, from coordinate 343,898 downwards.
TATTTCCTTGGGAGTTTGGATGAATTCTTAAAGAGTTAGGATGACCAAAATTTTAAGTGTGAGAGAAGATCGCTTATGTTTTAAGTTCATATATGGAGGCTCTCTAATTCAAGTTGGTTGGAATTTTTGAATTGTGGAATTTTGGTGAATGTACTAATTACAATTCGATAGTTGAGTTGTTTGAAGCAAACATTGGTTGGTTCAAAGACTAGAGTTCAAGTGTTGTTGAGTCATTGTCGAATGTTGAAGAAGGAATTTTCAGGTCCTAAGAAAGAATAGGTAAAGAGTTGGGAATAGTAATTGAATCTGGGAGTTGATCTTGATACTTGCTGGAATTTGGAATGTGAATTATGTTGCTGTAATTGACAGGAGTTTTTAAAAAAAATCAAAGAAGTTGATATCTATCACTGCTGAACTTGAATAGAGAAGTTTATCATTTACCCTATCAGTTGGAATGTCTGACTACTTGGGATACATATCAAATGTAATGAATTTTGGAACCTGTTAAATGTCATGATCAAAACTAATAGAAATCTGTTCTGTGCCAATTGGTCTTCTCTTGTCACCAAGAAGCTTACCCTTTCATATATGTCCTAAAGCCATGCAGATCCACATGAAGTTTACTTGCTTGCAAGTATCTTAAATTTGATTTTTGCATCTGATTTCTGGAAACTAAATACAGCAACAGGGTTTGAAGGCTGCATAACAAATTAGGAAAGTATCAGTAAGTTTTTGCTTAACTCAATTTCTGAATGTCTGAAACCTCTTCGAAACAAGTGTTCATCTCAATATGAAGTAGCAACTATTTGGAAACTGAACTTTGGATTCCCTGATTTCAGAAATACTTGTCCTAGAGTCCATGTGCCAATTATTTATATTGCTTTTCCTGACCAAATATAACTTGAATTCAAGCTCCTACCAACTCATTGCTTATTGGCATCCTTTCTTTGGCAAAACTACACAAGATTACAGCCTGTAATTTTGTTGAATCAAAATTCTAAAAGTGAAATTTGAAGCAACAAAAGTTTAGACATTAGATTCATTTTTATTTATTTTTTTTGGACATGGATTATGAATATGTTATCTGAGTCTCTGAAATGAAGGGAATCCTTAAACTTGAATCCAGAATTGAGTTTTGAAATCCTGAAACATTTTGGCATCTTAATTTATTGAATTCCTGCTAAACTGAGCTGAGTTCTGGATTCAGCTATTGGACTTGCTAAGTTCTTGAGGTTGGCTTCCTCCAAGCCCATGGTGGATTCTTTCCTCCAAGCCTTGTGATTCAAAATTTGGAGAAGTTCTGGCAGCCAATTTTTGAAACTAAATCTAGAAGGGATAAATCATGCTACTATTGAGAAGGGACAAGGGTTAAGTATGCTAACTTTGAGTGAAATTAATTCCTTACCAGCAATAACTTAGAATTAAGCTCCTACCTTGCTAGTGTCAATTGAATCACTTTCCCTCTAAGTCTTTAATGATCAAGAAACCACAACTCCCTTAAATCTGATTCTTGAAATAGAGCAGGAATCGAGGAGTTTAATGTAATATGTTATGGAGGAGCTAAATGCATTATAGATTACAGGAAAAGAAGAAAACTATAATTTTGGTTAGTGATAACCTTAAAAGAAGTTTTTATCCTTCAATTGTCATTTGATATTATATTCTTCCAAAATTCCTCGAGATGAAAAATATGGAAATTACAAGAATCAAATTCCTGAAACTTATATCGAAATAAACTGATTTATGGGTTTAATAAATCTAAAGAAAATGATTACTGCAGTAATAGATTTAAATCCCTCCTTTTGGAACTGTGATGTTGATGTGAAACCAAATTTTGGTTACCTTACCAACTATATAAAGATGAGAAAATGATTACTGCAGTAATAGATTTAAATCCCTCCATTTGGAACTGTGATGTTGATGTGAAACCAAATTTTGGTTACCTTACCAACTATATAAAGATGAGTGTGTCTTTCCAACTAAGTGAGGGAATAGTGTATTCTATAAACCTAGAAATACAATTGAAGGAATTTGAATTCTGAAACTCTCAAAATTTTGAAATTTGTTTTCTAAAACCAATGCAAGGCAGTAATCTGATTCTGACATTCAATTTTAGCAGGTTAAAATTTTGTTGGTTCTCCATATGTGCAACATTAAGAGAGGGATGAGTATTTTCTGTTAAGAAAGAAAAAAAGAAGATAGGCAATCCACTGGGAATATATTCAGGAAATCAATAATGAAACATAAATTTGCATCAGTAACCATTGAACTGTTTTGTGCCAACTCTCCTTAAAATTTCCAAGGCAATGACTAGTCCAAGATAAGTGTCATTTGATGATCCATTCTCATCATAAAGTCCACTCATTATTGATTCAAAGCCTTGGAGAAAATGTAGAATTGCACTCTAAAAAATTTGTGAATGTAGAACTGACAAATTCAATTCTGATTTGTTGTTGGCTGGGTTACTTTAAGGGTAAATTTTCTCCCTACTTACCAAGTCAACTTTGCATGCAATCCCTACACAAACATTTCTTTGCATGCAGTTCCTGATGAGATGTTTGGTGAGTATTGTTTGAAAAAAAGTGAGTATAAAAGTTAGAAAATTGAGTATGGCAGGTTGCATCCACCACATCAATACCTATGTACTCAAGTTTCACTCTTTTATACTCAATTTTCATTGATGTATACTCAATTTTCATCCTTTTATACTCAGTTCCATCAGGGAGTAAAAACAAAGACAAACTTGCGTGGGGAGTGAATGCAAATCTCAAAGGGCTATTGGGGAGTTTATGGCAATTTACCGTTACTTTAAGCTTAATTTGGTTCTTTACCAATGCAATAGGATACAACTCTCTAGCTAGTTGAAATTGATGGTCATATGCAGAGGAAGAAAGAAAAAAATATGAAGTTATAGGTTCTGAAGTCTGAGATCAAAATTTATTTGGGGAGTCAAGAGAGCATAGTCACCACCACAGATCTAAATCTGGATCTTTGATCCAAATTTGAACTGATCCCGCTGTTGATCCAGATCTGGAGATTTAAATGAGAAGAGGAGGGGGAAGATCGCGATCTCGGCCAGGGAGACACACGAAGAAGGAACGGGGAGCGAAGGAAGAAGAAGACCGGAGCGCCACAATCGGAGGTGAAGGGTTTTCCTTCCTCAATCATCATCGACCAGAGCTCTCTTCCCTCCCACAACCATCCACCGTCGATCGCGATTTGGAACAGAGGCGATACAACAGAGAACAGAGGATCGACTCCACCCCTCACTGCCGGCCATCGGAGCTACCGTCTTCATCCACCGAGGTCAAGGGGATTGCCCTTCCTCATCCATCTTCAACTTCATTAGAAGCCCCGCTCACCATCTTCCTCATCTCCAACAATCCTCATCTCAGCTAGCATCCTCGTCGCCATGTTGATCTTTCCCTACTTCTTCATAAGATCCAATTTCATCTTCCCTTCAAGCAAATTCCCATCATTTTCACTTCAACCGGAGAACTACTAATCAACGCCGATCCGAGCTATTTCTGTCACGCCCCAAGGAGCCGCTCGTCCGATACCGACCGGACAGCTACTCCCTCGTCCCGGCGGACAATCCGAAAACCTAACCACCACGACTATCTCAGTCGGCTTGTACCGCAACCTATAGGGCTGGAACAAGCGACTGTATAAAGAGAAAACCGGAAACGACGATAAAGTTGTGTACCTCGTGAACTGACTTAGGCTGCTCCCAACCGGTGACAGCCTCAATCTTCTGGGGGTCGATCGAAATACACTCTGCTGGACACAATATGGCCGAGAAAACTCACAGAAGATAACCAGAAAGCACACTTACTGTACTTCGCATAAAGTTGCTCCTGCCAGAGCGTCTCCAAAACAATGCGAAGGTGCTGAGCGTGCTCCTCTGACGAACGAGAATAGATCAAAATGTCGTCGATAAATACAATGACGGACCGATCTAAATACTCCAAGAATACCCGGTTCATGAGATCCATGAACACTGCAGGCGCATTGGTGAGCCCAAATGGCATCACCAAAAACTCAGTGCCTGTATCGGATACGAAAAGTTGTCTTCTGGATATCAAAATCTTTGACCCTCAGCTGATGATAACCTGATCGCAGATCTATCTTTGAGTACATTGATGTATCTCTCAAGTGGTCCAACAGATCATCAATCCGTGGTAAAGGGTACTTGTTCTTAATCGTGACTGCATTCAACTGCCGATAATCGATGCAAAGTCTCATGGAGCCATCTTTCTTCTTCACAAATAATACCGGAGAACCCCATGGAGATACGCTAGGTCGGATGAAACCCCTGTCCAATAGCTCCTGGAGCTGAACCTTCAGCTCATCCAGCTCCTTCGGTGCCATCCGATACGGAGCCTTTGATGTCGGCGCTGCCCCCGGAATCAGCTCAATAGAAAACTCCACTTGCCTCCTGGGAGGCAACCCTGGTAGCTCATCTGGGAAGACGTCAGAAAACTCTCGGACCACAGGAACATCTGAGATCTGAGGGTTGCCGCTGACATCTGTACTGATCAACGAAATCAGAAATCCCCGGCATCCCTGTGACAGAAGCCTCTGCGCCTGAAGAGCGGTGATGACCAATATACCATCATCCCGAATGCCAAGGAAATCCCACGAGAGTTGGTCAGGAGGTCGGAAAGTGACCACCCTAGAATGACAATCGACGGTGGCATGGGAAGCCGTTAGCCAATCCATGCCAAGGATGATATCAAACTCGATCATATCCAATACGGAGAGATCCACGGTAAGGATGACATCACCAAAATCCAGAGGACACCCCTTGGCCTCCTGAGTGACCTCTAATACCTCTCCGGAACGTAGGGACACAGACAAAGGCTGTGCCCTAATCGTCGGTAACCTACAAACTTTGCTCAAGAACAGCCGTGATATAAAGGAATAGGCACTACCAGTATCAATAAGTAACTCTGCAAAATGCACATAAAGCGAAACGGTACCTCGGAAAACAGAACCGTCGGCTCGCTGAGCCTCCTCTCGGGTGAGTGCATACACCCGACCCGTCTCAGGTGGCGCTGGGGGTAAAACAGGTACCGGTGGAGGCTGTGGTGTAGAAACTCTGGATGACTGATGAGGCAGATACACCGCAGGCTGATGTCCGGTATAAGACTACTGCGGTTCCACAACGGGGTGCTGAGGGGCCGCTGATGAATGAGTATGCTCGGGGTCCTGCCCGAACATATAATACACATGCACGGGCGGAGGGGCGGTCGGCTGAGTCCTCGAAGAAGTCCGTGACCCCCGTCCCCCGCGTTGTGCTCGTGCCGGACCAGTACGCCCGCCCCGTGATGCGACTCCAGATGTCGTATCTTGTGCCTTCCGGGCACAATCACGGCTTATATATCCCGGCAACTGGCAGTAGTAGCACACTGCCTGCTCCAGGGTGCACTCCGATCTGTCGTGGCTCCTGGAACCACACTGAGTGCATTGTCGTCCGGTGGCGGTCTTCTGATCCTGCTGAGAAGACTAGGAAGAGTCTGCCGTGGTACGTCCTGGGTTCTGGGCCTGGATGCAGCCCCAGAACTATCCCGCCCTGGCTGGCCGTGCCTACCCCGCTTCCGCGAGGTCTGCGTCTGCTGAGGTTGTGCAGCATCAGAGGCTGGCTGCATGTCCTTCTTGTTCCCGAACAGCCTCTGCCTGGTCGACTCGATAATGAGGGCCCACTCTAGCGCCCCTCGATATGTAGTGACCTCACAAGTGGACAACTGGAGTTGGATGTTCGGGTCTAACCCATGCATGAAGTGCATCCTCCGTTCGGCATCGTCCGCGACCAACTGAGGGCAGTACTCCGCCAGGCGATTAAACTCCGCATCGTACTCTAACACCGTCCGATCCCCTGTTGGAGATGCAGAAACTCTTGACGGTGGGTCATCTGATACGCTGCGGGAAGGTACTTCTATCGCAAGGCCTCTCTGAATATGTCCCAAGTGATCGGCTGCTCGCCTAAGATGGTCTGCTGAGCCGTGCACCATGTCGTGGCCCGCTCTCGCATGTGATAGGCCGCTAGCTTGGCCTTCTCCCAATCCGAGCAAGACATGTATCGGAACGTGTCCTCGAGGGTCTCCAGCCACGTCCGAGCAACGCCCGGGTCGGTCCCCCCGTGAAACAAAGTGAACCGACCCTTCACGGATGCAGCCAATGCTGGGATCCGTGATCTGTCCATGGTTCGGCCCACAGGGGCCGCTGGTACCGCAGGTGGTACGGGTGAGGCGACTGGCTGCACTGCCGGGGGTACTGACTGTGCGGCCTGCCCCAATGGTCCTGATGTCTGCCCCTCCGGAGGTACTGGCTGAGCCGGCTGAGGTGTCAGATGAGGGAATGACATCAGGACCATTGGGGCAGGCCGCACAGTCAGTACCCCCGGCAGTGCAGCCAGTCCCCTCACACGGACCACCGACGGTACCAGCGGCCCCTGTGGGTCGAACCATGGACAGATCACGGATCCCAGCATTGGCTGCATCCGTGAAGGGTCGGTTCGCTTTGTTTCACGAGGGGACCGACCCGGGCGTTGCTCGGACGTGGCTGGAGACCCTCGAGGACACGTTCCGATAATGTCTTGCTCGGATTGGGAGAAGGCCGAGCTAGCGGCCTATCACATGCGAGAGTGGGCCACGACATGGTGGACGGCTCAACAGACCATCTTTGGCGAGCAGCCGATCACTTGGGACATGTTCAGAGAGGCCTTCCGACAGAAGTACCTTCCCGCAGCGTATCAGATGACCCACCGTCAAGAGTTTCTGCATCTCCAACAGGGGATCGGACGGTATTAGAGTACGATGCGGAGTTTAACCGCCTGGCGGAGTACTGCCCTCAGTTGGTCGCGGACGATGCCGAGCGAAGGATCCACTTCATGCAGGGGTTAGCCCCGAACATCCAGCTCCAGTTGTCCACTTGTGAGGTCACTACATATCGAGGGGCGCTAGAGCGGGCCCTCATTATCGAGTCAACCAGGCAGAGGTTGTTCGGGAACAAGAAGAAGGACAAGCAGCCAGCCTCTGATGCTGCACAGCCTCAGCAGACGCAGACCTCGCGGAAGCGGGGTAGGCACGACCAGCCAGGGCCGGATAGTTCTGGGGCTGCATCCAGGCCTCAGAACCCAGGACGTACCACGACAAACTCTTCCCAGTCTTCTTAGCAGGATCAGAAGACCGCCACCAGACGACGATGCACTCAGTGTGGTTCCAGGAGCCACGACAGATCGGAGTGCACCCTGGAGCAGGCAGTGTGCTACTACTGCCAGTTGCCGGGACATATGAGCCGTGATTGTGCCCGGAAGGCAAAGATACGACATCCGGAGTCACATCACAGGGCGGGTGTACTGGTCCGGCACGAGCACAACGCGGGGGACGGGGGTCACGGACTTCTTCGCGGACTCAGCCGACCGCCCCTCCGCCCGTGCATGTGTATTATATGTTCAGGCAGGGCCCCGAGCATACTCATTCATCAGCGGTTCCACAACGGGGTGCTGAGGGACCGCTGATGAATGGATCAAATCAATGCCCTGCATCAAAATACAACTTAACTAATTATACTATTATTAAATTAGCTAAGTTACCTACTAGCAAAACTAGAACCAATCCCCAATACACACTCGAGTTAGCCCACATCCAAATTAATGCTAACCTTGATCCAACTTAAGCTTACCCAATCCACTCAAGATTACAGCAATAAAAGAATAAAATTAAAACCACTATGTCAACCCTAATCAAGCACCCAGGGAAAACACTCAAGATCAATCCAAAGCTAAACGTAGCATACAATCAGAATTATGGTAGAGATCCAAATGGAGAAATGAAAACAAAACCACAAAATCAAACTCCCAATCCACTGTGACTCACACGGCAGAAATAGGAACAGAGACCAAAACCCAAATCAAGCACAAACTGATCAAGAGTAATCGGATCCCAAAAACCAAATTCCGAAACTGATCTACATGATCAATGGCAAATTCAACTCACAGCCTAAACAGATTCAACTCACACACTGAAACAGAAACAACCCAGTGCAAATCCAAGATCAGAAACTTACGAACAGAGAACAATCAGAATCAATCCAAGCTCACAGAGAGGAAATTCGAATCACCTAACTAAAATTAAAATCCCGATCCACACAAGAACCGAATCAACAAATTCCAATCTGAGATCGAGGGAAACTAGGGAATAACAAAAGAACCAAGAACTCATACTATCAGAAACACATCCTCTCCATCCCTCTCTCGGATCGAACGAAACAAACCCAATTCGGAAACTAGATCAGAGATTCCACTTAACAAGAACGGACAGATACATCCATACTACAATCTGGCCGAAATTTGATTCCAAAGATCAAATCCTTACCTCAGAAGAACTCCGGTATCCCTAGCTCCGGCTCCAGTGATCACCGCCTCGAATCCCAAACACACGATCGGCCAAGAAAAACCCCTAGAACCATGGATCCAGACTCAGGACGATGATAGAGCAAGATCCATCGCAAAAATCAAAGAATACCGCAAGGATTCGAGGCTAGGTCAAACGAGAAACTCACCTCGAGATTTTGAGCTCAGTGTGATCTACCCGAGAGATATGGAGCTACTCCGGCCGCCGACTACGCACGGGTGCTCGAACTGGTCGCCGGCGCCGATCGGTTGGCCCGAAGGCAGAGGCAAGAAGATGAAGACGAAGAAGGAAACAAAGACGAGAGAAAACGAGAGAGAGATCGAGCGTGATGGGTTCTGCGGAAACAAAGGGGGAAAAGAATTTAATATACAAGGGCATATTTGCATCTAACCCCTCAAATTTCCAAAATTCTCATCAACGCCCTTAAATTCGTAAATTTTGCATTTTAACCCTTTGGATTTTCCAGATTCTCACAATTTCAACCTATTCATCATTTGCAGATCTGATCCATGAAGCCTAGGGGATGCCTAAGCTCGAATTGTGAGCACCCTTAAATTCATCAGTCCTTCAATGTTCGAGTGTAGTTTTCTTTCCATGTGATTGAATTATTGGAAGTATGTTGGTTTAATTCCTTATGCATTTGATCTTGGTAGTTTTGTCGAGTTGCATCTAAGTGTTCTTAATGTTATTGTTCACGCTTGATTTCAATGCAGTAGTTAGGGTAGTTTAGATTTCTTGTTTACAATTGCATGAATTGAGTTGGCTTTGTAGTTTAGTTATCTTTATTTTCTATTTGATGCAAATAGGGTAGATTAGAATAGATTCTGTTAAGCCTATGTTTCATTAAATACTTTGAGTCCTCATTAATTTCTTCGGCAATTTACCAAAGGGCATACTTAAGTATTGGTATTTATCAAAAGACGTACCATGATTTCAATCAGGGGCGAAGCTAGAATATTAATTCAGTGTAGGCAATTAACAACATAATATAATTTATAAAAAAGATATAAAATTTTATAATCATAAAGCATCACAAAATAATTACCTTACAATTGTTCTTTTCGAGTCTTCATATTTTGAAACCTTTGTACAATAGCTTTATTATCAACTGATAGAAATATATCTTTTTCTACGTAAACAATGAGACTATCATTCAACCAATCATCACTCATTCGATTACGCAACCTGTCTTTCACAATTCTCATGGCAAAAAATACTCTCTCTACTGTCGCAGTCACAACCGGTAGAATTAATGCCAATGTCAAAAGCTTATAAACCAACGGGTACACCAAATTTTTCTTTGACATAACTAACTTCTCTGAAAGATCACCCAGGCTTTTCAATTCTTGAAATATTTTGTTAGAATGCATATCACATATATAAGTATCAAGTTGATCATCAAGTACAAGGAGATCAAACCTCGAGAAATCTTGTGGATAAAACTCAGCTAGTTGTATCAATTTTTTCTTGTCAAAAGCTGAAAATGAATTTTGTGGACACAAACAAGCTACACAACGAAGTAACTTCATACCTGCCTCTGAGAAACGATCATTTAACTGTTGAAGTTGCATATCAATAACACCATAGAATAAATCAACACGATAGTGATGTAAATTTGTCAATTCTGGTGGATTACGATGGGGACGACCACGTGGTGCCCAACGTGTGAACATATCATTCATTTTGAGAACATCAATGTAATGTTGTTGACAAAAACAATGAACCTTTTCTAAAAATGCATCCCAACCATCATCTCTCATTCTTTGAAGTTGGTGTTTGCATACTTGTACCAAATCCATTGCATTCACAATATCCTGATCTTTTTTTTGTAATGCCATTGACAATTCACTGGAAATCCCTAAGACGTGTTTCATCAAGTGTAGATTGAATGCAAAATCAAATGAAAGTATTGACTCCAATAAATTAAAAGCCTCAGTTTTTTTATCAGGAGAACTGGAATTATCTTCTGAAATCATTTCAAGTACATCACTGACAGCAGAGAACATAGAAATCAATCTGATCAAAGAATTATAATGTGACCCCCAACGTGTATCCCCAGCACGTTGAAGGGAAGTTTCTTGATTGAGTCCCTGACCAGTAGAAATTTCATCCCTCTCCAATGCCTCAATAATAAAATCTGAAAATTTCTCCTTAAGAAGATCAGACCGTTTGCAGGATGATCCAACAACATTTATCACATCACCAACAACGCGAAAGAAATTAGAAATCGGAAGATTTTTCTTTGACACGGCAATAAGAGCTAGTTGAAGTTGATGGGCAAAACAACGACTTTTTATCAAAAGGCGTACCAAAGAATTGGTATTTACCAAAAGGCATGCCATGGTTTCATTGTTACCAAAGGACGCACATATTTTAGTAAACTTCCTATTATACCCCTACCGTCAAGTACTGCATGCATTTCTCTTTCTCTTTCTTTTTCTCATTGTCAGTAACGTATTCCGAGACGGACCATAAAGAGATATTTCTTTATATTTTGATTTTTATATTATGGAACCTTTCTCAAAACAAAAAATAATTAAATTAATTAAAATATTTTTATTAAATTAAAACTAAAAGAACATATCAGACCCACGTTGGACCTGAAATGCTTCCATTTCAGGCCCAACATGCCCAATATTAAGGGTGTTTTTTGATTCTTTGTTATTACATTTTAACACATTGACGAAGTCCAAATAAACAATGGATAGCAAATTTAAACTCCTTGTAACCTCATAAATCCACGAGATTTGAAATTTTTACAATCGGAGCTCTCTAGGTCAATCAGTGAGTTTTGACCCTAAAAGGCCTAATGTGTGATTTCTTCTCGGTTCTTCATTATTACATTTTAACACCTCGGAAAAGTCCAAATAAACAATGAATAGCATATTTGAAATATTTTATTTCAGGCCCACGTTGGGCCTGAAATTTTATTGGATCCAATTGATTGACCTAGAGAGCTCCGATTGTAAAAATTTCAATTCCCGTGGATTTCTGAGATTACAAGGAGTTCAAATATGCTATTCATTGTTTATTTGGACTTTTTCGAGGTGTTAAAATGTAATAATGAAGAACCGAGAAGAAATCACACATTAGGTCTTTTAGGGTCAAAACTCACTGATTGACCTAGAGAGCTCCGATTGTAAAAATTTCAGATCCCGTGGATTTATGAGGTTACAACGAGTTTAAATTTGCTATCCATTGTTTATTTGGACTTCTTCAATGTGTTAAAATGTAATAACAATGAATCAAAAAAGACCCTTAATATTGGGCACGTTGGGCCTGAAATGGAAACATTTCAGGCCCAACGTGGGTCTGATATGTTCTTTTAATTTTAATTTAATAAAAATATTTTAATTAATTTAATTATTTTTTTGTTTTAAGAAAGATTCCATAATATAAAAATCAAAATATAAAGGAATATCTCTTTATGGTCCGTCTCGGAATTCGTTACTGACAATGAAAAAAAGAAAGAGAAAGAGAAAGAGAAAGAGAAAGAGAAATGCATGCAGTACTTGACGGTAGGGGTATAATAGGATGTTTACTAAAATATGTGCGCCCTTTGGTAACAATGAAACCATGATACGCCTTTTGGTAAATACCAATTCTTTGGTACGCCTTTTGGTAAAAAGCCGATGATTATTTGATACCGTAGTATACGGTGATATAAAATTGTCCCTATCAATACTGCAGCGATACTATAGTAGTACTGGGACTTCCGTTGTTAGTTGAATTCTCAACTTATTTAGTATCAAGTTCTACCGGAACTTTCTTTGTTAGACATCATATCAACCATGAGTCGCTGAGGTTTTTCATTACCTAGCATCTGGTCAACTTTGACAAACTTCTTTATTGTCTAGCATCCAATCAACTTTAATATGTTGGGACTTCATTGCCTCATGTCCACAATCTGTTGGACTTCTGACTATCAAGTATTGGTCAACCATAACTCATTTGGACTTTCCTCTTGTCAACCACTTGATAAATTTTTGATCACCAAGTGTTCAGTCAACTGTGACTCACTTAAACTTTACGTCTTGTTCCAACTCCATATTGTACTTTCATCCGTTGATTGTTCGGTCGACAGTGATCTACTTGAGTTTTTCATATCTTGTCAAGTATCCTGTCAATTTTATTCTACTTGACTTTTCAACCAATCAACTTAATATATTGATTCACTGTTAAATTTTCGATTCATCTTAACTTATTTAATGGTTTACTTGATTAATATATATTTTGAACAAATATTGAAATTCCAAGTCAAATAACTCAAATGGGATCCATCTTGATCGATCGATTACACCGACAAACAAGGCTTGGGACATAATTGGATCGCAGATGGTAATTTTGGAAAAGCTTTAATAATATATTAAAGAAATGTTGAACCAATCGAGTACTTTAATTTGTATAAAGTTTATTGAGAAAAAAAATTTTGAGTGTCTTCCGTCAATCTGATGTTAGATACAAATCTCGCACCATTGTTTTCATCCATGTCAATTGGTTGACTCTCTTGCACAACTAACTTAATTATTTTAAATCAACACTACATTAAAATAGATGTTTTATGACGGTTTATTATGTGATTTACGGCGATTCAAACTGCCGCTATTAATCATTTACGGCGGTTCTGAAACCGCCGCTATCCGTAGTGTCGCTAGCGATTTTGCGATGATTTTGAACAACCGCTGGTATAACCGCCGCAAATTATTTTGCGGCGGTTTAGGTGGCGGTTAAATCGCCGCAATCACTTGACTAAAATGTCACGCTAAAAATTTAACAACGGTTTGGAAGCCGTCGCAAATGGTGAAGGGTGATAGTTAATAGCAACGGTCATAAACCGTCGCAAATGGTGAAGACTGATAGTTAATAGCGACGGTTACAAACCACCGCAAATGGTGATTAATAACAGCGGTTTCAAACCGTCACAAATGGTTAATACTGACGGTTTGTGTAGCAATTTGAGCAACTGCTGGAACCGCTGATGCGAGTTATTTTGCGATGGTTTTGGTGGTGATCGAACCGCCGCAGATCACTTTGTTAAAAAGCACGTTAAAATTTTAGTGGTGATTCCCGAACCGTCGCAAACAAAAAATAGCGACGGTTTGTTAACCGCCACAACTTGCTGCCATAAATTTTTACCACCACAAATTTTATTAGCAAGAAATTGCTAAAATTATTGCGACGATTTATGAAACCGCCGTTATTAGAAATATTATGCTCAACCAATTTATGTGCAATTTAAAATTGTCACAACTAATTTAATTCAAAAGGTATTAAGAACAAACCAATGTATCAAATGCAAGTTTATCTTGCTAATGTCTAAGCAAATACAAATCCTTAACATAAAAAAAAATCTTAACAACAGTAGACTTGTAATCTAAAGAAAAAAAAGATTAAAGGTTAGAAGATGATGATGATCCTTTATTTTGGGGTTCATGACTAGTCTCGGAAGAGCACCTTGCTTCTAATGATGAGCCTATGTTTGTTGCCTAAAATTAGATAAAATGTCAATATTAGAAGTTTGATCATGTAAAAGATGTTAGACATAAGAAAATAGAAATATAAACATATTACTTAAGGAGTGAAGTAAAAGAAAATATTTAATTGCAGTGAAGTCATCATGCAGTGAAGTGAAAAGAAAAGAAAACATTCAACATTTAACAAAACATTCGCTATTCCATCATCTCACTCGGTCATTCCAGAACTTATTCGCTATTCCAGAAAACAAAAGAAAACAAAACATTTAACAAACATTCACTATTCCAGAACATTTGACAGTAAAGGCCTGATAAGAATTATGATCCATGAAATGAGAAGCAAATTTCTGGTGCTTGAACTGATTAACAAAATTATTGGCAAATAAATGTATGTCATGTGACACTGAAATGTTCATGAGAAACACCTTCAACAAACTCGATAGACAAGCTGCAGCTAGTGCAGCTACTTAAGTGACATGACAAAGAACAGGTGTTTAATTGTGATACAAAACAATTAACATATAGTGAAGTAGCGTTAGCAGTAATAATTAGCATAGGATAATCAAGTAATTATGGCTCGCTATAAAAACAACAACCATGAAGTAAATTTATAGTGGGAGCCAAGAGCATTGAAGTCAATAGAAACTATACCTGATTAGCCTGTAAACCAGTGGGAAATTGACCTCCTTGTTGACTCATAATAAAGGTCATTTGATCTTGCAACAATTTTAATTGTAGCTTCAAGCTCTCGTGTTCAACTCTTGATGGACCATCAGATTGAACCAAGCCTCCCGAGCGAGATGATAACTCAAGTTGGGATGGACAGACACCAAATCCCTGCCTCGAACAGATCCCGGGTGCTCTTTCCCAAAGACTTTCACAAATGCTTCATCTGCAGAAGATCCTTGACTAATCTCCTTTTCTAAATCTTCCTATCGACATTAAATGAAAATTATGAAGTCTAAGCATAAATTACATATTCAAAAACAATATAAACACTCAAAACATCCAAAATATATTTATAGCTTACATTCTTTTTTTGGGCCTCATCATTGATAAAAGATCCATCTTTCTTTGTGTGAGCAACCATATACATTTCCCCTCTACTATATTTTCTGCTTTTTTGAGTTTCCTTACATTGTGCGATAACATTAATTAGATCTAAAACCCACCAAATCATTTTGCTACAATTAACAATATCAACAAAAAGAGAATAAAAATATGTACCAGTTCATGTTGTTTTCTGATGAGTGTCTTTGACCCAAGAGTGTGAGGAATTGTTTGCCGCTTTCTATTAGCAGTATTTCTTTCACTCAATGCCTGCACATTAATATATAACGTAGATTAACAAACTAATGGACATAACTAAGAGTTGATTACCAATAATATTAAAAAAATATGGGAATAATGTCATTATATTATTGTACTACTTTGGCAGGCACCTTTTTCTTTGTATTGCCATCACTAGATGCTTCAGTCTCACCACCCTTTGTTCTTGATTTCCATCTACACTTGTTACAAACTTTACATATTTCTTTATCTTCATCTTCACCCCAATAGAGCATACAATTATTTGGGCATGCATGTATCCTTTCATAGTTCAAACCAAGCTTGGAGATAGTTTTCTTTGCTTCATAAAATGAACTTGGAATGTTGACATGTTCAAATGCATCATGTAAGAGTTCTAATATCATTGTCATCGCCTTGTCACTCATCCCACACAGGCATTTAATATGGTACAACTTGACCAAAAAAGAGAGTTTGAATACTTAGTACAGCCAACATATAAGGGTTGTTCTCCATCTTTTGCTAGCTCCTCAAATTCTATAGCTTGATGTGGTTTGAGAGGTATGTTCGATGTCTCTCTTTCAGCTCTCTGAATTTCTTCATTTGATGCCAATGGTACTTCACTTGTGTGTTGCCTATCAACCCCGAAAGCATCTTCTATCATGTTGCGAATTGGATCTTCATTAAGCACAACTTCTTGAATGAGATCCAAAGCATCACTATTTGATATATTACTTGTTTCTCCGCTACTTGACTCCCCATGGCAAAACCAAATTGTGTAGCCTTTTGGAAATTGAGTACAGATTAAATGATTATACATTACTTCCCTAGATTGCCATTTTTTAAAACCACATCGTGCACAAGGGCATATTGTTTTGCCATCAACTGAACTACGTTCAAAGGCAAAATCAATAAAACCCCTAACCCCTTGTTCATACTCTGATGAATTCCGCGGCTTAGTTATCCATGTCTTATCCATTTGATTGCTGTTGGAATCGCCCTATTGAATTCAAAAAAAAAAGTATTCAATGGAATACTTGTATATAAACTATTACTACTTTGATAAGAATAGGTATTGGTGAATCTTATAAAATGAGATTATAACAAAAAGGCATACAATCTTACACTTGTGTGAACAAACCAAAATATCAACCTCCCCAAAACTAGTAAAGGACTGATTACAGTGACTGATTACAGCCTAATCAACAAACTAGTAAAGGACAAGAGTCTCGAGTCTGCAAATCATATGCCATATATAACTTCATGATAAACTAGGCATCATTCACTCCGAGACCATCATTCTGTCCTTGATGAAGAGAGGATCACTTTCTAGACACTCAAGCCAGACCTAAGCCTGGACCATAAATAGATATTACCCACCAAGTCAAATTGGGTGCCCCTAATTCCAATGGTTAGCTAGACCCAAAGACATTACTTGACTACGTAGCCAAGATTAAGAACTACTAGTATACCATGACCCAACCAACAAGCACCGATTTGCAAAACCAAAACTCATAACTTCGACAAAGAAATCCTGGCAAGTGTCCAAGATCAATACACCATAAAGGGTAATAACCAAGCTTAGAAACAAAATGGATACTAAATAGAAAAATATGTTCTGACATACTTTAAAAGCCGGTAATACACCATGTGGAGCACTATAAAATAATTGAACAGAAAGGTAATTTGATACCTAAGCACACCTAAAAACTTACATGTGTGATGTATCCCCAAATTAAACCCTATGGAAAGTCTTATCTAGTTCATCATTGAATTAAAACTGAAATTTAACAAGTTAAATTATTTGCCTCAAACTTGATCAAAGAGTTCAGCTAGAAGGTTGAAGAGATTCAAGTCCCTAGAAAAACAAAAAAAGCACAACATTTGATGCTTCAACGACCATCATCATAAGGATCATGTACCACCAAAATGCCCAATTAGAGTATGGGCTTAGAATAGAATACAATTCTAAGGATAAAGAGACATACCTTCCAAATCTAGGTAGTGAGGAAGAGGGTTGAACCTTTTGACAAGTTCCACGGACCTAAAAGGACATAAGAAGAGACTATAGGACTTATGTACTGTGTCGTATGCTTTCTATGCCACATTAAACAACATATGGAAGTACACCAACATCTTCCACACATAGGCAATATGCAAAGTGTTACAAAATGTTTATC
>JAGFNQ010003394.1:102193-326303 GCA_024364735.1 Boesenbergia rotunda | reverse complement strand
TTTCACCTATGCACACAATCCAACACACCATGGATTTGATCCTATGGCCACAGTTGTCTATCCTGCCACTTGTCAAACTTGCTCAGAACTTGGTAAACCGATGTATTAGTCATAGTTTATTCGAAGTCATGTATGGGTTCATCAACCTATTGAATTGTCAACTGAGAATTTTATTGACCACGTCAGGGACATCCATGCAAATGTTAGGAAGAAAATTGCATTGAGTAATGGGGCTTATAAAATTCAAGTCGATACATATAGTGACGAGAATCATGTAGGGGATTATATATTTGTCCGTATTCACCCTAGATTCTTTCCTATAAAATATTTTAAAAAGTTTCATGCTCATTCCTCTTGTTCATTCTTGTGAGGAAAATTGGTACTAATGCATATGTTATTAACTTGTTTGTCAATTTGAACAACATTCTAATTTTCAATATTGAGAACTCCTTGTCAATAGTGGGGCATCCGATCCTTCCTCTTATCTGTTGATTTATCTACAGGTAGTGTGAGTATTGGTTCGTGCGCTCCCAACGACGAAAAAGTTGTCTCATCAAATTGAGCATGCATTATGGACTTATAGATGGTGATATCTCTAAATGGAAGTACTCATAGGTACCTAGAACATTGGAAATGGTTTCCACAGATTTAAACACTTGGATCACCAAGGATGAGATTCGGCATCTTTCCCTTAAGCTTCTTAAATAAATAGAGAGGCGCACCCACCACTTCGCACTTGTGTGTAGCACAGCGAGACCTGACTTGGACTATTTTATCTCCCAACTTGACACAAGTTCTTGGTGGGGCACAAAAATTATGAAATAAATTGAAAAATTATTTGAGATCGAAATGTCTGCAACAAATTTTAAATTTGATTTTAACATTTAGTAATTTAGAGCCAATTAGCATTTTCTATATTCGTAATCAATAGAGAATAATTACAATACAATTAAAGTCTAGTATATTTTCCTTATTTAGAATATTTGATTATATTAAAACAAGATAAAGTTTAATTAAGTATAGATGATAATATAGTAGGGGATAGAGTCCAATGACGTAGAAGGATCCATATAGCCGGCCCCACCAAGTGGGATAAGGCTTGGTTGTTGTTATTGTAGAATATTTGATTCTATGTTTGTTGTCAAATCGAGTTTATAGAAGAAGTCTTAGAGTCTTGTAATTTATTGTTAAATTAATATAACCTCCATTCCCTCTTTCTCTCTATGAGTGTTTTCCATTTGAGTGAGGGTTTGTTCCTTTTCCACTTGTTGTGCTACATCAATTGGCCATGACATTTTTAGTCTATGGGCCATGCTCAATCTCGGGTTATGTCAAACATAGCACAAGGTTAGACGGCAAACAACTCACAAGTATAACATAAAGCATGAACAATTTTTTTTATTCAAATATATTCATGTTTTCTTACTAACATAATATTAGTATAGTTAAAATCTTATCATTTTAGTTTTATTTTTTTTAAAAAAATATAATTTATTATCTTAATATTTTAGATTTTCTACCATTTTTATACTTCAAAAAGTCATTACAGTCTCATTACTAAATTCATGATCTAGCCAAGCTTAGCGCAGCACAGACCAATTATTCTAAGACTCATGTTGGGCCTAAGTTGATTCCATCGTAAATCAAGCTTGGCACAACCCTATTGAACTAGGATGCCTTGACCTAGGCATGGTTCATTGACACCCCTTACTTTCATACATGGATAAAAGCATCATAAAATACTAGAAGTAATTGATAAATTCACAAAATATAATATAAGTCATTATGGAAGAACACAATCTCAATAAGGCAATTAAACAGGATAGAATATCTTACTTTAGTAATATAACAAACAGCTAAGACATTACTATTTGTTAAGATAAATGTGCAACCCTCACCGAATTGTTCTAAGGAAAATGTGGAACATATTCAAAACCAGAGCATCACATTCAAGATCCAACATCATAACAAATGATCGAACTTTGGCAAAGGTGTCAAGAATAGAAACCCTCTTAAAGAATGAGTCATTAGATATGTCATCCAATTTGTCAAGTGTGTCAACTATGTTCTCAAACACTTCCTGCATGATGGAAGCAAGAAAAAGTTATAGATAACTACTTGAAAAAATAAGTTAAATTTATGCTATGTAAAGAAATAATGTGCAAGATATAAATGAAATTCATATGTCTAGACCTTCATTAAATCATCATTATATGGAGCATTAGGTGCAGTGATTCTCATAATTTCATTTGTACATGAAGCAACTATCGCTTTCACATCTTCATTTGGATGCGTCAAAAGTCTCTTGTCAACCAACAAACTCACTGCAGGATGAAGCGCGTCTATAATTGCCTGACTTGGTGCTTGATGGACTCTCATTAAGAGTTGCTCAGTTTGCTGAAATCAGAAGGCAACATCAAAGCAAGACCATGTGCCAAAGATAAACAGTATTACAAAGTAATGTTCCCAAAAAAGATTGATACTATTAACTCTAAGTGCATGAAAGAATAAAGCAAAGAACACTAAATACCATTCCTAGTTTAACAACACACAATCACCAAATCAATAAATTCACTATAGTGCAAAAACGCCATTTGAAAGGAAATAATGCATTTTCTTACTTTAAGTCAATAACACCCCTTTATTCGGCACTTATACTTCCTCATTGGGCAAGATGTGCATATATATTCGCATAATAAGTGACACAAGAGGAAATGTTACTTTGCAAGTCTTAAGTTAGTGTAGGAAACTTTATGATAACATCATGAACTTAAGGATAAATTCTTCATGCCAATATTCAGATCTCAATTATCTCTAAAGAAGCACAAAAAAAAACATTTATAACAAAGTGGCAATAGACTAGGTATATTTCACATTTCTAAACTGGAACCCAAAACAATTTCCAACAAAGTGACAAGTATATTTCACAGCTCAAGGTTAACTTTCTTAAGTCTTAACTTTATGAGAATACAAAATACTAGTATAATTGTTGATAAAGTTTTGAACTCAACTAAATCTCAAGCAACTCCAAACCACTTATGAAAAACTTCCCGTACAGGACTACAGATAAACTGTATTTTCTTACAGAATGACAAAGAAACATAGATCACTTAACCAATAAATCCAAAGCCACTATTAGATTGTTTAAGAAATTGTTCCATAGATGTAAAACAAAAATTTAGATATAAGATAAACATGCGCAACCTTACCATCATCTAAAAAACGAGAAGCAATACAGCCAGAGATTATATACAAAATCTGATCAAGTGCGTAGAACACTACACGATCGATAAAACACAACCAAGCACCCTATTTTGAAAAGCATAAAAAGGATGGTCTTGACGAGGCGTCTTACGTCCAGCAGGATGAGGAGATCGTCAACGTCGGTGGGAGGAGATTCGAGCTGCTTCCCGACGTCCCTAAGATCGTCCACCAATTCCTTATCAGTGTTCATTGCTCCGGCCTACGAACTCCAGGACTCGCGTTAAGATCAAAACCCTGGAAGAAGTAGAAACTACAGCGGGGAAGGGGGGCAGCGATCGAGGGCGAGGGTTTCGTCGCATACGATGGAGGAGCGGAAAGAAAAAAAAGGTGGAATTCCGATCTCGGCTGCTTCGCCACCCGTCGCTTCTCCTGCGATCGCCGAGGCAGCCGTTTCAGTTTGTAGAGTGCGGGTGGGGGAGTGAAATGGTGAATGGCCACGCCATTTTATTCAGCGCAGCGCCGAGCAGGGACTCCAGGGAGAGGGGGTTTAAGATTTTGCCAATAGGAAGTTGGCAAATAAAATTAATAAATATTTTAATTTTATAATTGTTTGATCATTTTCCATAACAATTATCTGCTTTCCAATCTTTCTGATTAACTGAATATTAAAATAATTTGGGTTATTTTATTGTTTTGTTACTTTCCAAAAACATTCATAAATACAACTAATTTTTTATTAAAATATATGATATATATATATATATATATATATATATATATATATATATATATATATATAATTTTATTATTACAATTTAATGGAAATTTTTGGGGGAAAATATAAAAAAGTTGAGTAAAAATAAAAAGAGCGTCCCTCTTTTTGAAATCATCAAAGGGACAAAATCATCCAGGGACATCCAACAAAGAGCATCCCACTTCAACAATAATTCATGTATAAATATTTAACTAACCTTCGGTACATTATTTCTATTATTTTCTCATGAAAATGTATTGTAGAAGTTACGAAATCATAATAGTTACTTAACTTATTCAAAAATATTCATATTATAGCAACTACGAAATCATAATAATTACTGAAACAATTCAAAAATATTCATGTTATAACAACTACAACGCGGATTCAACCTTATTCACCTACCATTTACGTAGCAGCTACGAAATTATAGTTGTTACAACTGCTATAGCAGCTACAATTTCGTAGCTATTATAATGCAAATTCGACCTACTTACCTAATATTCATGATGTAATAGCTATGAAACTGTAGCTGCTACAAATATTACAACAATTACGGTTTTGTATATGTTACATTCCACTCTAGTTTAAGATTTATGTGGGAAATATAGATAGGAGATAATAATGAGAATAATATATTGGAGGATAGTTGGATAATTATACCTTGGTTGTTGGTGGAATGAGATATTCTTTTAATAAAAAATTTAATTGATAATTTGAAAAACTTGGGTACTCTTTTAATTCTTGTAAAAAAAACCTCCATTGTAGAGTGTATTATAATGTAATGATATTGTTTGGAGTTTTTATAATTGAGCTTTGATGAGTTCTAGTGAAATAAATTTAGTAATTAAACTACCTCAATTTGTCATTAGCATTTCTTTGACCATGAAAGGAAACGAAAGCTAGTTCACCTTGCCGCCAACTAGGGTTAAGGGCAAGTTGAGTAATCTAATGAGACGACTAAGGCCTATGGTAGATGAGTTATGGCTTTCGGCATGATTCATAGACACTAAATGTAAGTTTTACATGCTTCACATAGGGGTTATGATAGTGGCTCAAGAGTTGCAAAAGGTTTAAAGGGAAGAGAAAAATGTTCACTTTGGCTCATCGTCGTTTTGTTAGGTTCCTACACATTGAGTTATATTGATGAGTAATGAAATATATCTTTTAACGACAATTTATCAAAGAGCGTATCTAAAAATAGGAAATTACCAAAGGGCGTACCATGATTTCTATTTTACCAAAAGGCACAGGCCTTTATGTGAACTTTCTCTTATACCCCTCCTTCTAACTGTTATCTTTCTTTTTCTCTCTCTCAGTAACAAATTTCGAGATGTCTGCACATGCTTTTTCAGACTTTTATTTTAAAATAATATATTATGAAATCGGCGCTTAAAACGTAAGATAAAAATTAAAAAAATATTTCAGTTAAAAATAACTCATCCAATCTGATTTAAAAATATAAATAAATAATTTTTATATTTGATTAATAGAAATTAATATATTAAATAATATTTTATAAATATATTAATATATAAAAAATTCAAAAAAAACGTTTGTAGATAATAAAAAAAATGTAAAAAAAATCCAAAAAAAAAGCGTTACAGAAATAAAAAAAAACGTAAAAAAATTCCAAAAAAAATAGAAATAAAAAAATACGTGGGCCTGAAATCTATTGACAAAACACTTAATTTCATATTAAAATGCAAGGCCTGAAGTCACGCTAGGAGGGCCTGAACATAGATGTGATGTCCATCAGTGGGTTTTGGTCAAAACCATTGATATTTCTAAACTACTCTTATTTGATTTGTGATATCAAATATATAGATGTTTGGACACCTAAAACATCGTCTCCTACCTCTAACCTCTCTATTCATATGGAGTTTTCAGAAATCCAGATATGGGAGGTCCATCAGTGAGTTTTGGTCAAAACTCACTAATATTTCTAAACTACTCCTATTTCATTGGTGATATCTAATATATAGATGTTTGGACACCTAAAATATCATCTCCTACCTCTAACATCTCTATTCATATGGAGTTTTCAGAAATCCAGATATGGGAGGTCCATCAATGAGTTTTGGTCAAAACTCACTGATATTTCTAAACTACTCCTATTTCATTGGTGATATCTAATATATATATGTTTGGACACCTAAAATATCATCTCCTACCTCTACCCTCTCTATTCATATGGAGTTTTCAGAAATCTAGATATGGGAGGTCCATCGGTGGGTTTTAGTCAAAATCCACTGATATGAGAGGTCCATCAGTGGGTTTTGGTCAAAACTCATTGATGGACCTACCATATCTGGATTTCTGAAAACTCCATATGAATAGAGAGGGTAGAGGTAGGAGATGATGTTTTAGGTGTCCAAACATCTATATATTAGATATCACCAAAGAAATAGGAGTAGTTTAGAAATATCAGTGAGTTTTGACCAAAACTCACTGATGGACCTCCCATATCTGGATTTCTAAAAACTTCATATGAATAGAGAGGGTAGAGGTAGGAGATGATGTTTTAGGCATCCAAACATATATATATTAGATATCACCAATGAAATAGGAGTAGTTTAGAAATATCAGTGAGTTTTGACCAAAAATCACTGATGGACCTCCCATATCTGGATTTCTGAAAACTCTATATGAATAGAGATGTTAGAGGTAAGAGATGATGTTTTAGGTGTCCAAACATCTATATATTAGATATCACCAATGAAATAGGAGTAGTTTAGAAATATCAGTGAATTTTGACCAAAACTCACTGATGGACCTCTCATATCTGGATTTCTGAAAACTCCATATGAATAGAGAGAGTAGAGGTAGGAGATGATGTTTTAGGTATCCAAACATCTATATATTTGATATCGCCAATGAAATAGGAGTAGTTTAGAAATATCAATGAGTTTTGACCAAAACTCACTGATGGACCTCCCATATCTGGATTTCTAAAAACTTCATATGAATAGAGAGGGTAGAGGTAGGAGATGATATTTTAGGTGTCCAAACATATATATATTAGATATCACCAATGAAATAGGAGTAGTTTAGAAATATCAATGAGTTTTAACCAAAACTCACTGATGGGCCTCCTATATCTGGATTTCTGAAAACTCCATATGAATAGAGAGGGTAGAGGTAGGAGATGATGTTTTAGGTGTCCAAACTTCTATATATTTGATATCACTAATGAAATAGGAGTAGTTTAGAAATATCGGTGAGTTTTGACCAAAACTCACTGATGGACCTCCCATATCTGGATTTCTGAAAACTCCATATGAATAGAGAGGGTAGAGGTAGGAGATGATGTTTTAGGTGTTCAAGCATATATATATTTGATATCACCAATGAAATAGGAGTAGTTTAGAAATATCAGTGAGTTTTGACCAAAACTCACTGATAGACCTCCCATATTTGGATTTCTGAAAACTCCATATGAATAGAGATGTTAGAGGTAGGAGATGATATTTTAGGTGTCCAAACATCTATATATTAGATATCACCAATGAAATAGGAGTAGTTTAGAAATATCAGTGAGTTTTAACCAAAACTCACTGATGGACCTTTCATATCTGGATTTCTGAAAACTCCATATGAATAGAGAGGTTAGAGGTAGGAGATGATGTTTTAGGTGTCTAAATATCTATATATTTGATATCACCAATCAAATAGGAGTAGTTTAGAAATATCAGTGGTTTTGACAAAACCCATTGATGGACATCACATCTATGTTCAGGCCCTCCTAGCGTGACTTCAGGTTCTGCGTTTTAATCTGAAATTAAGTGTTTTGATAGAGTTTTTTATATATTAATATATTTTTAAAATAGAAAAAAAATTGAGTCCACGTCGGACCTGAATCAAAAGATTTCAGGCTCAGTGTAGGCCTGAAATAAAATATTTCAGGCTCACGTATTTTTTTTTATTTCTGTTTTTTTTTGAAATTTTTTTACGTTTTTTTTATTTCTGTTACTTTTTTTTTTATTTTTTTACGTTTTTTTATTATCTGCAAAAGTTTTTTTGATTTTTTTTATATATTAATATATTTATTAAATATTATTTAATATATAATTTTTATTAATCAAATATAAAAATTATTTATTTATATTTTTAAATCAGATTTGATGAGCTATTTTTAACTGAAATATTTTTTTAATATTTATCTTACGTTTTAAGCGCCGATTTTATAATATATTATTTTAAAATAAAAGTCTGAAAAAGCACGCGCAGACATCTCGAAATTTATTACTGAGAGAGAAAGAGAAAGATAACAGTTAGAAGGAGGGGTATAAGAGGAAGTTCACATAAAGGTTTGTGCCTTTTGGTAAAATAGAAACTACGGTGCGCCCTTTGATAATTTTTGATTTTTAGGTACGCTCTTTGGTAAATTGCCGTTGATCTTTTTGTTAGGTTCCTACCCAATGACATTCGAAATTTCAATTCAATTGTAAGTACTCTTATATCAACTTTGTGTTTCTAATTTTATGCAAGTAGTTTGTGTCAATTTAAAATTTCAAAGCTCAACTACTATGTTAACAAATTGATGTTAGTTAAATGATATGATTCTTAATTTAATTATATAATGAAATTATATTCGTAACTTGATACTTATAGATATCTCAAGTGGTTTTATGATCAATTTTATGACTGAGTCAATAAAACACAACATTATTTGAGAGTCAAGTAAAATATTAATGAGCCTGGTAAATTGTGCACATTGATTTTGCAATTTGTGTGCTTGATAAATTGAAGTACGAAGCCTTCCGTCCAATTAATTTTGAAGGTCGACTATTTAATTCCTAATTTGTCAATTAGGTAAATTCGAAAGTGTGAGTGGCACTGATATAGCGGCCAACAGTACGGGTACTTCGAGCCCTCAGGGCCATGGTACAGCGATAGAATAATTAATCGCTAAATTAGACATCCTCGATTTGATCCCTAGTTATGGTATATTTTATAAAAAAATTTTCTTCAAATGGAACGCGAACCTTAGGACGTTGATCTTCTAGACCGCCCACCGCGTACGCTTCTTGATTTATCCTAGTGACCGATGAAAAATTTTCATGGGACCGAATCAATCACCTCATATTTAACTTATCTGCTACCTAATTAATGTAAACAGTATGGGTAGTTCAAGCACTGTGGGTATATAATATGCCCAGTGAGAAAATTGAAGCTTTATTGTATGGGTTAACTGCCCTATCTCTTATCACTGTGTGTGTTGCAAGGGATGATAAATCGTGTAAAATAAAAAAAATAATTAAGGAAGTTTTTTTTATCAAAGATGATGGATACGATCCCATCAAAATTTTTCCATTGACTGCTAAGATAACTCAGAAAATATTCGTAATGGGCATTCTAAAAATTTAGGATGCGTTTGATTTGTATTTTCTAGTCTATTTTTCATTTTCATTTTCTGTAAAAAATACAGTTTTCTGAAAAACATGTTTGGTTTGTATTTTACAACTTTATTTTCCAAAAAAATATAGTGTTTTCTGAAAAACTAGAGAATGAAATAAAGTCATTTTCCAGAAAACGAGAAAATACGATTTTTTGGAAAATGAAAATGAAAAATTGAACAAACCAAACGCCCCCTTAGTATTTCAGGATTCGTGTCCTATTTAAAAGAATTTTTTTTTTATAAAATATATCGTAGTTGGAGATTAAATTATGAATACATAAGTTGATAACTATAAATGATGTACAATAACTATAGGACAAGATGTCACAAATTTTATAATTTGATCCTACTCAAATGTCTGAGTATCTTATTTGAATTTAAAGTTTCTAATGCTACTAAATAAGGTAAGACATTGATTATTTAATGAGTAAATGAGCACAGTGATATTTTCCCATTCAAAAGTAATAGATAATGTGAATTTTCAATATGAAACTCAATGTGAATGACGTGACATTCTAATTGTAACGATCTTCGACGGATTCATCATGCCTCCCAGATTATAGTTTTGTTCGGGATGACGATCGGAGACCGCCGTCGATATCCAAGTGACAATCAGATATGTACATAAAAAATATCACATCATTTAAGTTGAATTTCACGCTATAATTTTAAGCACTCTATCGTAACTCTTTCTCATTTGTCAATTTGATGATATTGACTAATTATTGCATCTCTGATTAAATGAACTCTCTTTCACATGTCATTTTGAAAGATCTTATTGCTCCAATTTCGAAAGATGTTGTCAATTAATTATGCAGTATTCTTGTCAAACAATTATACGAAAACTATTTTTTTTTTGTGTATTTAAATTTTTTTTTAAAAGGTGCTCCTGCATCAAGACTTCTAAGGGAACAACACCGTTGAGTCAACTAAATAACTAAATCCCCAAGTTGAAATAGAGAAATAAAGGAGAGTAAGAATGACACCGGAGATGTCTTAGTAATGTCACTTCAACGCTCAAGTAAGTAGTGTTGATGTAATTGGCCCAAGTTTGATTAGTACGATCATATATTTTGATGTGTATATCAATAAATTTAAATTAAAGTTTCATATTGATTTAATGTGTATTTGAGTCATGCAAAACTTGGTGGAACACACATGAGGAGCTTGACGCAGCTAAGTCTGGGAGATCTCATCCTGGTGCTCGAGTCCTTGAGTCGGTGAAGGATGATGCATCTGAGGGACTGTCAGACAAGAAGTAACAAAGTGAAGCCGAGGGAAGTAGACTTCAAGACATACACGAAGGATGGATCGGGGCAAGCCGAGAGTTTGGATGCATCTAAGGGACGAGAGTCAAAAGAAGATAGCTTCAAAGGGCGACTCCGGAGAGGATAAGTGTGAGTGTGTATTGGGACCAGTCGGTTGGTGGGGATACCAGTCAACTGATCTTTCTGAAGGTTTCGAGTAGTAAGGAGCAGTCGACTGGTGTGTTCAAAATCTAGACGTTGGCTGAGCACCAGTCGACTGGAGTTGACAGTAGTCAACTGGTGTCGAGACTGAGCAGTTTTGTTAATAGCTCTCTCCTCTATTTAAGAGGAAGTTTTGAGGCTTGAGAAGGGTTAGATATTCTGTGAAAATCCTTCTTGATCAAGTGCTCAAAGTTTCCACACCTAAGCTCTTCTTCCTAACACTAATTCTCAATCTTGTAATGGGGAAGAGAGATTTGTGAGAGATTGTTCTCCACCGAGAAAGAAAAAGTTTAGCCGAAGATTGTCGGGGACTAATCCTGTAACGCCCGCCTTTTCCCCATACCTCGTGGTGTGGCGGGAGACGGCGTTACGCTAACATACATATGAACATCGTATTGCAGCGGAAGGGATATAATAAAAACTTACTTAATTCATGCATGCGACTAGTACTTAAATCATACATACATATCTTAACTATCATTCCTAACATGATGACATGGTAACTTAGCATATAAACGTCATAGGTAGCATCATGATATAACATCCCATAAGTCATCCGTGAGTAACATGAGTAGCAAGTGTATCTTTTTTTCTAGACAAACCATCATAAGCATAGTATAAAACTTATTAGAAATATGCAAAATGTAGAACATGTGACAAAGCATAAATAGTAGAAGCTTTCTCTTTTTCTTTTGCCATGTCACTGCCACACACACACTCGTGCCCTTCCTGTTGCTTCCCCTAGTATCCTCTTGCTTGATCTGCGGTATAAGAAATAAGACTATAAGCACACAGGCTTAGTAAGACTCTTTCCTACTCACTAAAACATACATCGCATAACATAAACATATCACGTCCTTAGCATATACTTAACACATGGCACAGTTCTTGACATATCATAAAGCATATACATACTTGTCATGGCATAATTCTTAGCATGAACATAAACATAAAACATACTTATCATGACATATTTCTTAACATGGACATAAGCATATTCTGAACATAAACATAAGCGTAGAACATTCTTATCATGGCATAATGCATAATATGAATGAATGCATGAGTCAAATGCATATACATAAGGATGCTTAATTTAAAATCATACTTTTATATACTTAAACATAAGCATAACATCATTGGGGTCCCCGGCTTGTACCACATACATACATCATAAGCGCGCATCCCTAAGTAAATATGAGGTAGCGAGCCTCGACCTACTAGGGTAGGAACAACTATGTGTTGGTGCAGTTTGCACTAACGGTCAAACTCGGGTTTTGATGTATGACAAAGTGGTTAAAGCTAGGGTTGTGTGTGTTTAACCTCTTTACCAAGTGTGCAGGGTTGAAAGACTTAGGACCAGACACCAGGCTGAAGTCCAGGATGGTTGAGTCCTGGCGGGAAGTCCAGTTGGGTCCGCGGGACCTGACAACTGGCTGAAGACCAAGTTGGTTGAGACTTGGCAAGAAGACCAAGGTGGTTGAGCCTTGGCAGGAAGTCCTGGTAGGGTCAAGAAGTCAAGTAGAGCTGCACAATGGGTAAGTAAGGTAAGTCACTGGAGGAGCGACCCAGTGAGGACGAGTCCAATCTTGGACTTTAGGCGCGGTCCAACTTAGACCCATTTAGGTGATCTAAGTTGAGTCCTGGTTAGATCCTGGTCTGGGAGACAGGATCTAACTTATATCTTATTATTTGTTGTTTTGGACTAACCCTGGATGCAGGACCGAAGGACGGTGTTTCTGCAGCTCAGACAGCCTCAAAGGAGTGAGGCCGTAGCTGAGCAGGGCGCCCCGGATGTGTCGGGCGCCCCAGAGTCAACCAGGAGTCAGCGGAGAGGTAAACGCCCCGACAGCAGCGCTATTTGGGGCGCCCCGCTAAAATCGGGCGCCCCCTGTGCCACCTCACTGCCAGCTGCCGAAGCTCGCCCTCGCGAAGCCAGAAGATGGGATTTTGACCGGTCAATCGGGCGCCCTCGCGCGTCGGGCGCCCCAGTCAAAAGCAATCCCGAAGTAGACGAGATTAGCTCTGACCGGAGCATCGCCGGATCGACAGCCACGTGGGGGGCGCCCCGAGCATGTCGGGCGCCCTCTGCCCTATATAAAGAGGGCCTCGACCCTCCTCAAAGACAACACTTCTGTCAAAGCTTTCAAGTTTTTCTACGCTCGCGCCTTGCTCCGGAAACGCTACACTTCGAGCCGACGACGTCCTGCTGCCCCGAAAGAGTCTACCTACTCCGGACGTCGGTAAAAAGATATTTTTTATATAAATATTTTATTGCATTTAATTGCTTGAAAGTGTGGGGTTGTCACACTTTCAATTCCTCTGTACTCGCTTACTCTATCGGTGCTTACCGGTAGAGAATACTAGTGGATTGCCCAACGGAAAGGTCCGAGGGACCTGGGCCTTCGAGTAGGAGTCGACGAAGGCTCCGAACGAAGTAAAATTCGTTTGTGTTAGTGTGTTTGTTTTCCGTTTATTTCATTTCCGCTGTGCACGCTTTTTAAAGCGCCTTAATTTTTAAAAAATCACGTGATTCACCCCCCCTCTCACGTGCATCGATCCTACACTATGGTAGTTCCAAAAACCGAGGCGTTCTTAAGGTGCTCATCCCTGTTGGACAGCTTTGGTAGTCCCAGAACTGTGGACAGCTACGGTAGTCCAGAACCGATGCGTTCTTAAGGTACCCATCCCTTGGACCCCTTACTTCGGTCCGGTACAAGCCCATTCATAAAGTAAAATAACTTTGCATGCTTTATCATTCATAGACATACATGGCATAAACATAATCTTGTTTCATGAAGCATAGCATAAGAGTAGGAACAGTTACGGTAGTTCCAGAACCGAGGCGTTCTTAAGGTGCCCATCCCTTATCATGACATAAATCATACTTGGCATTTCATCATTCATACTTAATTTATAACATCATTATACCTTCATCATTCATACTTATCATTCGTATTTAAGGCATAAACATTGTCTTCATTCATCTTCTTCTTCGTAAAACATGACATACATACATAATCATAGTATCCATCATAGGGCATGCATGGGTGAAGTTCTTATGAACAAAGTGCATACTATTTAGGTTCATGACATTCTACATTACATAGGTTCATGGCATTCATCATAGAGCATGTATAGACCTTCATAAACAAATATCTATTATAGGCATTTACCGACATACATGCATCATTCTATATAACATGAAACCTACATCAAATACATGTGTTCATGGCATACGGTTAAAATATTCATGAATAAAACATAACATATAACCTAAACATACGAAGTCATGATACATAACATATGAAGCTAGGGGTTTGGTAACATAAAAATCCTTACATCATGCTTAACCATATACTTACATCATAATAACATATAGTCAAGTATCCTTGAGACCTTAACCCAAACAAACCCTAGATTAGGGTCTTGGCCGAATATTCAATGGAAGAGGGTCTCTTTATTCAAGCAACATGAGAAGGTCCCAAAGGTAAAAAGGAACCCATACATTACCTACAATGTCATAGTAAGTCATTGGACCCCATATTTAGAGCTAACCCTAAATCCTAGTCATCCCACTTGACTTGGCCGAAACCCTAATGGGTCACCAACACATGAAGAAATTCATAAAGTTCCAAATTTACTTCCTATACCTTACATATAATTCCATCGGAAAACATTTGAACTCATGCTTGAAGTTAACCCTAACTTCTTGCCCTATAACCCATCTTGGCCGAAACTTACAAGGTTCATAAGTCATGTAAAATTCACATAAATCACCATGAACATCCCTTGCATCATGAGAAAACATAAGAAACATCATTAGGAAGTTAGAACTAATCCTAGCCTTGGAACCATGGTGGTGGCCGAAACCCTAGGAGTCCTCTTTCATGGATTTCTCAACTTAGATCTTAAAGCAAAGACTTAAATCATGTTAAACATCAAAGGAAAACTATTATACCACAGGTGAGGGAATCTTACCCTTGTTGACTTGGTTTTTAGACCTTAAATCGAGAAGATGATGAAGACCTTGTTGTCCCTTGATCACCGTTAGCCCTTGTAGCCATGTAGGAGCCTTGGATCTTCAAGAGAAAGTCCCCCCTTGTGAAGCTTTTCCAAGGGAGAGGGGCCTTGGTGGGTTTCGGCTAGGAGAAGGAAGAAGAGGGAGAGGAATGGCTTTGGTGGAAGAAGGAAAGAAAAGAGTAACTCCTATGCCTCCTCTTCTCTCATCCCCTCTTTTATACCACATGAAGGGGGGCAAGTGAAGGGTCATGGTGCCTCTTCTCTTGATGACTCTTCACTTCCCTAAGACTTAACCAAAATCCTCTTCATTCTCTACTAGCACTCCCTTGCTAGGTGAATTGGTTAGTACATGTATGGTGTTATACTAGGTCTAAGGTTCAATCCTTGGTGCATGCACTTTATTTTTATTTTTATTTTAATTTATTTTTCTTTTAAATTTCGGCAATGCCCCCTAAGGCCTACCCATAGCCATGCTAATATTCCTAATTTAAACTCATTTCTATTTATATTAAATTCTACCTAAAATCCACTAATAAACATGGTACTAGAAAACCCATGTAAAGCCCATTAGCACTTAGCTTCTTATTTTATATCGAAAATCATGGATCACCACGCTAAGGTTTATACTAGTGTCCCCATGCTCCTTAAGAATCTATCTAGGCATGGTCAATATTTTTAAAAAAAATATTGAGAAAATTTTCCGGGTCGTTACAAATCCACCGATGGATTGAGAGTTCGTCCACCTCAAGGATACGCAGTAGAGTAGGAGCAAGCAATCTCGGAACCATATAAAAGATAAGTGTTAGCATTGCTTTTCTTTGTTCAAGTTTCATTTCCGCTAGCGCAGCTAACACGTGTAGGAAGAAGATATATGGGTGACGAGCTATTCACCCCCCCTCTTGCCGGGCCTACGATCTCCAACAATTGATATCAGAGCACAAGATCACCCTTAAACAAACTAACCATCGAGAAGAGTAATTTTCATCAAAATGCCCCGCTCACACATTCAACTACCAAAATTTGAAGGAGAATTCTCTTAGTGGAAGAAAATAATAAAAATATTTTTCAATACCGATTTTGATATAATGTTAATTATAAAGAATGGTTTCGAAATGCCTAAGGATCAAGACAATAAATCACTTGGAAAGATAAGATAAAGCAAGAAGTAAAAAAGATAATCATTTAGCAACTTCAAAGGCAATGCACCATCTTCTAAGTGTACTTCCTCAATAAGAGATAACGAGAATCAAAAATTACACAAGTGCCAAGGATTTATGAAAAAGGCTAGTAGAGCTTCATGAAGGCACATCGGAAGTAAAATTGGCAAAGAGAGATCTTCTCCGATCTCAACTCAACAATATCAAGCTTGAAAAAGGAGAAAATGTATCTAGTTTATATTCTAGAATTAAGGAAATTTTAAATGGACTAACAAGTGTAGGTGAGCAATTTTCTAACCGAGATATCTTGATGAAAGTCATCAATGCCTTCTCAAGAACCACAATATGGAGTTCAATAGTGAACTCATATTATATTTCAAAGGATCTAGAGAAAAGCTCCCTAGATGAATTCTTCTCAACCATGGAGCTCTAGACCAAGCCTACTCACCTTGGGCATCCGCAGCCCCACAAGGTGGTAGGGTTTTAGACAGATGTATTGGCACTTTTACGATGAGACGTCTCCTTTATTTCATGACTGTCACTGCAAGGCAACAAGAATACATAGACAAGTTCATAGGATGTCTCACAATCTTACTCGGTGTGGCAGGGTTGGAGTTAGTTGGCATGTCATGACCTCTTTAGCTTTTTGTCCCTGTCTCTCTCTAGGGGATTGACGAGATCGATTTGTAGGGCTTCGTGTGACTTCGGGTTCTTACGGGATTCCGATCGGACTTCCCCGCTCTAGCATCGCCGAGACACCAACTAGTCTCCCTTGACTTCTGTCACTTGGTCGCCTACCGGGAATTTGATCTTCTGGTGGTAGACCGAGACCACCGCCTGAAATACACTAAGAGTCAGGCGTCCCAAGATGGCATTGTAGGACGAGAGAGCATCCACAACCAGGAAGGGAGTCCTCCTAGTCCTCTCCAGAGTGTCACTGCCCAACGACAGTGATAGGATAATTTGCCCTATCTGTTGTACTCGATATTCGATGAATCCGAAGAGTAGAGTCGAAACTGGATGCAGTTCATCCTCGTCAATCTGCATCTGGTCAAGAGCGGCCTTGTATAGGATGTTAATGGAGCTACCTGTATCCACGAAGATACGCTTAACTTCGTAATTTGCAAAGCGGGCAAGAATTACTAGAGCGTCCTCGTAGGAAGCTTCAATGCCTTCCAAGTCCTCTTGGTCGAAGGAGATCGTAGGGCCAAGATGTTGGCTCCGACTCGTCCCGATGGCATATTTCTTCAGCCGCCGGGTGTGGGTCTTTCTTGCCCGGTGGGAATCTCCTCCGGTGGATCCCCCTAAGATCACCCCCACGTGTCCAGAAGGCGGGCTACGTGCAGGGGTCTTGCCCTTCTTGGGGTCTCTTTCCAATGAGGGAGACCTACGGGGTGCGACCCCCCGACTCCTCTCTCACGAACGTGACCGAGACCGATGTCGGGTCTCGTTCTCTACCGACTGCCATTGTCGGGGAGACAAGCTTCGCCAAGGGGACCTCCGGCGATACCCCATCTTCTTCCACCTCCTTCGGGGTTTGGTGTTTGCTTCTTCATTCACTTTTCTCTTCATGGCATGGCACTCCTCGGTGGAGTGCGTCATACTGCCATGGAATTCGCAGTACTTCGACAACGGCTCTGGTTGCTCGGTGTCCACTGTCTCTACCAGCTTTCACCTACCAGCCCACTGGTCTTTCCCCATGCGAAGATCTTTTCCTCGTGCTGGAGCAGGAGGTTCCCTCCTTTCCGACCGTACCACGGTTTGGGTAGGGACCCCGGCTGGCTCCTTGCAGGGGGCGTGTTGCACTTCTTCCATGTTGACGTGCTTGACAGAACACCCTAGAAGATCATCGAAGCTAGTGGGTGGCTTCTTCACCAAAGATCGAAAGAAATCCCCTTCCAAGAGCCCCTGGGTCAGGCATTGACGAGGATCTCCGACATCGCAGTTGGCACATCCTGCGCCACTCGGTTGAACCGATGGATGTAATCCTTAAGTGGTTCCTTTGGATTCTGCTTTAGAGCAAATAAATTGAGCGTCGTCTTCTGATAGCGATGACTGTTAGCGAAATGATGGAGGAAGGCAGTTCTAAACTCCATGAAGGAGTTGATAGAACCCTGGGGCAGTCTCTAGAACCATCACTGGGTTGCTCCTTATAGGGTGTTCAAGAACACCCCGCACTTTACACCATCAGTGTACTGGTGCAGGAGAGTCGCGCTCTCAAACTTGTAGACATGATCTTCAGGATCTGTCTTCCCATCGTAGTCGGCAATCTCAGGCTCACGGAACTTCTTCGGCATGGGATCTTCTACAATCTCCAAGGAGAAAGGGGTGGAGGGCGTCGTTGAGGAGGCCTTAGGTTCTTCCCACCTCCCGGGTCCGTCCTCCTGTCTCAGCGCGCTGGAGGCTACTGAGTTGGCCTTCTCCACATCTCCTAGAGAATCCCGTCAGTGGACCGGGACGGCCTTGACGTGTCTCCCCGGTGGTGAGACAGATCTCCGTTGTTAGGGGTGTGAGGTGGAGATTCTGGGGATCTCCTCTTGCACAGAAGCGACTCGTCGTGAGGTGGCCTGCTCAATTTGGTGATGTTCGAGCGCCCCTTTAACGACGTTGTCCACCAAGCGATCTAATTCCTCTTTCGTCAGGACGATGGATTGTCCCGCCGACTCTGCCATCGGTGCTCCTTCTGGTGCTTTAATAGAGTTTCCCACAGACGCCACCAAACTTGTTCCGGAAGGAATCGACGTCGATGGCCAATCACCAGGGTTTAACCCACGAGAATGATGACGAGAGAGGAAGAGGTTCCACTCTGCGAAATTTACACGAGCGTTAAGGGAACATGTCGGAGGTTGTCCGGCGGAGCCCACTTCGACGCTCAAGTCAGTGCCTGAATCTCTTACATGGAAGAAAGTAAGGACAAGAGTACCAGTTAGAATGTGTGTAACCTCCTTACCTGGGAGGTTGGAATACCTTTTATACCTGAGGTAATCGTCACACGTGCCCCTCATTCTTCTCCACGTCCCCTTACTTGTCGGTTATTGGATATTCTTTGTAACGGTCCTCGCAGCCATTAAATCTGAGTCGTTGCGCTAATTAGGGCTTTAATGGTCGCGTATTACGGGTCATTATTATCCCGTGATAATTGGTAATGATTACCTATAGATCCGGGGAAAGGGGATAATTACTTGAAGTCGAGTGCTCCTAGGGTTGTAATCGAACCGAGCCGAGCCGAATATCTAAGAGTGTGAGTTTGGTTCGTTTATTATCGAGCCGAGCTCGAGCTTAATTTATCGAATATAGTGATGGCTCGCGAGCATATTCGAGTCTAATCGAGCCCTAAACGAACTTACCAAATATAAATTATTAATTAAATTATTCGTCAATTTATTGAAAAAATAAATTATACATTCTAAAAAATATAAAATATTTACTAAAATCTATGATTTTATTCATACAAATGAGCTTTATTGGATATTTTATATTTATTAAATGTAAAAGTGTCAAAATTATATATTTAATGTTAAATATTAATTTTATATTTTACGAACTAGCTCACGAGCTTATTAACTAGCATGTTCACGAGCTGAATATTGTTGAATTTGAGTTTGGTTTGTTAATATTAACGAGCTTTATTAAACGAGCTCGAACGAGCTTCTATCAAATCGATCTCCGAATAGTTCACGAGCGGCTTGATTCATTTACAGCCCTAAGTGCTCCTTGGGCTCCGCTAACCCAAGGTGATCTATGAGTCTTTTGGCCCAGACAGGGTCTTGGGCTCTCACCTTCCCGAGTTGATCTCGGGGACCTGATCTCCCGAGGTGATCTCGAGCGTGTGTCCTCCTGGAGCGATCTCAGGAATAGGTCTACCCGAGGAGGTCTCGGGAATTTACCTTCCCGAAGGGGCATCGGGAGTCAAGGAAAGAGTCGTACAGGCTTGATAGATCTTGTCATATAGCTTCTTCAATCCACGTGTCAGTCACGGGGTGCTCAACCCTATCATCCATGATACACAAACATACAACAATATCAAAAACATATCCACGATACCATCACATCCACATCCACATCCACATAAAAGACTCATCCACTACATATACATCCACAAATCATCACACAAACATCATTCACAAACCATCATCACAACATGTATACATTAAAAAATCATCCACGATACCTTATCCAAACAAATTCATTCATGATACAAACCATCCATGATATAAAAAACTAACATCGTTTCAAAATAATGATACATTCAACATTCAATAAATCATCGTACATAGTTTAAATCCATTCCAAATGCCAAACATATAATGATCAAATCTGCATGATCATGCAAAAAAATAAAAACACTATTCATCATCATCACATCTCATCATTCGATCCAGCAACAAATACAATACAATATATTATTATAAAATACAAACACATGGTTTAATTTCTCTACATTTTATATTTTGAAATGATTTTACTCATATATAAATCTAAAGTTAAACTAGATATACAAGAACTCAAATTTATTTATCAAAAACATATAGAAATTGATTATAAGTGATAAATGAAAGTTTACAAAAAAATTATAAAAAAATATATACCTTAATGAGAGTTCGAATATCTATTGATGGTGATAAAATTAACATTTATCTACATTATTTCTGAAAAGATGAAATATAATTAGAGATACATATAGTATCAAAAATAATAAAATCATTTTACATTTTTTTATAAGTAATAAACAAAAAAGCTAAGTCAACGTGATTAAGCTATTTATCAGTAACATTCGGGTCCTCTGTTGAGTATGACTTGGTAGATTTCCTAAGCGAATATTTGGTCATCTTTGAGAGACCTCTTCATATCTACGGATTAAAATTTAATCCGAATGGAGGCCGGTCTCCCAACGACCATCTCGTCGTCGTATTAATTAATCCAAGTCACAACTTAAACGAAACCCAAGGTAAAGGTCTTGTAACTTTCCGGATTAATTAACCACGGAAAAGACGACGAGTGGATCGCCGACTTTTGTGTTTATGGTCGGGGTCCAGTTAGTTAATTATTATCCATGATAAACAATCAAAATAATGAACAAGCATACATGAAATGACGAGACAAAGCAAACAAGGCACAATGAAGCATAAGGAGCTTGGGAAGAGATTATACCTTCCCGATTACCTCGCGACCTTCTACCTTATGTCCCTCCCTTTCACGGACGTCGTGTGAGCGACGATCAACCGTGAACCGAGATCACCAAGGCAACCAATCAATCGCCTTCTTCCCAAGCCAATACAACCCTAGCTCCTAGGGTTATCGCCGGCTCCTCCTCTCCCCTTCAATCTTGCGTCGCCGGCCCTCCAAGGATGCCAAGTCCCGCCGACCACCAAGAAACACCGAAGAGGGTCCTGAGGAAGAGGATGAAGAAGAAAAGGAGAAAGGAAACAACCTTCCTTGCCTCCAAAACCCGCCGGTTCCCTCAACTCTCACAACCGCCGGCGCAAGGAGGTTGCCGCCAGTTCTCTTCCTTCTCCTTGCTCAATTCCGACGCCTATCACCACAAAGGTGATGAGTAGGGATAGGTGAAGAGAAAAAGCACAAGAGATGACCGGAATCATCTCCTTCCTTGCTTCTATTCTGTCACCTTCTTCCCTTCTACACCCGGCGCCAATCAAGCCCTAGGAGAGAGAAACTATCTTGGAGAGAAGAGAGAAATCCCAAGGGTGTGATTAATTTGATTAAGCCTTGGTTCCTTGATCTCATAGGGTATTTATAGGGCTAAGGTAGGGGCCAAGAGGAGGAGTTGGATCTTGGCCCACGAATGGATCTAAACTCGATCCATTAATTAAGATCCATTTCACTAAAGGATCTTAATTGAACTTTCTCACCAACCCCCATATTTTCATATGGGCTCCACATATTACGAGTCGTCCATCCCCCCATGTTTAAGATATCGAATGCCCGTTAATTAATTTAAATTACTGACAATTCAAATTAATTAACTTCTAGATCCTTGATTAGTACCACTTAACCTTATCATCATGCCGGATCAAATCCACCTGCAGGGTTTAGCATGATGAACCTTTTGAGCTCATCTAGGGGCATCATCAACCCGACTCACCAGGACACGGATTCCGTCAATAATCAACGGCACACCATATTATTAATATTATCTCCCAATTTACTGGGTCTATCGATCTAACAGAATAGATCTCGCCCATTGGTAAATCAAAGAAATAATAATTAATAATACATGCCCGTTATTATATTGAGATTAAGGGATCGTACTCCATAATAAAATCTGAGGTCCTATCTAATCACCAAGTCAGTACAAATTGGATATCCTCTAGTTTTGGTCCTGCTCAATGTACTCGAAGCACACTAGTGTAATTCTATGGTCAAGACCAACTACACCTAATTACACTACAACCATCTCGATGGTTTGTCCAATTCCATCTTGTTTGTGAGCCTCTACTTATACTAGGCAAGAAACTGATAACATGATCTTCCGTGTAACACCATACATCATGTTATCTACAATGAGAAGGACTTTTATGCATGTACTAATATAAACAAGCACCTAGTGTTGTTGTGATTCTCTTTTCAAAATAAAGATGATCATATATATAAAAAAAGAAAGTCTTTCAGTATACACATCTTACATCCTCAATCTCTAGGAGTCAAAAGCATGCGGTTGAAAAAGCAGAAGAACTCATCAATGGAAAGCGAGTGAAGAATTTGTGCACATGTTGCTCTACTATCATATGAACCTGAATATCAATCACATTACATAATGACTTAAATTGGCTATCAAAACTTAGGTAAAACCAATCACAATACATAATGACTTAAATACAACAATATTGGAGAAAGACAAATGATCTTAGCGTAGTAATCCTTGCCTCATTGACTCGCAATCTGATGACCACCTAATGCTCAACTCCTCTAATGTAGGATTCAAACGAATTACCTATGAGGTCGCACTGACCTAGCCTCTACATTCAAAGAACTAATAAATTGGATAATTAAACGAGTTGAATTAATTGGAATTGAAAGTATAAGAGTAAGAAAGGCCACAAAACTCTAGTCGATGTTAAAATTGATTCAAACATTTAGGTACTTCTACAATATTGTCTGAGAGTGTGAGATAACATCTATATGTAATATATCTCAAATTCAGACTTATTGTTTTCAAATAACACTTAAACATTACCACCCATTTGCAATTTAATCATGCTACCAATCTAAAAATTATTGGTTTACTAAATTGCCACCAAAATTCCTACAAAAATAGCTCAAAATCAAGAAAAGTTCTTTAAACTAAAACTACAAAACCAATTTCGAACCATGGCGAGTGTATTAATCAATAGAAAGATAATAAGGAATAATAAGGCAGTTTAATACTGGTGTTGTTGACAGAACACACCCAGCTAAGGCACGCCCGACACGCTCGACCAGGGCACGCCCAATATGCGTGACTAGGGACCGACTAGCACGCACGGCTAGGGTATGCCCGACCATGGCATGCACAGCCAAGGTATGCCTAGCCAAGCCACGATCTAATTAAGGGAGAGGGGAGAAGGGAAAAGGAAGAGAAGATTACCTAAGGGGGATATCAGGAGAGAAAGTCATGCCAGCCGTCGAATCGCCAAAGAGAGAAGGGAAGAAATCGAAATCGTGCAAAAGCGTGCTTACCCTAGCCAAAATTGCAACCAAATGGGTTTAATTAGCAATGGAACATAGTTCGATGCTAATGTCATCGCTATTAACGACGGAATATGAATTTCATCACTAAATAGTAACGAAATATTAACTCCGTTGCTAAATAATTAGCATAATTCATAAAAACCTATCTATTAACCACCAATTTAGTGACAAAATTTAAATTCCGTCACTAAATTACCAACCAATGTAATTATCAATCACTAATAGAGACTGAATTTTTATTCGTAGCTAATTAGCAATCTATAATTAAATCGGTCGCTAATTTAGAGATGAAATTTAAATTCCGTCGCTAATTCAATGATTAATATCAGATTTTCTTATAGTATATTCTCCAAAGAATTATTCCCTGATAATTCGATATATATTTTCATGTAATATCTATCACTCAAATATTAACTCGACTATTTGAATTATCTTTTGCTAGTATAAACAAGTGCAAGGGGCCCTTGAATATGTAGGATCGTAGAGAGTCATAGAGGGGGCGGGTGAATAGCACTCCTTCACGTTTTCGTAAATCGAGTCAGAAATCGTAGCGGAAAAGTAAGAATGCCAATAAGCACGACTAACACAAGTTGGTTTTATTTGGTTCAGAGTCTGTGATGACTTCTACACCAAGACCAACGATCCTTGATCATTTACTTTGTTCGATCACTACAATCGAAAGATGATTACAAATATTTGAAATGGATGTACAATTCAAAAGCAAAATATACTGACGACTTAAAGTAGAGTTGTAAATCAAGCGTGTTGTCGTCTGAGTAACATTTCGTCGTCGTTGAGCAATTTCTGGTGCAGTACACAAGAGTGAAAGATATAGAAAACTTAATCATCAATGCACTGGTCGAAGCCCCCTTATATAAGGTCTCCTGGCCACCTGCATACCCATCCCGGGAGCCCCCATTATGATGACGTGGCGGCTGCTCGTCGAAACTTCATCCAGAAAACTTAGCCCTTCCTAAGCGGTTGTATGCTCTCGGATGCCTATATAAGGATGTGGCACGACCAACCAGCACGTGCCAGCTCAGGCGAACCTTGCCTGAGTCAAAGGCATCCTAGGTGCCCATATGCTTCTTAGGCGCCCAGACCTCCAAGCTCCTGTGTTGATGCAAGCATCTGATACTCGAGTGCCTGGACTCCTTCCAGGAGCTTGGGGTCTATTTTTCAGCGCCCAACTTTCTTTTGATTTGCTACAAATAGAGTTAGAATAAAACGCAAACAAGAATATATATAAATGCATATATGTTTGATAGCTCGGGCTGTCTAGTCCTGACTGTTGTGGCAATCGGCCCAAGTATGATCGGGAGAATCATGATTTTGATGTGTGTGTGCCAATATGATTAAGTTAGGGTGTTATGTTGTTTTGATATGTGTGATTGAGTCTTGCAGGACTTGGTGAGTCACACATGGAGTACGCATCCGAGGGACGAGAGCTGAGGGAAAAGGACTCCAAGGGCAAGCGGGGTGAAGTGAACTTCAAAGGGCATACGTGAAGGATGGAATGGAGGCAAGCCGAGAGCTTATGTGCGCATCTGAGGGACGACAGCCGGTGGAAGAGGATTTTAAGGGGCAAGCCAAGGGAGTGGACTTGAAGGCATATGTGAAGGGTGGTCTTCGGAAAGAGGGAGAGTGAAAATGTAAGATGGGCAGTCGACTGGGGATGGATCAGTCGACTGCCAGCGGGGAACTCGAACTCACAGAAAGATCAGTCGACTGGTCCAGGACCAGTCGACTGATTAGGTCGAAAAACTAGTCGTTGGCTAGTTGTTGCGGTGGGATCAGTCGACTGCCCTGGGGGTAGTCGACTGGCATCGGGTTGGACAGATTAAGGAGCTGTCCTCTACTCTATTTAAAGGGAGACTTTTGACCAGGTCCAGGTTGCGGTTCTGGTGTGTAGAATTGTGTCCCAAGTGCTCAAAGTCTCCAGCTCTTCCTCTCACTTTCATTTCAACTTTGTAAAGAGGAAGAGTGTCATTTGTAAAGGTTTCTCCACCTTGAAGGAGACATTCATAGTGGAGCTCGTGCGTGTAGTGTGGATCCTTGGACTAGTGATAGGTATCATTTTGTTGATCATTTTAGTTGCTAAAATCCAAGTTTGACCCATATTTTACTTGCTTAATCTTGCATTTATGCTAGGTTCTAGAAATTACTGCTATTTTGGACTTAATTGTAAATCTCGATACATTTGAATTATTTTGTCACTAAATTTTTGATCTATTTTTGTAGGCATGGAAGGATCATGAACCTAGGGCATGCTGGATCAAACTTGAGTCGGAAGTGGACCCGGATCGACTGATCAAGTTTCAGACAACCCTGGATCGTTCGATTCAAAAAAGGCTAGATCTGAGCCATCTGGGAACCTTTGAGGCAATTCGAGTTAGGGTTAAGGCTAATCAAGCACTCAGGTCAAGATCTGAGATTTTCATCCAAATCAGAGATCATTCAACCGTTGGATCAAGCTCAGAGGGCTCTAGACTGTCCATTCAAAGATCAGGTTGATCTGGGCCATCCATTGCAAATCTGGAAGATCCGAGCTACCTCGAGGCAGATCCTGACCCTTGATCAACATCATCAAATTTTGGGTTCGATCAGAGCAGTTCCAACCGTTGGATTCATCCAAAGCAATCTTAGCAGTTGGGTTCAAAGTATTTAATCAAACTTTCTCTCCATTGCAGCTTGTCGCGTCTTCTTCGCCATAGCTCAGTTAGCATTCTTCTTCATCGTTTTCTTCAAGTTTCTTCAATCCGAGGGCGTGACCACATCAATCTCAATCTTAGATCAAGTTCTAGATCCTTGGGAAGCTGTTGCCGTGAAGATTTCAGCTCCAAATTGGCCAAGAACAGAGCCGAGTGAGGGTTTCCTCAGTTCTGCCATTGATTGCCTTGATCTCAGTTTTGTTCCATCCTTCATCCATCTGAGCTATCTGGAGGGGTTCTCTAGAGTGCTCGGATCATCCTAAAGCCATCAGCGCAATCGAACAAAACTA
Source organism: Boesenbergia rotunda (assembly GCA_024364735.1). Classification (NCBI taxonomy): domain Eukaryota; kingdom Viridiplantae; phylum Streptophyta; class Magnoliopsida; order Zingiberales; family Zingiberaceae; genus Boesenbergia; species Boesenbergia rotunda. The sequence continues at coordinate 299,605 of JAGFNQ010003394.1, read as the reverse complement.
GATTAAGGAGATCGAATGGGTTTTCAGCTTGGATCAGAGTGTGAGTTCGATTGATTCGCAGAGACTGTTTTTCCAGCGATTTGTGGAGCTATGGGGTTCGAGGCTCACCCATGTGTGACGGCAAGGAGTTCTTGAGCTAAAAGATATTGGGACCGGGTGCATGTCGACAAGGATACGAGTTCGTAAAATTTTAAATTTTTACGTGCAGCGGAAGAATTTGCATAAAATAATTTCCTAAATTATTTTAACTTCGTATCTAGCATGCAATCTTATGGTGTGTTGACATAATCATAAAATAAAACTTTGCGGAAAAGTAAACTAATTTACATTATACCTCTCGTAACTCGAAGTAAGGGACGAGATCCAACCGTAGCGTCCCTTGGAAGCTTCGCCTCTATTCGCGTCCACGCTGAGTTCTCTTCGGGATGACTTCGTAAAGTCACGAGTTTTGTGCCGACGAGAACTACTAGATCCTCGGAAGGCACAACTAAGAAGATCAAGAGAAGAAAAGGAAACTAACCAACGAAGTAACGGAATCGAATTCCGAGAGAGAGGGAGATGTAATCCGCTTCTTCTTCTTCTTGATTGGTTTCTTCTTCTCCTTGAAGCTCACGGCAACACCTTGCCTTGGTGTAGGTTGGGCGCCGGCCCTAATGGAGCTAGGGTGGCCGCCAGCCCTAATGGAAGGGAGGGGGAAGGAGGAGAGAAGAGAAGAGAGAGAGGGAGAGCTCTATTTCGATTATCCAAATCTTAGGAATCCAAGGCTTGCCTATGGTTCCTTATATAGTTGCTTCTCCCTTGTCAAGTCTCCTCTTAACCGAATTAACGGAATTAACGGAATTAGTTATCATAAGAAATTTATCCTATAAATTCTCTTATGAATTATTCCGTTTAAACCAAGTTTTATTATAACTAATCTTTATAATAAAACTAATTAGTTATCATAAGAAATTTATCCTATAAATTCTCTTATGAATTTTATTATAACTATCTTTATAATAAAACTAATTAATTATCATAAGAAATTTATCCTATAAATTCTCTTATGAATTATTCCGTTTAAACCAAGTTTTATTATAACTAACTTTATAATAAAACTAATTAGTTATCATAAGAAATTTATCCTATAAATTCTCTTATGAATTTTATTATAACTAACTTTATAATAAAACTAATTAATTATCATAAGAAATTTATCCTATAAATTCTCTTATGAATTATTCCGTTTAAACCAAGTTTTATTATAACTAACTTTATAATAAAACTAATTAATCTCTCCTTTTATTATGGAATAAATTTTATAAGAAATTTATAAACTTTCTTATTATGGAAAAATCAATTCATAATTGATTTTATAAAATTAAAATAAACCAATTCATGGATTATTTTAACTTCCATAAAAAGAATAAATTTCTATAAATTTATTTATATAAATTTCTTTATATAAATTTATTTATCCATAATTTATAAAATAAATCGCGCTAGATTTACTTTATTAATTAAACCAAAATTAATTGGTTATCTCCCCAATAGGTGGCCGGCCAACCAAGGAGGGTTGGCACCCTCTTTGGCCGGCCCAAACCGAGCCGAACAAACGCGAATTAAACTCATTTAATTCGCCCAAAAAGCCTTCAAAAGACTTAGTCATTTTTAGCTTCCATTGCGCCTCTGATTAACTCAGATTCGACTTATTTCTCTTGATCGGAAAATCCAATTTTCAACTCGTTTTAAATCCCTCGGATTACTCGTAGTGCGTGTGACTAAATAGGCTTTCGATTTATGTTGGCCGTCTATAATTAACCAATTATAGAACGATCATGAGTGGCACCTAGTAGTACATCATGATCCCCAATTAATCGAAAGATCAACGGTTTGACCCCAGAAGAAATTATTCTGAAACCCTTCAGCAGCTCTAATGAATCGTGCCTCATTCCCTTCACCATCTTATACCCACTTGGTTCAGGACACGGTCTATTTGTGTCAGTCCCCACTAGGCTGACTACGTCACACCTAGCCCAAGTAGTGTCTTTCTCGTCCTTTGGATTTCTAATTACTCTCATGTATTTAAGAGACTCGCACTCTAAACATGATATACTCTGGCCAGAGGTTTTGAGTAACAATCCGACGATAGGCCTGGGTATACATCTCCTCGCAAGGAGTGGTGAATCCTTTGTAGGCTGTTCAAGCATCTTCGGGCACTTCGGCTTATACCCAATCATCCTGGGTCCACACCTCCTTGGAGATGCTTGCTTAAGATGTTAAAGTATAAGTCTCCATGACCAAGATGACTTGAACACCGCAAGTCAAAGGAACATCGCACTTAAGCCGCAGTAAGAACTTCATTGACATATCTATATAGATTACCATATGAAGTCTTACAGCTAGTCACTCCAATGAACTAGTTCCCATAACTAGCATCCATGTTTATCTCCGGACATCCCAATGTCACCAGCCAGTGAGAATCAGCTGATTAGAGAATAACTCATGCTAGTCTCAACAGAATTGATAGTGTCCGTATTTATCAATTCATCGACTAGGGATATTTTCAATATTTCACATTTGCACATTTAGAGATAATCACTAGTTGTGATCCCATCACAAATTCTCTTATGCTGTGAGTTGTATTGCGGACATTCAGTAGATGAGTTTAAGATCCCAATCAAATACACAAGCATGTAACTCAAATAGTGAATTATCATTTATTAAAATAAATATTTTACAATCATAAGACGATTGCCTTAGGACACTTCTCTCATATCACTAACAAAAGAAGGGGTTGATGATAGTTTCCTTAATGAATTTCTGTTTTTAGTTGTAATTTCAAATTCTGCAATTTCCTTACCGTTTTTGAATTTCAGATTAGTTGAGTTTAGTTTTCTGATTTGCTCCTGCTGTAATTTATTTTAATTCGGCATTCTAATTAGTTAGATTACTTGTTAGTGATTAATTGCACTTAATTTCAGCTGTTTCATACTTCAATTCTCTACATATCAAGTTTTCATCCTGCGTATCAACTTTGTTTACCTGCATGTCACTTAGTTTTTTTTTTAATTGAGTTTGAACCTTAGTTTTTCCTCTGAATTTACATTCAATTTGCTTCAGTTACATTGCAATTGGTTTCCTTTGTTGCGTATCAGCTGTTATTTCTGCTAATCAGATTGTTTTTGTATCAGTTTCCCTTCGGCAGTGTTTCAGTTTCCTTTTCTACAATTTTAGTGTTTAATTCTGCAGTAGTTTCGGCATTAGCTTGTTCCTGCATTGATTTAGTATCAGATTTCGACAATCAACTTTTCTATTCTACATATCATGTTCATTTAATTTCTGCAAGTTTGTGTCAAGTGAAAACTTATTTCTGATTAGTGGTTAGCTTGTTTGGCACTTAGTTGTTTGATGTTTCAATTTATCTGAAGTTAAACACACTTGGCAGTTTGTATTGTGCTCGGAATCCATTTGTTTTACATCTCATTTGTTTCTGAATTTCCATCTCTACTTCTGCAGTTCAATGAATTCTTGTAATTAGTATCAAGTGAAGTCTCGGGATTGGATTTGTATTGGATTGTTTTTTTTTAGATTGCTTTGCATTTGGTTTGTCTTGAGTTTGATTTTGGAAGCAAGTCTTTGCATTAGTTTCAATCGAAAGTCAACTGTTGTGTTGCTTCATTGCTTAGCATTTGTTTTGCATTTGAAATCAGATTCATTTTCCAAAAATTGGTTAAGTGCTTTAGTTGAGTAAGTGGTCCATTGGTTGAGTTATAACTTGCTATCACTTGTTAAGCTCCATAGTTAAGTTTCCTTCTCTTTTCCTTGTGTTTTCATTTCTGAATTGCAAACCAAACCCAGAATTTATTTGAAACCCAAAAATATCAACGACACATAAACTCGAGCTCGACTCAAACACCCTCAACTAGCCCTAGAAAAAATACGACCTGTGGCCCCTTTACTACGTTTTCATCTTTGCTAGCGAAAAGGATTTCCAGCTTTTCATATATCTAAATTTTGAGACCCACATTTGTGACACCTAGTTCGGGCCCATCAAAATTTTTGGCGTCGTTGCCGGGGAAGCTACTAGTTGAGTTGTTTAATTTTTGCTTGCGTGCTCATTTCATATCTTTCTTGATTCATTTTTTGTGCTTACTACTATATCTTGTGATTGATTTTACTTATTTCATCTTTCTATATACATTTGCTGCGATTTGTTTATTTTATGACCAGGTCAGCAGGAGGTGGTCTAGAAGATTTTGACCCGGAGATTGAAAGAACTTTCAGACTTAGGAGGAATCAACTCGGTGTTTCAGAGGCTCTTGACATTCTTCCTGCTCAGTCTATCTCAGCTTATTCAGTTGATCAGATGGCAGACCACCAGAAGACTATGAAGGAACTAGCAACACCAGATGATACATTTCAGTATTCCAGCATTGCTTATCCAGAGCTGGCTGACGATTTTGAGCTTAGATCTGAACTCATCCACTTGCTACCTAAGTTTCAAGGATTATCTGGAGAAGATCCAAATAGACACCTGCATGAGTTTCACGTTGTATGCTCCACAATGAAGCCTCAGGGTATTTCAGAAGAAGATATCAAGCTGAGGGCTTTTCCTTTTTCCCTGATTGGAGCAGCAAAAGATTGGTTCTACTACTTATCTACTGGGCACGTGTCTAGCTGGATTTCCATGAAGAAGGTATTCTTAGAAAAATATTTCCCAGCCTCCAGAACTGCAATCATTAGAAAGAGCATTTGTGACATTCAGCAAGTGGTAGGGGAGACACTTTATGACTACTGGGAGAGATTCATCAAACTTTGCTCTAGTTGCCCACAGCACCAGATCGGCGAACAGCTCCTTATTCAGTACTTTTATGAGGGCTTATTGCAGATGGACAGGATTATGATAGATGTTGCAGCTGGAGAAGCCCTAGTTAACAAGACGCCAGATCAAGCTAGGGAACTTATTTCAAATATGGCTGAGAACTCACAACAGTTTGGAAGCAGAGCATTGACCACTAGAGGAGTTAATGAGGTTCAGGTGGTTTCAAATGAGCAGAAAGAAATCAAGAATGCATTGGTAGAGCTCACATCAGTGATTAAGCAAATGGGTCTTAATAATGTAAGTCAAAATCTGAATCTTTCAGCAACTCCGCAAGCTAACCAAGTGATGAGGGTATGCAGTATTTGCTCTAGTCAAGAGCATAACTCAGATTCATGTCCCACCCTCCAACAAGATGAGACAGTAGTGGCATTAGTTAGGGGCAATTTCAATCTCGGAATAACCCCTATTCTTCTACTTATAACCCTGGTTGGAGGGATCATCCAAATCTTAAATATGGGAATTCTTTCTACCAACAAAACCCCTCACAACAGCAGCTCCAGCAAACGTAGCAAAATCAGCAAGTTTTCCAGCCCCAATTTCAGCAGCAATATCAGCCTTAATTCCAGCCAATGCAGCAAGGGCAGCAAGGTTTCCAAGCATTTCAAACGTTCCAACCTCAAAACCAGCAAAATTTCCAGCCCTCACAGCCTTACAATCCGAATTTCCAGCCTATCCAATTCCAATCCTCAGCACAGCAATTTCCACTTCAAAACCAGAGTTTTCAGGGCTATAATTCTCAGCAAGTTCAACCTTCATTTCAGGCCAATTATCAGCCCTATCAACAACAATTTCAGCCTTCCTATCAACCCTCTTATCAGCCCCAATTCCAACCACAGCAGGGTAATATCTTTCAGCCTACTACTTCATCATTTCAAGGTCATTCAAAACCCTATGCAAACCAAGGGGGCTATGGAAGTTCTAGTGGGGAAAATGTGCCACTACAGAGGGTAGAAGAAATGTTTCAACAACTTTTATAACAACAACAAATGTTACAACATCAACCAAGGAATGGTCCCGCCATACAAAACCTCGAAAGGCAAATGAGACAATTGGCTAGTGGGATAAATCAAAATCAAACTCAAGGATCAAGCCAACTACCTTCTCAAGCTATTCTCAATCCAAAGGGAAATGTTAGCGCTATTACTTTGAGGAGCGGGAAGGTTACTTCATCTCAAAATGGTCCAAGAGCTGAATTTTCTGAAAACAGGACAGCACCTTCATTTCCAACCCAAAACAGCCATGAAATCGTTTCAAAATCAGTTGGTTCCACCACTAGTCCATGCCCAACTCCTTCATCAAGCACCCCTGTGATTTTGGTGGAAAATGAAGGAGAAATCAGTGCCGAAACCCATATTACAGCAGCTTCACCGATTGGGACAACAACTCAAAATTCAGCCCCTCCACTTTCGGCTCAAGAAGATGATTTGAGAGTTCCTTTGCCATTCTCTCAGCGTAAAACACAGGATAAGAAGCAAGTGGAAGAGGAGAAGGCTAAGGAATACAATGAGCTAGTGAAACTTTTCAGTAAAGTAGAGATTAATGTACCCTTGTTGACCATGATAAAACAGATTCCTAAGTATGCCAAGTTTTTGAAATATCTATGTGTTCACAAGAAGAAGCTTAAGGAAAATGATTTGGTCAGCTTGGGGAAAAATATTTCAGCACTTATTCATGCCATACCTCAGAAGTGTGAAGACCCTGGAGTATTTACTGTATCTTGTGAGATAGGGAGCACCACGTTCCATGATGCCATGCTAGATTTAAGAGCTTCCATTAATGTGATGCCCAGGTCAGGCTTCCAGATGCTTGGGATAGGCCCTTTACAGCCTACTGGTGTGGTGATACAGTTAGCAGACCGAAGCCAGACCCGCCCAACCGGTATAATTGAAGATGTCTTGGTAAAGGTAAAGGAGCTGATATTTCCTGCAGATTTTTATATCTTGGATATGGAGGGGGATTATTTTGCACACCGTTCTCCACTTATTTTTGGAAGATCATTTCTGAAGACTGCTAGAACAAAAATAGATGTTTTTGCTGGTACGCTTTCCATGGAGATTGGAGATACGGTAGTTCAGTTTAGCATTTTTGATGCTATGAAGCACCCGAGAGAGGACCACTCTATTATGAGCATGGGTATTTTTGAGGAGTTGGAGGATACAGAGTCAGAGACTGAGGGAGTATTTACTGCCGAGACTGAGGATATTTCAGAAGATATTTCAGATGCACTTCCAGCTGGAGAGGTTTTTCTAGGTGTAGGGGATTGCATAGAGCCCCAAGGACCACCTATTTCTAGTGAGATTTCAGAGGATTCAGAGCGCAGGTATGATAGTGTAGGGGATTGCACAGAGCCCCAAGGATCACTCATACCCACTGAGGAAGGCCAGATTGAACTGAAGCCACTACCAGGCCACTTGAAATATGCATACCTAGGAGAGGAGCAGACTTTTCCAGTCATTATTGCACAGCACTTGGAAGCAGAACAGGAAGAAAAATTATTGTAAGTCCTGAGGCATTACAAGAAGGCAATTGGGTGGACATTATCAGATATACCAGGTATCAACCCAGCTATCTCTATGCACAGGATATTTTTGGAAGACAATGTTAAACCCGTGAGGCAGCCACAAAGGAGACTTAATCCACTTATTTTAGACATTGTAAAGAAAGAGGTGACTCGACTTCTACAGGCAGATATCATTTACCCCATTTCTGATAGTCAGTGGGTTAGTCCCATACACGTGGTGCCTAAGAAATCTGGAGTGACAGTGGTGGCAGATGAAAGCAATGAACTAGTGCCTACCAGAGTTAAGAATTCTTGGAGAGTCTGCATTGATTACAAGAAGCTCAACAAGGTCACAAGGAAAGATCACTTCCCTTTACCCTTTATTGATCAGATGCTTGAAAGACTGGCAGGGAAGTCGCATTATTGCTTTTTGGATGGTTATTCAGGCTACTTTCAAATTTGTATAGATCCAGAGGACCAGGAGAAGACTACCTTCACTTGCCCCTTTGGCACTTTTGCCTACAGACGGATGCCTTTCGGACTCTGCAACGCACCCGGTACATTTCAACGATGCATGGTAAGTATATTTGGTGAGTTGCTAGAGCATTGTATGGAGATATTCATGGATGATTTTTCAGTATTTGGCACATCTTTTGATTCATGCTTAGAAAATTTGTCTAGGGTTTTACATCGTTGTATTGAAACTAACCTTGTTCTTAATTTTGAAAAATGTCACTTCATGGTAGAGCATGACATTGTACTTGGACATATAGTCTCTCAGAAAGGTATAGAGGTAGATCCTGCAAAAATCAGTATTATTTCTTCTTTATCTTACCCCGTATGCATACGGGATGTTCGTGCTTTCCTTGGACATGCAGGTTTCGACTGCAGATTTATTAGAGACTTCAGCTTGATTGCTCGGCCCTTGACAAGACTTTTGCATAAAGATGTTGATTTTCATTTCGATGATAAGTGCAATGAAGCTTTTCACAGACTCAGGGAGGCTCTTACCTCAGCTCCTATTATTAAATTACCTGATTGGAATTTACCCTTTGAATTAATGTGTGATGCATCTAATTTTGTAGTGGGAGCTGTTCTAGCACAGAGGGTTGATGGAGCACCCCATGTCATCTGCTACGCCTCCAAAACTCTAGATGTCGCCCAAGCAAACTACACCACCACTGAGAAGGAGCTTCTTGCCATTGTTTTTGCTTTGGATCGATTCAGATCTTACTTATTGTGCTCACATGATATTATTTTTTCTGATCATGCAGCTCTAAAATACCTGTTGAAAAAGCCTGATGCAAAACCTAGACTGATCAGATGGATGCTCCTGCTCCAAGAATTTGACCTGGAGATCAGAGATATAATTAGCAAAGAAAACCTAGTTGCAGATCATTTGAGCAGACTTGAAAGAGATGGATCTCCTACCACTATTGACGATGATTTCAGAGATGAGCACCTGATTGCAGTACATGGTGAGACACCGTGGTATGCAAACCTAGTTAATTTTCTAGTTGCACATGTTTTTCCCACTCACTTTTCTAAGGCTCAAAAAGATAAACTTAAAAGTGATGCAAAGTTCTATGTGTGGGATGATCCTTATTTATGGAAGTTTTGTAATGATCAAATAATTAGGAGATGCGTACCAGATCATGAATTTTCTTCTGTCCTTACATTTTGCCATTCATCAGCTTGTGAGGAGCATTTTGGACCCCAAAGAACTGCTAGAAAAGTGTTAGAGTGTGGATTGTACTGGCCCATCCTATGTCATGATTCATATGTCTTTTATAAAAATTGTGATAGATGTCAGCGAACGGGGAACATAGGAGTGAGACATGAGATGCCCCAACACACTATACTTTACTATGAGATTTTTGATGTTTGGGGAATAGATTTTATGGGACCCTTTCCTGCATCTTATGGTTATTTGTATATTTTACTTGTTGTGGATTATGTTTCAAAATGGGTGGAGGTCATTCCCTCCAAGACTGATGATTCTTCTATTGTTTGTAGTTTTGTTAGGTCACACATTTTCTACAGGTTTGGAATTCCAAGAGCCATAATTAGTGACCAAGGATCTCATTTTTGCAACAAACACATGAAGGCACTGCTGAGTAAATATAAGGTTGTATATAAAGTTTCTACATCCTACCATCCCCAAACAAATGGACAGGCTGAAATCTCTAACAGAGAGATCAAATCTATTCTGGAGAAGACAGTTGGTGTTAGTGATATGAGAGAAGTGTCCTAAGGCAATCGCCTTATGATTGTAAATATTTATTTTAATAAATGATAATTCACTATTTGAGTATACATGTTTGTGTATTTGATTGGATCTTAAACTCATCTACTGAATGTCCGCCATACAATTCACAGCATAAGAGAATTTGTGATGGGATCACAACTAGTGATTATCTCTACATGTGCAAATGTGAAGTGTTGGAAATATCCCTAGTCGATGAATTGATAAATACGGGCATTATCAATTCTGTTGAGACTAGCATGGGTTATTCTCTATTCAGCTGATTCTCACTGGCTGGTGACATTGGGATGTCCGGAGATAAACATGGATGCTAGTTAAGGGAACTAGTTCATTGGAGTGACTAGCTGTAAGACTTCATATGGGAATCTACATGTAGATATGTCAATGAAGATCTTACTGCGGCTTAAGTGCGATGTTCCTTTGACTTGCGGTGTTCAAGTCATCTTGGTCATGGAAACTTATACTTTGACATCTTAAGCAAGCATCTCCAAGGGGGTGTGGACCCAGGATGATCGGGTATAAGCCGAAGTGCCCGAAGATGTTTGAACAGCCTACAAAGGATTCACCACTCCTTGCGAGGAGTTGTATACCCAAGCCTATCGTCGGATTGTTACTCAAAACCTCTGGCCAGAGTATATCATGTTTAGAGTGCGAGTCTCTAAAATACATGAGAGTAATTAGAAATCTAAAGGACGAGAAAGACACTACTTGGGCTAGGTGTGACGTAGTCAGCCTAGTGGGGACTGACACCATAGACCGTGTCCTGAACCAAGTGGGTATAAGGTGGTGAAGGGAATGGGGCACGACTCATTAGAGCTGCTGAAGGATTTCGGAATAATTTCTTCTGAGGTCAAACCGTTGATCTTTCGATTAATTGGGGATCATGATGTACTACTAGGTGCCACTCATGATCGTTTTATAATTAGTTAAATTATAGACGGCCAACATAAATCGAAAGCCTATTTAGTCACACGTACTACGAGTAATTCGAGCGATTTAAAACGAGTTGAAAATTAGATTTTCCGATCAAGAGAAATAAATCGAATCTGAGTTAGTCAGAGGCGCAATGGAAGCTAAAAATGGCTAAGTCTTTTGAAGGCTTTTTGGGCGAATTAAATGAGTTTAATTCGCGGCGGTCCGGGTTGGTTTTGGCCGACTAAACCCTCTTTGGTGGCCGACCAAGATGGAGGAGAAAAACCAATTAATTTTGGTTTAATTAATAAAATAAATCTAGTGTGATTTATTTTATAAATTATGGATAAATAAATTTGTATAAAGAAATTTATATAAATAAAATTTATAGAAATTTATTCTTTTAAGGAAGATTAAAATAATCCATGAATTGGTTTATTTTAATTTTATAAAATCAATTATGAATTGATTTTTTCATAATAAGAAAGTTTATAAATTTCTTATAAAAAAATTTATTCCATAATTTAAAAGAGAAGAAGAATTAGTTTTTATTATAAATTGGTTTATAATAAAGACTCGGTTTAAACGGAATAATTAATAAAAAAATTTATAAGATAAATTTCTTATAACTAATTCCGTTAATTCGATTTAGAGGGAGACTTAGCAAAGGAGTTGCTACTATATAAAGGAACCAAAGGCTAGCCCTTATTTCCTAATGAATCAAGTTATTATTATTAGAGCTCTCCCTCTCTCCCTTCTCTTCTCTTCCCCTTAGGACTGGCGCCAACATCCTTGAAGAAGGTGCAAGCCGAAAATAGCTTCTGCTATTTCTTTTGCAAGAAGACGGCGCCACTTATTCTCCATGCATGAAGCCAAGCCGAAAATAGCTTCTGCTATTTCTTTTGCAAGAAGACGGCGCCACTTATTCTCCATGCATGAAGCCAAACCGAAATTAGCTTCTGCTAATTTTTCCTTCATGCATGGCTACGACATTATTCTCCATGCATGAAACCTGCACCGAAATTAGCTTCTGCTAATTTTTCCTACATGCATGGCTACGGCGCGATGCATGCATGAATATGGGTGCGGCTCGATGCATGCAAGAATAGTAAAGAATTGTAATTTTGCAATTCAACAAAAACAAGCATGGAGGGTTAGTTTCCCTTTCCTCTCTTGATCTTTCAAGTTGTGCCTATAGAGAATCTAGTAGTTCTCGTCGGCACAAAACTCGTGACTTTGCGAAGTCATCCCGAAGAGAACTCGGCGTGGACGCGAATAGAGGCGGAGCTTCCAAGGGACGCTACGGTTGGATCTCGTCCCTTCCTTCGAGATACGCAAGGTATAAAAGTAAATTAGTTTACTTTTCCGTAAAATATTATTGTATGATTATGTCAACGCACCATAGGGTTGCATGCTAGATACGAAATTAAAATAATTTAAGAAATTATTTTATGCAAACTCTTCCGCTGTACGTAAAAATTTTGAATTTTACGAACTCGTATCCTTGTCGACATGCACCCGGACCCAACAGTGGTATCAGAGCCGGTTAGTGTTCGACATTATCATATAATTGTTTTGCGGAATACTTTGTCATGATCTCAATTTCGGAAAAAAAATTTCAATTATGGAAACTTTCAAATTATAATAGATTTTAGATTTAGGAATTTCAAAGTTTGGAAATCCTCATGAAATTTCGCAAACGTTTGAAATTTTCTAGTTTCTAAAATTTTATGATAATTGTGAAAATTTTCCATCCTTGGAAACTTTCCAAATTTTGGAAATTTTTCTATTTTAGAAATTTTCTAATTTTTGGAAATATGTAAGTTTTCTTTTTACCAAAAACTTACAATTATTCTGAAAAATTATTTTTGAAATCTCGCAATTTTGGGCACTTTCTTTTGAGAAAATCTAGATAAATTCATGGACAGTTAATTGACAATTAAATTTGAATTGGTTTTTTAAATTGACAACGAAATTCTTTATTTTGGATTGAGCCTCGGGGAGCCGTCCAATTTAAAGTTAGTTGTTGTAATTTAATTTCCAAATTTTAATTGAAATTGTCATGTTTGATTTGGATTGAGCCTCGGGGAGCCGTCCAATTGGATTTACAACACATTACTTTTCTTTGGGTATCTGAGCCTCGGGGAGCCACCCTTAGAAAATAATTTGTTGTAATTAATTAAATCCATGAATAAAATATGTTGAAGAGGTGATGCTCTTACATATTGTTGTCTCCAAAATTAATTAGGAAAATGGTTTCCTATAGAGTTTTCTTAAATAAGATTTTCATGAAAACAATATGTGGTTGAATTAAGGGATTCGTCTCTTAATTTAATAAGATTTGATTTAGAGAAATCAAAGTCTTGAACATATTATTTCCGAAATTAATTATGACAATTTAGGAAATTATTTCCCAAAACAATTCCTTTAATAAAGTATGAAATTGAAATAAGGAAATCCGATTCCTAATTCAATTCATGAGACTTGATAAATTAAGTCACATACATACTTTATTAAGGAAATCGTTAGTCATGACATAATTTTATGTCGTGAATGTGCTTAGAAAAGAATGAGACTAAAACACCCCTTACAAAATATTAAGGCCAACACCTTCCATTAATATGGTTAGAATCGGAGTTTTGTTTCTCGTTTGGGTTGATGGACACATCCATGCCCGACTTGAACCTCAACATGTTCAAACCATGGAATTAGTTTATGAATAATATAGTTGGAGTCAGAGGTCAATCATTAGTTTTGGTTGTTGGACACATCCAAGCCTGACTAAGCGGTTGAATGAGCTCCAACCATATTAAAACTATTTCTTGATTAATGGGTCAGCCTTAAGCTTGGAGCATCGATTTGTTGTGCCACAGCCAAGGTCGATGTAAAGAGAGGTGCAGTTAGGTGCTATGTATATTGATACATACTTGTTAATGAGTTAACAACCTAATGATTTATGCAAACATTCAATTAGTTGATAGCATAAAGTGATAGTTACATATATGTGATGTGTAATCGGTATTATTACCTACCTTCATAGCTAAGAAAAATTTGATGGCCACAGCCATGGTGGATCTTATCTATGGTTGGATATCAACCTATTTGGAGATGTTCCTACGATCTCCCGAATTGATAATAAGGGTGATTCAATTCGTAAAATAAATAGGATTTAATTTATTTAATCAATCTTCTCACATAATCTCAATTTGTATTTCTAGGATAATCACTCGATCATGTCTTACATAAACTTGCGTTCCATTTTGGACACCAATAAACTGACTGGGCCGAACTTCATGGACTGGCTTAGAAACCTGAGGATAGTCCTTAAGGCTGAAAAGCCTGCTTATGTCCGTGAAGATCAACTTCCCAAACGTCCTTCTGAAAATGCAACTCCAGACCAGTTTCCTGAGTTGCTCAACCTGCTGAAGACTGTAGAGCCTTCTGTAAAGCAGGATCAGAAGACAATACTGTTAGTTGGTTCCTCAAAGAAAGGTTCTAAGAGGAAGCCTAAAGAACAGAAGACAAGACTGTTAGTTGGTTCCTCGAAGAAAGGTTCTAAGAGGAAGCCCAAAGAACAGAATAAGGGAAAGAAGAAAAAGGCCAAAAAGACTGAAAAAACCCAAAAAGACACTTGCCATCATTGTGGCAAAGAAGGTCACTGGCGAAGAAACTGCAAGATTTATCTTGAGTCCTTGAAGAAGAAGGCATCCGATGCCCCATCTTCTTTAGGCATCTTCGTTATTGAATGTCACTCTATTTCCTCAAATACCTGGGTACTTGATACTGGGTGTGGCTCACATATATGTAATGACATACAGGGGCTAAGGAATAGAAAAAGACTCGTCAAGGGAGAAGCGAATTTGAGAGTTGGAAATGGAGCAAAGGTTGCTATTGCCATCGGAACTTATTTGCTAAAGCTCCCGACTGGACTTGTCTTAGAATTGGATAATTGCTATTTTGTACCTTCGTTAATAAAGAACATTGTATCTATTTCATGCTTGAATGAAAAGGGTTACCATTTAACATTTAGTAACAATTGTTGTTACATAACTTTAAATGGCGTTCTTTATGGGAATGGAACTTTGTGCAATAGCATCTACACGTTAGATTTATCCAGTGACGTTTTCAATATCGAAGTTAGTAATAAACATGCTCGAATAGATAATCGAATAGACTCCTACACGTGGCACTGTCGTCTTGGCCATATAAGTAAGAAACGCATGACCGAATTACACCGATGTGGAATTCTGGAAACATTTGAACCCGGTTCATTTGATACATGCGAATCGTGCTTAAAAGGCAAAATGACCAAATTACCCTTTTCCGGAAAAGGTAATCCAGTGGGAGAGTTGCTTGGTCTAATACATACCGATGTATGTGGACCAATGTCAACTCTAGCACAAGGAGGCTATAGCTACTTCATCACCTTTATCGATGATCACTCACGATTCGGGTATGTGTTCTTGATGAAACACAAATCTGAAGCTTTTGAAAAGTTCAAAGAGTTCAGAAATGAAGTAGAGAAACAACTTGGCAAAAGTATTAAAATACTTCGATCCGATCGGGGTGGTGAATACTTGAGTCAAGAGTTTCAAGATTATCTAAGGGACAATGGGATAATATATCCCAATGGACTCCGCCGTATACACCACAGCATAATGGTGTATCTGCGAGGCGAAACCGAACCTTGATGGACATGGTTAGGTCTATGATGAATCATGCAACTCTTCCAAAATCCTTTTGGGGTTATGCACTTAAGACAGCTGTTTACTTGTTAAACAGAGTCCCGACCAAGGTAGTCTCTACTACTCCATATGAGATTTGGAATAGTAAGAAACCTCACTTAACTCACCTTAAGATATGGGGTTGTCCTGCTTATGTGAAGCGGACTATATCAGACAAATTGGATGCTAAGTCTGATAAATGTCTATTTATTGGATACCCTAAGGAAACGAAGGGTTACCAATTCTATCATCCCTTGGAACAAAAGGTGTTTGTTTCAAGGCATGCTGTATTTCTAGAAAAGAATTTCTTTTACAAGAAAACAGTGGGAGTGGCATTGAACTTGATGAAGTTCAAGAAACTCCAATAGACATTACAGAGACACCTAGTCTAGACCCACAACCGAGAACTCATAGTGATGAGCTATCAGTTGAACCTAAAACTACACCACCTCTTCGTAGGTCTGATAGGACACACAATATTCCAGAGAGATACGGATTTTTCGTAAGTGAATCGAACGACGTGTTACTCATATGTGATGACGAACCTATCAGTTATGAAGATGTTCTGAAAAGTTCAGAAAGGGACAAATGGCTTGAGGCCATGAAGTCGGAAATGGATTCCAGGTACGAAAATGAAGTATGGGACTTGGTTAACCCACCTGAAGGGATCAACCCCATAGGGTGCAAGTGGGTTTTCAAGAAGAAAACCGACATGGAAGGTAATGTTGTTACCTTTAAAGCTAGATTAGTGGCAAAAGGATATCGTCAGAAGCAAGGAATTGATTATGACGAAACCTACTCGCCAGTAGCTATGCTTAAATCCATTCGGATGCTCCTAGCCATAGCAGCTCATTATGATTATGAGATATGGCAAATGGATGTGAAAACAGCTTTCCTTAATGGAAACTTGCTTGAGGATGTATACATGATACAACCTGAAGGTTTCACATCGGTTGATAAAACCAAAGTATGCAAGCTTCGACGGTCCATATATGGACTGAAGCAAGCATCAAGGAGCTGGAATATCCGTTTTGATGAGACAATCAAAGAGTTTGATTTCTCACAAAATCCTGACGAACCTTGTGTGTACAAGAAGGTTAGTGGGAGTGCATTCGTATTCCTAGTATTATATGTCGATGACATATTACTTATAGGAAACGATATATCAGTCTTACAGACAGTTAAAATTTGGTTGTCTAAAACTTTCTCCATGAAAGACCTGGGAGAAGCAACCTACATCCTTGGGATTATAATCTATAGAGATAGATCAAAACGGTTGCTTGGTCTTTCGCAGTATACATATATAGACCGAGTGCTAAAAAGGTTTAGCATGTCAGAATCCAAGAAAGGTTTCCTTCCCATCAGGCATGGGATCAACCTTTCAAAGTCTATGTGTCCGCGCATAGAAGACGAGAGGATTTGCATGAATAAGATACCTTATGCATCCGCAATAGGATCTATCATGTATGCTATGTTATGTACAAGGCCCGATGTATCATATGCTCTGAGTGTCACGAGCAGATACCAGTCTGATCCAGGGATGGATCATTGGGCGGCTGTTAAGACAATCCTTAAGTACTTAAGAAGAACTAAAGATGTGTTCCTAATATATGGAGAAGGAGATATGGTAATACGTGGGTATACAGATGCCAGTTTCCAGACAGATAAGGATGACTCCAAATCGCAGTCTGGATACGTATTTACTTTGAATGGAGGCGCAGTAAGTTGGAAAAGTTCCAAACAAGACACCGTAGCGGATTCCACCACGGAAGCGGAATACATCGCAGCTTCGGAAGCAGCAAAGGAAGCAGTTTGGATCAAGAAGTTTGTCTCAGAACTTGGTGTGGTTCCAACCATTGATAAAGCAGTGCCGGTTTACTGCGAAAACAATGGAGCTATTGCACAAGCGAAGGAACCAAGGTCTCATCAACGATCCAAACACGTCCTTCGACGCTATCATCTGATCAGAGAGATTATAAGTAGGAATGACATACAAATTGAGAAAATCCCCACTGAAAGGAATTTAGCGGATCCTTTAACTAAGGCCTTGCCTCAAAACAAGTTTGAGGGCCATGTTAGAGCTTGTAGTATTGGATACCGTAGCGATTGGCATTAGGCCAAGTGGGAGCTTGTTAGTGATATGAGAGAAGTATCCTAAGGCAATCGCCTTATGATTGTAAACATTTATTTTAATAAATGATAATTCACTATTTGAGTATACATGTTTGTGTATTTGATTGGATCTTAAACTCATCTACTGAATGTCCGCCATACAATTCACAGCATAAGAGAATTTGTGATGGGATCACAACTAGTGATTATCTCTACATGTGCAAATGTGAAGTGTTGGAAATATCCCTAGTCGATGAATTGATAAATACGGGCATTATCAATTCTGTTGAGACTAGCATGGGTTATTCTCTATTCAGCTGATTCTCACTGGCTGGTGACATTGGGATGTCCGGAGATAAACATGGATGCTAGTTAAGGGAACTAGTTCATTGGAGTGACTAGCTGTAAGACTTCATATGGGAATCTACATGTAGATATGTCAATGAAGATCTTACTGCGGCTTAAGTGCGATGTTCCTTTGACTTGCGGTGTTCAAGTCATCTTGGTCATGGAGACTTATACTTTGACATCTTAAGCAAGCATCTCCAAGGAGGTGTGGACCCAGGATGATCGGGTATAAGCCGAAGTGCCCGAAGATGTTTGAACAGCCTATAAAGGATTCACCACTCCTTGCGAGGAGTTGTATACCCAGGCCTATCGTCGGATTGTTACTCAAAACCTCTGGCCAGAGTATATCATGTTTAGAGTGCGAGTCTCTAAAATACATGAGAGTAATTAGAAATCCAAAGGACGAGAAAGACACTACTTGGGCTAGGTGTAACGTAGTCAGCCTAGTGAGGACTGACACCATAGACCGTGTCCTGAACCAAGTGGGTATAAGGTGGTGAAGGGAATAGGGCACGACTCATTAGAGCTGCTGAAGGGTTTCGGAATAATTTCTTCTGAGGTAAAACCGTTGATCTTTCGATTAATTGGGGATCATGATGTACTACTAGGTGCCACTCATGATCGTTCTATAATTAGTTAAATTATAGACGGCCAACATAAATCGAAAGCCTATTTAGTCACACGCACTACGAGTAATTCGAGGGATTTAAAACGAGTTGAAAATTAGATTTTCCGATCAAGAGAAATAAGTCGAATCTGAGTTAGTCAGAGGCGCAATGGAAGCTAAAAATGGCTAAGTCTTTTGAAGGCTTTTTGGGCGAATTAAATGAGTTTAATTCGCGGCGGTCCGGGTTGGTTTTGGCCGACTAAACCCTCTTTGGTGGCCGACCAAGATGGAGGAGAAAAACCAATTGATTTT
The DNA here is from genome assembly GCA_024364735.1 of Boesenbergia rotunda. Lineage (NCBI taxonomy): Eukaryota > Viridiplantae > Streptophyta > Magnoliopsida > Zingiberales > Zingiberaceae > Boesenbergia > Boesenbergia rotunda. Next base: position 280,960 of record JAGFNQ010003394.1, on the reverse strand, counting down.
GGTTTAATTAATAAAATAAATCTAGTGCGATTTATTTTATAAATTATGGATAAATAAATTTGTATAAAGAAATTTATATAAATAAAATTTATAGAAATTTATTCTTTTATGGAAGATTAAAATAATCCATGAATTGGTTTATTTTAATTTTATAAAATCAATTATGAATTGATTTTTTCATAATAAGAAAGTTTATAAATTTCTTATAAAAAAATTTATTCCATAATTTAAAAGAGAAGAAGAATTAGTTTTTATTATAAATTGGTTTATAATAAAGACTCGGTTTAAACGGAATAATTAATAAGAAAATTTATAAGATAAATTTCTTATAACTAATTCCGTTAATTCGGTTTAGAGGGAGACTTAGCAAAGGAGTTGCTACTATATAAAGGAACCAAAGGCTAGCCCTTATTTCCTAACGAATCAAGTTATTATTATTAGAGCTCTCCCTCTCTCCCTTCTCTTCTCTTCCCCTTAGGGCCGGCGCCAACATCCTTGAAGAAGGTGCAAGCCGAAAATAGCTTCTGCTATTTCTTTTGCAAGAAGACGGCGCCACTTATTCTCCATGCATGAAGCCAAGCCGAAAATAGCTTCTGCTATTTCTTTTGCAAGAAGACGGCGCCACTTATTCTCCATGCATGAAGCCAAACCGAAATTAGCTTCTGCTAATTTTTCCTTCATGCATGGCTACGACATTATTCTCCATGCATGAAACCTGCACCGAAATTAGCTTCTGCTAATTTTTCCTACATGCATGGCTACGGCGCGATGCATGCATGAATATGGGTGCGGCTCGATGCATGCAAGAATAGTAAAGAATTGCAATTTTGCAATTCAACAAAAACAAGCATGGAGGGTTAGTTTCCCTTTCCTCTCTTGATCTTTCAAGTTATGCCTATAGAGAATCTAGTAGTTCTCGTCGGCACAAAACTCGTGACTTTGCGAAGTCATCCCGAAGAGAACTCGGCGTGGACGCGAATAGAGACGGAGCTTCCAAGGGACGCTACGGTTGGATCTCGTCCCTTCCTTCGAGATACGCGAGGTATAAAAGTAAATTAGTTTACTTTTCCGCAAAATATTATTGTATGATTATGTCAACGCACCATAGGGTTGCATGCTAGATACGAAATTAAAATAATTTAGGAAATTATTTTATGCAAACTCTTCCGCTGCACGTAAAAATTTTGAATTTTACGAACTCGTATCCTTGTCGACATGCACCCGGACCCAACAGTTGGGCCCACTAGAAAAGATTGGAGCAAAAGATTAGATGATGCACTTTGGGCCTACAGAACAGCATTTAAGACACCGATTGGCATGTCCCCCTACCGCTTGGTATATGGCAAAGCTTGTCATCTTCCCGTGGAAATAGAGCATAAAGCATATTGGGCAGTAAAAACTTGTAATTTCGATGCTACCAAGGTGGGAGAAGAGAGGAAACTTCAACTCCAAGAACTTGAAGAAATTCGGCTAGAAACATTTGAAAATTCAAGGATCTACAAGGAAAAGACCAAAAACTTCCATGACAAGCAAATTTTGAAGAAAGACTTCCAAATTGGTGACAAGGTATTATTGTACAAATCAAGGCTCAAACTGATAAAAGTTAAATTAAGGTCAAGGTGGGATGGTACATTTATTGTAACTAACATTTTTCCTTATGGTGTTGTGGAAATCCAAGATGTATCTAATGGTTTTATTTGGAAAGTCAATGGTCACCGACTCAAAAGGTACTTTGAAGAATTAAACGAGCTAGAGGTGGATGGTTTGGACATGAACGAAGCTATCTACCTAACCTAAGGGGAGTTCACTTTTCATACACTTACATGTCATTGTATATATCATTTTCATGTTTTTAGGAGTAAATTTTTCTCTTTTGGAAGTGAGTAGTTGATAATAAATTCTTAGGCAAAATAGAATGAATAAATAGACATTGTAAATACCACGTTATTTCTTTTAGCATTTTTGTTCTTAGTGAATAAATGTATCCCTATAGGTTGTCTTCATGTCATTTTAGAATCTCTTGAAAATAAATTAAATTTGGTTGTTAAAACTTGAGGTTTAAGCTAATGGATGAAATCTTGGATGCTTGAGTACTACTTGGCTTTAGATTTTTAATTGATGACTTGAGATGAATTATTTGCACCTAGTGAAAATTATCCTTATTTTTTTTGTGATACGCATATGTAATTGTACTCTAGAACTTGCTTAGGTTCTTTCAAAATCATATTTCAATGATTGGATCATATCTATAGAGGCTAATCAATTTATCTACCTTTCCATGTCAGTTTTTGGCAATAATCATGTTTATTCTATTTTTCTTTCCTTATTTCCTACTCTTAACTATGCTTCTCCATGGACTTGTTTGTTTGGGATATTTCTTAATGCTACTTTGCCTGAGACGGACAAAAGATCAAGTGTGGGGGAGTTGGTTAGTGTTTTGGAATTGTTTTATATCAAGGAAGCATTTTGTTTCAAAAGAAAAAAAAATTCTGCAATTTCATGTGCCAAGTTGAATTGAGTTGGTGTCAAGAATGAGCAAGAATCTTGTGCCAAGATGAATTCGGCTGAAGAATAAGGAAGAAGAATCTGTTGAAGAGCATTATCCACTACCATTTGATGTAAGTTGTTGATTTGGGACCGCAGTGTTTTCAATTGAAGTAACCTGTCCATTTTGAAGTTCTCCATATTGGGACAGAACATAAAAAAAAGGTTTGGAAGAGGAAAATTGCAGCTATGGAAAGGAGAAAGAGCTGAAAATTCAGTTATGAAGATCACTGATTTTAAACAGAAGTGCAGAATTGTTTCTCCCCAAATTCAACCACTTGATGCAAGTATTAATTGTAGATTTCCATCGACTGGATAATTCAAGTGAAAGCTAAAATTGCTATTAAGGCAAATGGAGGAGATCCATCAAGGATAAATCAGTTTTTCAACTTGAAACTGCTTGTGCAGTGGCTGAAATTCGACTTGCTACTCAACCATTTTCGAGTGGAACACTTAAATTTTCCACTATCATTTGATGCAAGTACTAGTTGATGCTAATTGTTTTGAGAAATCAGAGTTTTGCAAGGTCTGAAAATTGATTGCATTGAGCTGAATTTGAAACAGAAATACAGAAAAAAAAAAGAACAAGAGTTGGAAACTAAGGGAATAGCAGATGCACTCTTTGGTAAGCTCATGGAAGTGTGAATCTTTTTCAATTTAGGAATTGGAGCTAGATCTGATAAGGAGTTGGGCACGACATGACTGAACAAAATGAGACCAAAAATAGAAAGTTAATAGCTGAACCTAAAAGAAGAGAAAGCAGTGTGAAAAAAAAAGATAAGAGAAGGAAGAAACAAAATGGCACACAAGGGAGTTTCGGCACCATGAAGTCAGTGGAATTTTTCTCATTCGAATTACAGTCTTAATCACTAACATTCTGACTTTTCTAGAAAGAAAGAAAGAAGAGAAAAAAATATGATGAAAAGAGGAAAAGGAAACAAGTGGCACGCAAAAGGCAAAATTGGTACATTGAGACCAATAGGGTTTTCTTCATCCAAATCAAAGGCATTGTTCAAGTTTGACTTCACCACACTTTTGACTTCATTAGAGGATTGTAAAGAGAAGCAACGTGCATTAGAAATATTTTTGAGCAACCAAGTCTCCCACTTCATCAATTTTTCTATTTTCTTGGCTTCCACTTCATTGTTACCATTTTCCATATTTTTCACTTGTTTCTGTAGATGTGGATCCTAGTCATGAATAATGGTGGAGAGTAGATAATGAGCAAGCCTATGGTAGTGCAAAAAAACATGTGTGTTTGAGTGAGCTCCACTTTCATCATGAATTTAGAACTCAAGAAGAGAGCCATCAAAAATTTCCCTTGAAAGGCTAGTGAGTTAAATTCATCTCAATGAATCATGAAAGATGAAAAGGCTAAGTTGTTGATTTAAGGATGAGATACTAATCCATAGAGCTTAGATTTTTGAGAATTGATAATCTTAGGTAATTTCTTTTCATTTGCTTCTAATTATGCTTGGAAAGAGTCTAAGGGATACATACTTAGTAGTTTCGCGAGACACTCAAGCTCAAGTGTGGGGGAGTTGATAGGTATCATTTTGTTGATCATTTTAGTTGCTAAAATCCAAGTTTGACCCATATTTTACTTGCTTAATCTTGCATTTATGCTAGGTTCTAGAAATTACTGTTATTTTGGACTTAATTGTAAATCTCGATATATTTGAATTATTTTGCCACTAAATTTTAGATCTATTTTTATAGGCATAGAAGGATCATGGACCTAGGGCATGCTGGGTAAAACATGAGTCGGAAGTGGACCCGGATCGAGTGATCATGTTTCAGACAAACTTGGGCCGTCCGATTCAAAAACGGCTAGATCTGAGCCATCTGGGAACCTTTGAGGCAATCCGAGCTAGGGTTAAGGCTAATCAAGCACTCAGGTCAAGATCTGAGATTTTCATCCAAATCAGAGATCATTCAACCGTTGGATCAAGCTCAGAGGGCTCTAGACTGTCCATTCAAAGATCAGGTTGATCTGGGTCATCCATTGCAAATCTGGAAGATCCGAGCTACCTCGAGGCAGATCCTGACCCTTGATCAACATCATCAAATTTTGGGTTCGCTCAGAGCAGTTCCAACCGTTGGATTCATCCAAAGCAATCTCAGCCGTTGGATTCAAAGTATTTAATCAAATTTTCTCTCCATTGCAGCTTGTCGCGTCTTCTTCGCCGCAGCTCAGTTAGCGTTCTTCTTCATCGTTTTCTTCAAGTTTCTTCAATCCGAGGGCGTGACCACATCAATCTCAATCTTATATCAAGTTCTAGGGAAGCTGTTGCCGTGAAGATTCCAGCTCCAAATTGGCCAAGAACAAAGTCAAGTGAGGGTTTCCTCAGTTCTGCCATTGATTGCCTTGATCTTAGTTTTGTTCCATCCTTCATCCATCTGAGCTATCTGGAGGGGTTCTCTGGAGTGCTCGGATCATCCTAAAGCCATCAGCGCAATCGAACAAAGCTAGATTAAGGAGATCGAATGGGTTTTCAGCTTGGATCAGAGTGTGAGTTCGATTGATTCGCAGAGACTGTTTTTCCTGCGATTTATGGAGCTAAGGGGTTCGAGGCTCACCCTTGTGTGACGGCAAGGAGTTCTTGAGCTAAGAGAAGGGGTTGATGATAGTTTCCTTAATGAATTTCTGTTTTTAGTTGTAATTTCGAATTCTGCAATTTCCTTACTGTTTCTGAATTTCAGATTAGTTGAGTTTAGTTTTCTGATGTGCTCCTGCTGTAATTTGCTTTAATTCGGCATTCTAATTAGTTAGATTACTTGTTAGTGATTAGTTGCACTTAATTTCAGCTGTTTCATACTTCAATTCTCTTCATATCAAGTTTTCATCTTGCGAATCAACTTTGTTTACCTGCGTGTCACTTAGTTTTTTTTTTTAATTGAGTTTGAACCTTAGTTTTTCCTCTGAATTTACATTCAATTTGCTTCAGTTACATTGCAATTGGTTTCCTTTGTTGCATATCAGCTGTTATTTCTGCTAATCAGATTGTTTTTGTATCAGTTTCCCTTCGGCAGTGTTTCAGTTTCCTTTTCTGTAATTTAGTGTTTAATTCTACATAATATTTGTTTCTGAAACTCAACTTAATTGCCCGTGTATCAAGCTATTAGATGTTGCCTTGTATCGAGAAAAGATGCAGCCATTGATTAGTACCGAGTAAGCTCAATTTTAGTGAATTACCCCACTTGAAAACAGCTCCCATTGGTATTCGGTTTGTGCCTGAATTCTGATCTCCATTTCTGCACTTGAGTTCAGCTTTGAATCCTTGTTTGACTTCCAATTTATTTTTTTTTGACCTTCAATCCTGATTTATGCATTCTGTTGTTGCCTTTCTGTAGTAGTTTCGGCATCAGCTTGTTCCTGCATTGATTTAGTATCAGATTTCAACAATCAGCTTTTCTATTCTGCATATCATGTTCATTTAATTTCTGCAAGTTTGTGTCAAGTGAAAACTTATTTCTGATTAGTGGTTAGCTTGTTTGGCACTTAGTTGTTTTGATGTTTCAATTTATCTGAAGTTAAACACACTTGGCAGTTTGTATTGTGCTCGGAATCCATTTGTTTTACATCTCATTTGTTTTTGAATTTCCATCTCTACTTCTGCAGTTCAGTGAATTCTTGTAATTAGTATCAAGTGAAGTCTCGGGATTGGATTTGTATTGGATTGTTTTTTTTTAGATTGCTTTAATTTGCATTTGGTTTGTCTTGAGTTTGATTTTGGAAGCAAGTCTTTGCATTAGTTTCAATCGAAAGTCAGCTGCTGTGTTGCTTCATTGCTTAGGATTTGTTTTGCATTTGAAATCAGATTCGTTTTCCAAAAATTGGTTAAGTGCTTTAGTTGAGTAAGCGGTCCATTGGTTGAGTTATAACTTGCTATCACTTGTTAAATTCCAAAGTTAAGTTTCCTTCTCTTTTCCTTATGTTTTCATTTCTTAATTGCAAACCAAACCCAGAATTTATTTGAAACCCAAAAATATCAACGACACATAAACTCGAGCTCGACTCAAACACCCTCAACTAGCCCTAGGAAAAATACGACCTGTGGCCCCTTTACTACGTTTTCATCTTTGCTAGCGAAAAGGGTTTCCAGCTTTTCATATATCTAAATTTTGAGACCCACATTTGTGACACCTAGTTCGGGCCCATCAACTAGTCACCTCTTTGAGGTGGATACCAAGTAAATCAAGGGGTTAGCATTCTTTTTATTGTTTGTATTAATTTTGTTTTGTGTTGAGCTAACATCTTTGTAGACAAAGTCGAAAGAAAACTATTCACCCCCCCCCCCTCTAGCTCAGGGCCGTCTCAAGATTTCATGAGGCCCTAGGCTAAATTATTTTTTAATCTTTAATAATTTTTTAAAAAATAAAAATTTTCCCTCACCCTTTTTCATTCGGACTTGGGACCGACAATGGTGGGTTTAAAATTTTTTTTAAAAACAATTATTCATTATGCAAAATAATAAAAACAATTATTCATTATGCAAATACTAAAAATAATTTCATTATGCAGAATAAGAAATTTTGTATTCATTATTCATTATGCAGAATAAAAAATTTTATTATGCAGAATAAAAACAATTTTATTATGCAGAATAAGAAATTTCATTAGCAGAATAAGAAATTTCTGTATTCATTATTCATTATGCAGAATAATAAAAATAATTTCGAAAAAGATTCAAGATTGGAAGAAGAAAAGAGTGAAAAATTATTACCGAATACCAAGCGAGGGAGGTTTGAGCCTTGAGAAGAAGGATGCCTTCTTAAAAATTCACTGATGAGGAAAGAAAACTAATGCTTGTTGGCTCTTGAGAAAATCGAGCTAATGACATATAAAATAGAATGAAAAAACGTGATCAGCCTTAATCTATTATAGTCCTAAATAAAATTTTTATGATAATAAAATAATTATAATTAATATGAAATTAATTATTGGTGCGTTGAGTTTTGGAAATTGGAATGAGTTTTCCAAGCATGGTTGCATGATTCAATGAATACCAAATTAATTATTGGTGCGTTTGGCAATGATTCAATGAATTTTTCAATTTCCAAGCAATCACGCGTTGAGTGGCAAACGCGTGATTTTTGGGTGGAGCAATCACGCATGCAGCCATTGCATGCTTGCATGCAGATAAAAAAAATAATTAAATTTTAATATTATATATATAATAATAATAGGCCCTATATTAGTTGGGGCCCTAGGCACTAAGGCCTGTGCCTTAAGCCGGGCCTGCTCTAGCTTGACGCCTCGATCCTAACACTGACTTTTAGATTTCAACAAAAATCCTAGGTCGGATTGACGCTTACTGTTCCCTCTTTCGAGGAACATGTCCTCACCTACTCCTCTCAGGAAAGTTTATCTTTTATCAACCGGACCTCCGGTTGGACTTTTGCTCGACCTCCGATCTTGACTCTAAAACTTGCGACGTCCGATCCTTGACCCGTCTCGACTCCTGTTGTCGTCCTCAATCAGCCAAGTCTTCTACCCGATTCTCCAGATAATGACTTTGTTGTCCAACCCTTAGTCAGGTCTCCAGAACTTAGTACCTAGATCTCTAAGACTTTCCTGCATACTTAGAGTAATATGTTAGATCACAAATAATCTTAATTTTAAATATTTTTTAACATTAAAACTAAATTTGATCATCTGATGCTTCTAACACCAATAGAAAGAACTTATAAAGCAATAAATTAGCCTTTTGATTTAATTTAATTTCTATGAAATATAAGCCTTTAGATTTTATAAATATAATGTGTTATTTTGTCATTCCTATTAATCTGATTGATTAACTCTCATTTCTTTGAATTAAATAGAATCTTATTTTTAATTTTCCCATGTTGAAAGCTATAAATCAAATATAAATCAAATAAGATAAAGAGCAGGTATAAAATAGGATAAAATTTAACGTAGCAGCTTATACTTTTCTCGACTTTTTAGCTGAGATCAAGGGTAGTATCTATTCTTATTAATTTAATATCTTATATGTGGGTCATTAACTCATTATAATATTAAATTAATTTTTAAGTAGGGGAGGGTCATATATTTACTAAACCCAACGATTCAATTAAGTAACAAAAAACGGATAGAATATCTTCCAAGTTAGATTTAAAAAAAAAGGGAAAAAGCCAATGTAATAATTAAATGAAATTTAAGTGAATAAAAGTTCAAATTGACTTATATTTTTTTCAAGTTATCATTTAAGTTACTATTATTATTAAGCTACAACTTAGGTCAATTTATTTAATAAAATTTTTTGATGTATGATATAATTAACAAAAATAGTAAAACTTTTTTATGTATGTATTTAAAAATTAATTTTATTTAAAAATAAATGTTATTTTCTACGATTTATAAGCCTTCATTTCATCAATAAATCTATTTTTATTCTTCACTAATTATGTGATTAATTAATTATGGGCTTCATATGATTAATTTCAAAAGAAAAAAACAGGTTTCCTAACCTAAAAATCTCAAATCTGACATCTACCATTGTTCAAATTTTTTTATTTAACTTTTTTAATTTTATAAATCTCTCCAAAAATACGAGAGAGGTTTGATAGGAAAAAAATCATAATAAATTAAAATTGAGTACTTAAAAAAAAACTCATTGTTTTTTTCTCCTTGAAACAAGGAATGTAGGATCACCTCCTACGGTTGGGTTAGGTACGGATGAAACCACCACGTCTTCCTAGGCCATTCTCGAGCCGGCTCGGATCAACATCAAATCCAGCTTCGTGGGCTCCATTCAAATATGTCTCCCAGAACTAGCTAAAAATTAAGAAATCATAAATGTCCAGATGTCCGTTTCCCTCAGGAGCCAATAACATCCTGCCACGACACTCTTCTGCGTAAGCGTAACCATTGCCAGCGGTGCATCCGAAACGAGTACTCCCCCCAGATATATATATAGTCCGACCTCATCCCTTTCCCCATCCCCCCGCCCCTTCCTCCGCCTCCTCTTTCGTCTATCCTCCCATGGTGGAACCCTTTCCGGACCGGCGCTCGCCGTGTCCTTGAACGGATAGATATCGAATCCTCCCCTCTTCCATCTTTCCTCCTTCCTCCGTTTCAAAACAATCCCTAGAACCCTACCTCAAATCCCTCCGCTAGGGTTCTTGACCTCGATTGATGCGGCCGCGATGTCGTCGATCCTGCCCAGGAACGAGACTGTTCGGATCCGCGAGGTCTGGACGGAAAACCTCGAGTCGGAGTTCTCCCTGATCCGCGAGATCGTTGACGACTTTCCCTACGTTGCCATGGACACTGAGTTCCCCGGCATCGTCTGCCGCCCGCTAGGGAGTTTCCTCTCCAACTCCGACTTTAATTATGCTACGCTTAAGGCCAACGTCGAGATGCTTAAACTCATCCAGCTCGGCCTAACGTTCTCCGACGACCTCGGCAACCTTCCCACCTGTGGGACTGACCGTGGCTGTATCTGGCAGTTCAATTTTCGCGAGTTTGATGTGCAACGTGACATCTCTGCCTCTGATTCCATCAATCTCCTTCGCGTGAGCGGCATAGACTTCGAGAAGAATGTCGAGGAGGGCGTCGACGCTCAGAGGTTCGCTGAACTTCTGATGTCGTCTGGCGTCGTGCTGAATGACTCCGTGCACTGGGTGACCTTCCACAGCGGATACGACTTTGGATACCTCCTCAAGATTCTCACCTGCCAGAACCTCCCTGACACCCAGGTTGGGTTCTTCAAGCTCATTAAGATCTACTTCCCAACCTTGTATGACATCAAGCACCTCATGAAATTCTGCAATAGCCTCCATGGTGGACTTAACAAGCTTGCTGAATTGCTTGAGGTCGAGAGGGTAGGAATATGCCACCAGGCTGGCTCAGACAGCTTGCTCACCTCCTGCGCCTTTAGAAAATTGAAGGAGTCTTTCTTTAATGGTTCCACTGAGAAATATGCAGGGGTATTGTATGGGCTAGGCGTTGAGAATGGACATATGCCTCATTGAGTCAAGAAGCAATAAAAATAACTAAATTATTGTGAGTTGCCTTCTCTGTGTGCTGGCGATACTAATTTTCTCATAAATATTGGATATTGGTAAACCACTCTCTTAGTTTATCATATAACTAATCAAGTCTTTCCATGTTGACACTCATTTGTTTTATTCTCGATCTGAATTCATGCAACTTTGAACAATCTGAATTACTCAAATCGTATTACCTAAATGGTAATCGAACAAGGCCTTTGACACGATATGTATCTCTCTTTAGCATAGCAGGCGCTTAGAGATTGTTTTACTTTGTGACTTCTATGAGGTGATCAAGGTTTCTCTGCATCCAAATTTTTTTAAGGTATGCATCTTTTCTTCATGAATTTATATAATGCAGTTTAGGGATTTGAATAAAAGATTGTGCCATCTGCTTTTGCTCAAATTGTATATTGCAGTTTTGAGCTTTGATCATTTAAGATAAACTTTGTGTTTTCTTTTAGTATAGCTTCTTGCATGAAATGTGCACTTACTTTGTATGTCCAAGCTTCTCATTTATTGAAGAGAAAAAATATTGAATCAATGACTCAAGTATCCATGTCTCGTTAAGTATCAAGGTTTTTCATTAGTGGAATGAGATTGAAATCAGCAACAAGATGATTTTGTTGTTAGTTATGCTTGTTTTCAGTAACTTTTACTAAGTAGGATATTGATTCTTGAACCCATACACTTACCTGTGAATCCACCACATTTTTTGGGAAGTTCGACAGAGGATAAGTTTTGTTTTATGCTATTGAGGGATGCATGCTTAGAGTTGATCAACTTTTGGCTGTCTAAGTTTCCCAGATCATGGTTTCAAATACTGGTCTGAGCTAGGTATTGGTCCTGTACTGGTGGCACGAATTAAGAGCAGGCAGGAATCAATTTGGGGAAGAAAAAGAATAGAACGAAGCTTACATGTAGGAGGAACCAATTAGCTAGCATCTCACATCACTTCACCTTGCATCATTGGTGCTGGAGGGAATTCGCACATTGCAGAAAAAGCCTCAACTTGCATTTTGTGTCACTGATTGGAGGAAGCCTCTCTTTGCAGAAGCCTTGGCTAATGCTTCCCTTTACCTTGCCTCGCATTTCTAGTGATAAAGGAATCCCTTGCACATCGCAGACAAATAGAAACCTTGCTGTCTGGATGGCAGAAAACTATGACAGATAAAAATGTCTTTTAAAGACATGTCTCAGATATTGGAATGCTGCAATGATCATTGCGGAGCGGCATCTTGCTTTTGTAAAGAGAAAGCTATGAATACATAAGTTTTTTTTTTGTCTTCATCAAGATAATTATGATAATGAGTAATAGTGACCAAAAGGATTAGGCTATTGATGCTTCCCCCACATTGGAAAAATTGTAGTTGATGTTTTTGTAAAACTGGAGTGCTGCAGTAGTTTTTCAATTGAGAACACATCTTTACACTTTTCTCACATATCAGGCATGTTAGCTATATAGTTCAGGAGGTGGGACCAAATCCAGTATTCAAATTGACTCTGCATTATCACAAGCCATTTTAAGCATCCGACCTTGTCATAGGAGTTTCTCCCCATTATTGAAATTGATGAGAAACATTGAAGTTCGTTGTTTCATTATCCTTATGGATGGAATTTGTTTTATAAATTTTATTTCGAGATGGGTTACAAATCTTATGCATGAAGTGAGTCCATGACAATGCCACAATGCTAGGAGGCTTAAATATAAAAGAATTTGATTAATTAATCTTAGGTAGCCCCATCTAACTATCCAAGGCTTCAGAATTGATGTATTGCCCTTGGTCAAAATAATGTTATGTCGGTGTCTAACTACCCTAGGCAGACCCATTGGTACAATCCCGCTTTAACCTAACAACATCTCTCTCTCCACCTTCCTCTCTTCTAACCCCTATCTTCTCGCGCTCATACCCTTTGTGTGGTGGCAATGACCACATCCAAGATCGAAAAGTCGTGCATTGGAGTTGATCTCTTATCGGTGTTAATCACAATGTATTCCTTTTGTTGATCTTGTCGTGTTGTATTGTATAGATTTTCTTGTCTTGTTCCATCAAATTTCATGATTGGAGGTCATTTAGGATTTGTTCAAATTTGGTAAGGGTTCCTTAGTGTTAAACCTTATTCATACTCTTGTTTAGCTATGAACATCTAAATTTGTACCCTTTCTATATGTGATTAGTTTGGAGTGATCTGCATCTCATGCTGTCTTACTTTCTTCTATTGCCTCCTTGTTGGGAGAATTGTTAGGTAAGAGTTGTATTTTATTACATTTTCATTTTGGTATTATGTTGATGTTAATGTTGGCATAAGTGGTTTAAGAGTTGTTTTGTTATGGCTGTTATATTTTATTTTAATGTGAGTCATGGTATATGATTTTAAGTTTAGTCTAATCCCTAGATTAAGTACAATTATCTTGAGCTTTTCTAAGTTCTTATATTTATATTTAGGGCATTTTACCAAAGGGCGCATATAACTTTTCGAATTAACCAAAAGACGCAAGTTACTTTGGTGTTTACCAAAAAGCACATTTTTTTAGTACTCTTCCCATTTTACCCTTCTATCAAATCTAACTTATATACATGCAATCTCTTTTTTCCTTTCCTCTCTCTCTTATGCATACAACCTATCTTCTCTTTCCTCTCCTCTCTTCTCATTCCTCCCTTTTTTTCATGCATTTTCTTTCTCTTTCCTCTTTCTTTCTTTCTCTTTTAGATGGATGCATGCATAACATGGGAAAAATATCAGGTCCACGTTGGGCCTGATATGAAAGATGTTCGGCTTCGATAGGACCGTCGTCAACTGCGACAGCGACAACGGCTGGGACGTCAACCAGTTGGTGCTACGGGAGATCTCCGACCAGCTTCGTCCAGTGGCGCATCTATCCACCGATGTTATTTTTGCATTGTTCTTGAAGTTCTCTGTTTTTTAATTTTGACTCAAATTTTTTTTTTCGAAAACAAATTTTAAGAATTAAAAGAAAAATAAAATGAAATAAAAATTTATCATCAAATGGTTAAAATGAGTTGAAACCTGTGTGCTTTTTAGATTTAGATTTGAATATTAATATTTAAATTAATTAAAATATTCTTTCATTAAATTAAAATTAAAAGATCATATCAGGCCCAACAGTCCTAATGTGTGATCTTCTTAATTCTTCCTTATTACATTTTAACACGTCGGAGAAGTCCAAATAAACAATGGATAGCATATTTGAACTCCTTGTAACCTCAGAAATCCACGGGAACTGAAATTTTTGCAATCGGAGCTCTCTAGGTCAAATCAGTGGATTTTGACCAAAACCCACTTATTGACCTAGAGAGCTCCGATTTCATAAATTTCAGTCCGTGGATTTCTGAGGTTACAAGGAGTTCAAATATGGTATTCATTGTTTATTTTGACTTCTCTGATATGTTAAAATGTAATAACGAAAAATCGAGAAAAAATTTAATATTGGGCCATTGGGCCTGATATGAATTATATCAGGCCCAACGTGAGCATGATATGGAATCCATATCAGACCCAACGACCCCAATGTGTGATTTTTTTTCTCGATTCTTCGTTATTACATTTTAATACCTCGGAGAGGTCAAAATAAATAATAGATAGCATATTTAAACTCCTTGTAACCTCAGAAATCCACGGAAATTGAAATTTTTGCAATCGTAGCTCTCTAGGTCAAATCAGTGATTTTTGACCAAAAATCACTGATTTGACCTAGAGAGCACCGATTGCAAAAATTTCAGTTTCGTGGATTTCTGATGTTACAAGGAGTTTAAATATGCTATCTATTATTTATTTCGACCTCTCCGAGGTGTTAAAATGTAATAACGATGAATCGAGAAAAAAATCTAATATTGGGCCATTGGGCCTGATATGAATTATATCAAGCCCACGTTTGGCCCAATATTAGATTTTTTTTATTTTGATTCTTCGTTATTACATTTTAACACCTCGGAGAGGTCGAAATAAATAATGGATAGCATGTTTAAACTCCTTGTAACCTCAGAAATCCACGGGAACTGAAATTTTTGCAATCGGACCACTCTAAGTCAAATCAGTGGGTTTTGACCAAAAACCACTGATTTGACCTAGAGAGCTCCAATTGTAAAAATTTCAGATTCCGTGGATTTCTTGTTGGGGCAATCTTGACTTCTCACCATTTTGAAGGTTTGCAGGATACGCCGACGGCTTCGGGTACGGTGAAGGGTGGCATGCAAGCCGTGGGCTTGTGTGCGCATCCAAAATGGATATAGCAGGGACGATGAGCCGAGGGAAGCGGACTGTACGTGAAGGATGGCATAATCCACTCTTGAAGGCAACAGATCGAGGCTGCTGATGAGCCGAGAGACGCGGACTTCGAATCTGGCATGGGCTTGTGTGCGCACCTGAGGGACGAGAGCCCAAAACGAAGAGGGCGCGAAGGCAACAGATCAAGACTGCTGGATGAAGAGTCAACCAAGTCGTGAGGGTACGAGTGCTGAGTAAAATGTACTCAGGAAATCGTAGAGTTCGAGTGCTGAGAGAAGTGTACTCGGGAAGGAAAACCTTAGGTGTAGAAGTGGATCAGTCGACTGGTGGTCAGTCGACTGCCCCTGGAGCAGTCGACTGGTGTGGCTAGAAATTCGAACGTTGGGCTTGCAACGGTCGAATTTAGATGGGATCAGTCGACTGGTCCATTACCAGTCGACTGATAGCGGGTTTCTCAGCCTTGAGCATTATTTAAAGGGGCTCGGTTTTGGCTGGGAGTTTTTGACGAAATAAGCTTGGTTAGAGCTCATTAATAGTCTGTTGTGCTCAGAAGTGTCGCTCGGGTTGTGGCGACGTTTCTCCACTCACAAGGAGCTACACGAGCTAGCTGGAGGGCATCCGAGGAGTCATCCACCGACGGATCGGGATCGTCCACCTCACGGACAGTCGTGGAGTAGGAGCATCATCTCCGAACCACGTAAAGGTTTGGTGTTAGCGTTTGTTTTATTCGTGTTATTATTGTTTCCGCTTGCGCACGCTAACATCGCAGGAAGAAGAACCGAAAGAAAGCTATTCACCCCCCCCCCCCCCCCCACTCTAGCTTCACGGTAAAATTTAATATTCTGAGGTTATAAGGAATACAAATATGTTATTTATTGTTTATTTTGACCTCTCTGAGATGTTAAAATATAATAACGAATAATCGAAAAAAAACACACATTGGGGTCGTTGTGCCTGATATGGATTTTATATCAGGCCCAATGGGTCCAATATTAAATTTTTTTTCTTGATTCTTCGTTATTATATTTTAACATCTCGGAGAAGTCCAAATAAACAATAAATAACATATTTGATTCTAATAACCTCAGAAATCCACGGGAACTGAAATTTGTGAAATTGGAGCTCTCTAGGTCTAGAGAGCTCCGATTGCAAAATTTCAGTTCCCGTGGATTTTTGATGTTACAAGGAGTTCAAATATGCTATCCATTGTTTATTTGGACTTCTTCGACGTGTTAAAATGTAATAAGGAAGAATCAAGAAGATCACACATTAGGACTGTTGGGTCTGATATAATCTTTTAGTTTTAATTTAATGAAAGAATATTTTAATTAATTTAAATATTAATATTCAAATCTAAATCTAAAAAGCACGCAGGTTTCAACTTATTTTAACCATTTGATGATAAAATTTTATTTCATTTTATTTTTCTTTTAATTCTTAAAATTTGTTTTCGAAAAAAAAACTCTAGTCAAAATTAAAAAGTAGAAACTTCAAGAACAATGCAAAAATAACATCGGTGGATTGATGCGCCGTTGGACGAAGCTGGTCGGAGATCTCCCGTAGCCCCAACTGGTCGACGTCCCAGTCGTCGTCGCTGTCGCAGTCGACAACAGTTCTATCGAAGTCGAACAACTTTCATATCAGACTTACGTTAGGCCTGATATGAAAAAATCAGGCCCACGTTGGGTTTGATATGAACATGTTATACATGCATCCATCTAAAAGAGGAAAGAGAAAGAAAATGCATGAAAAAAGGGAGCAATGAGAAGAGAGGAGAAGAATGAGAAGATAGGTTGCATGCATAAGAGAGAGAGAGGAAAGGAAAAAGTGATTGCATGTATATAAGTTAGATTTGACAGAAGGGTAAAATGGGAAGAGTACTGAAAAAAGTGTGTTTTTGATAAACATCAAAGTAGCTTGCGCCTTTTGATTAATTCGAAAAGTTACATGCGCGTTTGGTAAAATGCCGTTATATTTATAGATACTCATAAAAGAGAGCATACTAACCTCGTATACTTCTGGTTCTTTCCTTGATACATATTTGTCAGGAAATTCTTGATCTCTTATAAAATAGATCTTTGTGTATGAATTTAAACAGAGAAAGATCTTTAAGTATATGGTTTAATATTTTGTTGCAAATATTTTTGAAAATGGGACTAACTGAATTATAATAGGTTTAACTATTTGGTTAATAATTCCTAATTTTCCATGCCTTATATCACGTGAGCTTTTGTGTGCCATCAAAATTAGGGGGTGGTGAGGGGCACGAGCTTGTGAACTATAACTTGATATTCTGACTACTTGTCTATTTATACGTATCCTTTAAACAGTTTCAGTTTCTATGTTTGGGATTGATTTTATTCAGTTACTAGCATGCTATATACTTGTTATGATGTAGCTCTAAAAGCCCTCTTTTGATACACCATTAAATTAACACAATTTATATTAAGCAACGATATAAGTTGGTCCCTCAAACTAACCAAACTTTTTAACTGTGAAATTTCAACAAATTGTGTAAACTCAAAATCTGACTAACACTTGAATTTGGAAACCCTTAAGGGAACAAGCAACTAATATAACTAGTGGAATAAATGCTAAAAGTCAAAACTTCAAACTTATTCTTTATGATCAAAGTTTTAGCTTCGCATAGGGGCATGGTAGAAAATGGGTTTTCATCCGGTAGTCCTTTGCACGTGATGTTATATTGCTATCTATTATTGATGAGGGTTCATCTCACATATCAGATGAGAATTTAACTCTAGTAATTCACTTTTTAATTGATGTATGTGCTGTAAACAAATGTGAAATAGTTGCAGAATTATTCAGATATGCGTAGGGTTATTAATAATTAATATAAAGATTGAAACTTGATTATATGTTCTAGTGAAACTCTAAAGCTTAAATTAGAATTATAATTCATTTGGATTCTTTATTAAGATAAAATTCATGGATATCGTTCCTATTTTATTCACTTAGTAATTTTTGCTTATTCCATGTTTCCCTTAACCTCCAGGTTTACTGGCTGTGGCATGCCTATGTAGTCTTTGTTGGTTTTAGTCGGTATATAGGGTTGCTCAGAGATTCTTTGTCATGTTGAAAATTAGTTTTGCTTTACAAGTGAAAGAATCAAATGGCCATGCTGAGAAATCTCAGATTCTTTCCTCTGCGAAGTTTTCTCTACACGCTGTGCAGCCCTCAAAAGGTTTCCATGCTTTAAAAGGCCTGGAGTATCTTGTGGTATTAGTAATGGAAGATGGATGTTTCAGCTGATACTAGCTCGGGTGGAAATAAAAAAAAGGTAAACAAAAGGTACGCGGGACTCCCATCTTTTTTTCATTAGCCTAGCATGTTGGAACATTTGAGGGGTTAATTCTTCCTCTAAACAAAGGACCATGTGAGCTTTTATTTCACAGTATATTATTGCTTGTATCTTTCTTTATTCTGGAGACTCATGTGGCTGATGAGAATGCTGGTTATGCACATGGGTTGATTGGTGACTCCTGGGAAACTATTTTCAAGCCAGAAACAGAGGATTTAGGTGTTACGGAATTGGTAATGGTGGATGTTAAATTTTGAGTATTTCTAGTGAAATATCGTTCATGATCCTTGTGCTTACCTAGTTTTTTAGCTTTATGTGGTTTATATAAATTTGAGGAAAGGAGATCATTGTGGGAGGACCTTGGCCAAGCTTGGGTATTTAATAATCGGCCACCTTGTTAGACTTTGACTCAGTATTCTGAACAAGTGGGTGGTGCCCCTGTTCATATCAATAAAATCAGGAAGTACAGGCTGTAATTAATCATCTATGTTTTTAAGGAATTGAAGTGAAATGAAAAAGCTTTTATCATGTATTTGTTAATGAAAGCTTGGCTTAGTATGGTGATTCTGAGGTTTTCTTCTTGCCTCCGAGTGCAAAGTGTTTTCAGACCATTCGACTATTGTAGTGCTCTTGTTTAGTGTCCCTTGGATGAATTGACCTTTCGATTTCAGGGTCTTTAGCTATTGGTTTTCTTATGCTGAGATTTTTGGACATTGTCAATAGGTTGGGTCCGATCTTCATTTTATTGGCAAAGTTGAAGTTACTTGAACCAAAACTGAAAAATTGGATTCCCCAAGCATACAAACTACATGTACAAAAACTGAAGACTCGAGTCTCAAAGGGGATGTATCGAAGTGCGATGCTCCACCACATTGCACAACCTATGCATCAGACTTAGTTAGAGTTGACTTCAGTTTGGCTTCAATTAGTGCATTCGTAGAACTTCAATCCAATCACCACCGTTCAAGATGAAGATGAATGCAGCTTCTATGATACTGCATTTCAAACAAGATACTATTGCTGTTCCAAGTGCCTTGCAGCATTCGACTTGCTGAAAACAACAAGATGGTATCAAAACCCCAGTCACTGAACACCCCAATCAACTCATGAAAAAAAATCCTTGACCAGATCAGAAGATACAGGTTCTGATTAGTCAGAAAACTGAAAAACTGATGCCAACCAGCCAAACAAAATGTGATCGGTCATTCTAATTTGTGCTTAACATCCAAGTCCGACACAAGGGCTTCGAAAATAGCAAACACCGGCCTAGTTGTATTATTATAACATGTGAAAGTTGTGCTCCCTTCGTGAATGACAAATTGTAGCTCGAAGTGTAATAAAGAATACAAACCCCAGCCTAGGTATATTGGCACAAATCCAATCCCTTTATGAGCACCATGGAAGGTTCTATGCAGAATACCGTTACCCATCCAAGCGTTCAACCTTACTATAGTGTCATTTTCATCGCCGATCTTATATCTAATAAACCAAATTCTTTAGATGCCCCTCCAACACCAAATTATCATGAAAGAGGGGACCCAGTTTCGTCTGCTATCTGTCCAACAAGAAGGGACCAAGGTAGCATCAATAAGGTAGAGGGAGGTCAATATCACTCAGTGCTTTAGTGTTATTTTTTTTTTTCTATCAGATTAGTATAGCAGCGAAATATAGAATAACTAAAGGAAAGACAAGAAGATAATACTATTTATTTGGTTCACACCCCTAGGGTGCTAATACTTCATGAGGCGGAGAAATTTGTTATAAATTTTGTAAGATACATGCAAAATAATAAATTTAAATCAAAAATATATAATAAAAACAAACTAACTAATGTTATCCGGTCTGAAGCCCTAAATGTCGCAACACTCTTTCTGACACTTCCCAAATCACATGAGCAGATTTTAGAAGACTTTTTGAGGACGAAAATGAAGATGATTGCTTGTGAATTGATTTTTGAGTCTCGGATCCGAAAGCTTTTTATAGACATTTTTTGGTCGACCGATATCAACCATGTTTGATTGACCGATCCAAATTTGATCCCGCTCAATTCGTTGTTCCAATTCTTTTTCCGATCACCCGATCATCAAGTTCGATCGATCAATAAGTTATTGTGTTGTCTTTCTATCCAAGTTTATTAGCGAATCAGATAAACATCCCACTCGATCCACTTTTCAATCTCCTAATTCTCAAAATTGGTCGATCGATACTCAGCTTGCTTCCAGGGTTGGATCGCATCCCTCTTGTTCTGCTTTTTCGATCGCGCGATCCACCAGAATGGTCGATTGATCCTGATATTTTCTTCTGGAGTCAGATTGTATCTCATTCAATCTATATCCAAGTAATCAGACGACTAACTTCTTTGTTCGATCTCCTAATCTAGTTAGTCGACCAAAAGAACCATTCGATCAATTGAAAATCTAGTTTTTTGCAAAATCGAATTAGCACAATAAATAAAATAGTCATGTGTTAGTAGCACTATGCTTCGGTCGACCAAATATGCTAGTCCGGTTGATGAATGGTCGACTAAATAACGTTGTTTCAATTGCTCGAACTTACTAGTCAGACTTGTTTAGAGTTCACTTCTCTAAATTTTCTAATTGCTCAAAGTTTACTCTCTTAAGATTTTCCCTTTACCAAGCTCAATCTTGATTTGTTTGGACTTTTCTCTTGCTAGGCATCCAATTAACTTTGACCTGCCTGAACTATTCTCTTGCCAAATATCTGGTATCCTTGATATGCCTGGATTTTTCTTTTGCCAGATATCTGATAATCTTGATTTGTCTTGACTTTTCTCTTACCAAGCATCGAGTCATCATTGACATGTTTGTACTTTCCCTTCTCTACAAAAATAAAAGAAAATAATAAATCATGTAACAGTCGAACCTAGGACGATCGACCTGACTTTACAGAAGTTTCCCACCGGCCACTAGGGTAAATCAGGAAGTGATCGCGGTGGGCAGTCCAGAAGTCGGACATCTCGTAGTTGCGTGTCCCATTTGGAGGAAAAATTCCTACAATATACGTTGTAGCTAGGGATTCAACGATGATACCTGGGTGATAACTTGGCACTCTTTCGTTGTACCATAGCCCCAACCAAAACCTATTTGGTTTTTTTGTCTTACCAAGCATCCCGTCATCCTAAACATATTCGGACTTTCCCTTCTTTACCAAGCATTTAGTCAACATTAATTTGCTTAAACTTCTCATCAATTGATTTTCAAATATCTAGTCAACCCTGAATCATTTGGATACTCTAACTCATTAACTCGATCAATCGATATCAAATTACTTGGTCATCTTTGACCATAGTCCATTAAACACTACAAGAAATACACTAATTAGCGATTGAAATTTCGATCGCTAATCGGTCGCTAAGTGCTCTCAGCGACCGATTAGTGACTGATCGCTAATTTTTTTTATCGTTGACATCATTTAGCGATGTAATTAATTTTTCATCCCTAATTTAGAGACAAAATTTAAATTTTGTCTCTATTTGGAGACGAATATTAAATTTCGTCTCTATTTTGCGATGAAATTAAATTTCGTCTCTACATTTAGCGACGGAAATATAATTCCGTCGCTAATCTCTATAGTTTTTTGACTGTTTTGGCGACGGAATATTTTTTCCTTCATTAATTAGCAACAAAAATATAATTCCGTCACTAATTAGAGACGGAAATTAAACTATGTGGCTAAATTTCATCTCTAATTAGAGATGGAATTATATTTCCTTCGCTAATTTCGTTGTTAATGACAAATTTTTTCTTCTGAAATATATTATCAAATAAATATTAAAATAACAAATGCCGATTGCACCAACAACCCAAGCTCTTCATCATGAATCAATTCCACCTCTAAAGAATCTGTTTTAGAGTACACTACCTATATATAATGCATTAACTTTAAGCTAGCGTTATTTTATTAGGGTGGTAAATAAATAAATATTTACCAGTAGGTTTGACGACAAGAGTGTTCAATATATATACAATGTTAATTAAATGATAAATTTGAATAAATTATTAAACTAACTAAACAATCTTAACACATACGTTTAATTTGTTAATATTGAATAAAGATATATTATAAATTATTCATCAATAATATTTATGAATAATATCTATAAACAAAATTTATAAATAATATCCATCAACAATGCTCTTATCTTAAATAAAAAAAAGTCTCAAAACAAATAAATAAATTTAAAATATCAAACTCACTAACTAATCAAATAAATTTTAAAATATAAAAGTCTCACACAATAAAACAAACTCAATTTAAAAGTTAGATAACATCTGTTCACATGACGCAATTATCTTATTTAAGAAGTTTAAGCACTATAAAATTTGGCTTCAGCTTGATTTGTCCGTAAACACTTTGTCTATTTGGATAGCAATAGGGAAGATCTAGCTAGATAGAACATCAATCGAAAGATTACAAGTGCATAATCAATTTGAAGAAAGAATCCAATGCTCCATGCAAGAAGCACATTCAAAGCTCGCTTTCATTTTATTCCAGGCGATCAAGCTGCCAATTCACGTCGTCGTCAGTTAGTCAGTCGGTCGGTGGGTCGGACACAGACACAAGCACAAATTAACATCAAAAGGAAAAGGGCATCGATCATGCAGATTTAATTCACAATTAAATACTCAGAGCGGCTTCTGTCATCCAATCACACCCTCCATTGCAAAGTCAGGCATACAGGACCAGCCACTTTGTTGCATGCCGTCACAAAGACACGCCCCACTCATCACTCTTCCTTTAATTCACAGCACCATCAATTCTCTAACACCTGTCTGGCTGTTCTCAAAGCTTTAAGTTAGCCCCACCAGGAAACATACACTAACACTTAATTAGATGATCAATTGAGAACCATATATTTAGTTAAGAGCCAAAGCTCTTGGACAAGTAATCGCACTAAGTCAATCTGCAGTTCAACGATGGACGTGCATGCATGAGACGTGAACACGTAGTTTTTCTATATTAATAAATCAACTCATCGCTGGGCAACATAGAACATGGGAGATACACACTGTAGGGGACAAAGTAAAAGGGAATAATAGATAGTTTAGGTCACGTTGAGGGTTAGTGAAGTGGAACTGTGGAAGGAGGATATTGATTAGGGACAGTGTCAGGAAGGTAGGGAACAGGAGGAGGACATGACGCTTCTTCAGCTTCACGCTTGCAAGCTGCATGCATGCAGTATGGCAGCTAATTAATTAATTGACCAAGAAACCCTAATCAGTACTACACTAGACATGCACAAACACACTGCGAGAGTGAAGGTACAAAAGGAATATAAATGAGATCGATGCGTCAAAGTTAGCTCCTTTTGACAACACAATATGATTACAAGTATGAAAAACAAGCTAAAGATCAGAGAATAAAAAGAGAATATATGTAGTTGAGAGCTTGTTCCTTTTCTTAAAAGAAAAAGGAGAAAAGAGTGAATAAAAGTTTGGTTGGTTACCTGTTACGGACTCGACCCGCATTCCCATTTAGAGTAAAAAAAGGTTGAAAAGAAACAAGTCTTCTCCTTCACACGAGCATTGCTAGCTCCAGTGTGGAGTCTCTACCATTATTGTTGCTTTGAAGATCATCTGACACATTATCTATACTGACTAATTACAGACTGTTTAGAGTTGTAGTCACTGAATAACCCTATCAATTGTTAGAACGTGGTTTGTTTTAGGTCGAGGAAACTTAATTAATGGAGAATTTTTGGCTTCGTTGGTGTCTCAATATCCATCATAAAGAAGATTAATTAAAAAGTGTTAGATGGAGATCAACATCTTTAAGCAATTGAATTTGAGTAGGGTCCAAAGCCTGTCTTTTCTAGTGTTGTTAACAAATTGTGCTTTCCTTATATATAGCTCATAGAATAGAGTATATATACGATAACTATTCTTTGTTAATTAATTAGTCGATAGGAATTTTACACTTGCATGATCTTCTTGACAAGTATATCTGGTTCAACCTACCCAACTACCTCTATGCATAGTTTGGTTAGGTTGGACCGGTTGGGGTGGTCACCCTAATTAATTTTTCTGACAAGGATTCATTTGGCTAGCGTAACTTGATTGCTTTGATTTGTTTGCCTAATTATTTTTTATGAATTTATAATATCAATGCAAATGGATATTTATTAGACAATCTAATTTGCAACGGTTAATCCATAAAATAATTATTCCCAAATATATTTAAGTAGTTATTCCATGTGAGTTCGTGAGAATTGCTATCTCACTCTCAACAATTTAAGTACCCTATAGTGGCCCGGGGGCTATGATCTAAGTGAAGAGTGTCAAGTTGTCATATAGGGACTCACGGTTTGATCCTCAGTTATGATATATTTTGTAGGAATTTTTCTTCCAAACAGGGAGCATAACCACCTGTCGCGAGTGCTTCCCAATTTACCTAAGCGGTCAATAGGAAAATTCGATGGGGTTAGAACGGTCGCTTCAGATTTAATTGTTATTTGATTCATCATTTTTTTTAATGAGAATAGAATAGTTGCCCCCACGGGTATGGTGCAATTGTAAGGCGTCAAAGCTTACAATTTGAAGAAAAAGACTTGTATTAAGTGTCTTCCTAAAACATAATAGATCAATACTTTGGCTGGGCATGTGCATGCACTTAATTTGAAGAAAAAGACTTGTATTAAGGGATCCAAGGTTCGGGAGACATGCAACCCTATGAATGACTTGTGGAAGTCATATCGATACACTACCACGAGCGTTTTTGGATTTTTCTGATTAGCGAACCGGGGGAGAGTCGTCTATCTCCAAGACTAGCTAGGTATATGTAAGAATCCAAATGATTAATCAGGTCAGGTAACGTCAAATTTGAGATGACCAACTGGGCCAAGGCCTAGTCGGATATGTAAGAGAGAGAGAATAGATCGTTATTCATACTTTAAAAAATATATATGCCAAAATTAGCCTGATATGCAATGAAGCACACTCGAAATACAAAGATATATGTATCCGATCGGACCGATCCTATGCTACACAAATCCTCTTCGACATGATAAGTTATATTGCTAGCTAGTCATTTCGATCACAATGGAATGGGTTTCAGCTAGCTAGTGTTCGATCACATTGTCATTTATAGATCATCATATACTAGTGCCCAACAGTACAAACCTAGCCTGCCGACGACTAAGAACACAGGATAAAGGAGCTACGTACAGAATGGAGAAGGCTGCTTTGGAACACCTAATTCCTTGAATCATGTGGAAACGAAAGAAAAGCCAGGCCTCTTTGTTTCTCAACACCACCCTTTTTCTTCCCTTTGAGGACTCCATTAACATAGACTGCATGTGGAACTAAGCAAAGCAAATCGTAAAGGGCAGACCATTGCAATGGCCATCACTCAAAGTTGGAGGATTAATGAACACCACTGCAATACTCCTTAATTATTGGACCAGTCTCCCCTAGCCTCTTTATTTCTCTTTTCCTTCCCTCATTTAATTCCTCAAGAAAAGGATAAGTTCAGCATGCATGTCAAACTTGTCTCATATTTTAGCTAAACATCCTAGAAATTAACGATCTAGTTAATTGTCTCAAATATGTTAACTAAGGTAAGTAATTCTTCGAATGTATTTTACTAGTCTTTCTAATGTAATTAGGGGTTTCTCAGAAAATTAAAGTATTTACTATAGCTTCTGCTGTACGTGAGATTGGATGCAGAGCATCTACTTTTCAGTCACAGTAAGCAGCTAGCTAGGGAAAAGAAATCTAGCAGCAAAAGTATGTAGCTTGACTATAATCCACAGTTGACACCATCCACTTCAAGAACCCTAGAAGATTCTGAGATCGATGTGTCATACATATAATAATATAATATAAACTTATATATATATGACCATTGATTTCCATGTCCTCTAACCTTACAAATTGCAGTACACATCCTCAATGGCCAGCTGCAAGAGAGATCAAGAGCAGCACCATGAGGTTTTCATCACGAAGACGGTCACAGTTCACCCTCCTCCCCTCGTCGCCTCCCCTACCTTTCTCCCCCTCTCCAACCTCGACTCGCAGTGCCCAGCTCTCGTGTACTTGGTCTTCTTCTACAGGACCCCAGGCCCAGCTTCTTCTTCTTCCTCCCTTTTCTCTTCCTTAAAAAGAGGCCTCGAGGAGGCCTTGACTTCTTGGTACCCGGCCGCGGGCCGCCTCCGCCTCGCCTCCCACTCCGGGAAGCTCACCCTCGCATGCACCAACGGCACCGGTGCACTCCTCCTCCAGGCTGTCGCCGCCGCAAGGATTTCTGAACTGGGGGACCTCTCCCAGCCAAACAACTTCTTCAACCGTCTCGTCTTCAGGCCTTCCCTCGATGCCTCCTTCGAAGATACACCTCTAGTCGTTGCCCAGGTCTGTCCTCTCGCTACAAGAATAATACCTTTTGGGTTACCTTTATATATCACTTTGTTTTGCGAGTTAAGGTGACAACGTTTGGGTGCGGAGGGTACGCTATCGGCGTGGGGACAAACCATGCCTTGTTCGACGGGGTGGCGAACTACAACTTCTTGAATGCATGGGCAGGCAGGGCGGCGGGGAGGAGGCTGCAGGCGGCGCCACCGCCAGAGCAGGCTGAGCCAGTGCATGAGAGAGGGAGGCTCTTGGAACTGCATGATCGCCAACATGGCCATGATGATCATTTCCATGATCCAGCTGAGTTTATGGCCATTGATCACCTTCACCAGCTCATCAAACAGAAACAGGCCGATCCAATTATATTAAGAAATGGTGAAGAGAAGCTTGTGCTGAGGACCTTCTCTGTGGGGTGTGCCATGGTGAGCAGGCTCAAGAGCAAGGCCATGAGTAACAGCACTACTGCTGCGTCTAATTGCTCTTCATTTGAGGTGGTGGCAGCTCACCTGTGGAAGGTAATTATTAATTAAACATTTTGGTTTTCTATGTCAATTAGGAATATCACTTTCAATTTCATATATATATATATATATATATATAATTTTAATACCTAAAGAATCTCATGGTGCAAACCTCAAACAATTTTTTTCATTTGAAAATTTTCTTGTACTTAACACTATAACTCAAACCCTAAACTTTAAAAAGTAAGATCCAAACTAAAAAACATTAAACAAAAAAATCAAAAAATAAAATAAAATCACATTCTTTTTAGTTAGATTATTACTAGAAGAGTGAATTAATTAAGTGGCTTTCAATTAGTAGCCAACTAATTATTTGTATTCCTATAAGAATGCTTTTGATAAACTGTTTAATAGTGATTATGGCTAAAATCTCTTTTTTAAAAAAAAAAGATTATGCAGGCATATTATTTTATGCATTTAAATTGATTTTTTATAATAAAAAAATCAGAATGTAACTAATAAATTATTTCAAATAAAATGTATAATCTTTACTTTCTTATTATTTTTAAATGGGTGTTAAATGATTCCAAATTTATTAAGAGTAAATAAACCATAATATATTGAATTTTCTTAATATGATCATT
This sequence comes from Boesenbergia rotunda, assembly GCA_024364735.1. Classification (NCBI taxonomy): domain Eukaryota; kingdom Viridiplantae; phylum Streptophyta; class Magnoliopsida; order Zingiberales; family Zingiberaceae; genus Boesenbergia; species Boesenbergia rotunda. The sequence goes on along the minus strand of JAGFNQ010003394.1, from coordinate 253,380 downwards.
AAAAGATTAAAAATAATGTTCTATATTATGAAAAAGAATAAATGAAAGATATCTTTATTAATACGAGTCCTTTGGAGTAAAATTTAAAATCAAACCATAAAGATTTAAATTTAAAATGAACAATATCATACTATTGTAGAGATATCTAAATTCCTTTGGTCCTATCAATTAGTATCAGAGTCCAGACTATCAGAAGGTCTAATATTGACTGCACAAGAGATATGGTATAATCGAGCAATGTGAGTAAAATATTGATCTTGAACAAATAAAGTGGAGGATCTCATATCCGGATCAAAAGGATCTGATACCAGACAGGAAGTCCTAATGGACAATCATACAAAGAAGTTGAGGATCGACAGAAAAGACCTAATAAGTCGGTTGGACCGAGAGGTAGAAAGAACTGGTGGGTCAAGGATAGAAAGGGGATTATTGAGATTGCAACTTTGCAAATAGAGTATCATATTGTAAACACATGAAAAAGATCATAAATTTATAAAATAAAAATATCTTATTGATGTGAAGCTTTTTAGGTAAAACTCGAAACCAAACCATAAGGATTTAGTTCAAAATAAATATTATCATACTATTATTTAGATATTTAGATATCTAAATTTCTTTAGTCCCGACATTAATTACTTGTGAGCTAATCAGTTGCTACCCAAGATTCACATATGATGTTTACCCATGTTAAATTGACAAAGGATGCATTACTATTAGGCAAAGCTAAGACTTGTTCAATACTTAAGTCAATTGGCGGAGCCAAGAATTATAATCGGGCTGAGCTAAAAAAATTTTAATGAAAAATAACAAAGAAAAGTCCTGATCGAGCTGATATCATAATTTGATTTGGGAACTTAAGGTTGATATAGTGAACAGTTATATATATATATATATATATAATATATATATATATATATATATATATATATAATATATATATATATATATATATATATGACTTCCGGGTGGACTTTGGGCTAAAGCCAATCTAGATTAGAACTAAATATTTAATTTTCAACTCTATTATCATGTTATTCTCTATTAAGCTTCTTGTCAAGTTGTTATTGTTGTTAATATAGCACTAAAATCAGTAATATATTTGCACCAATAAAATCAGGCAGCATGCAATAGACAGTAAATGAATAAGCAGGGTTAGGAAATCGTTATCCTCCGGTTGAAGCGCCGGCGTGCCGACTGTCTTTAGAGAATTGATTGCCGCCCTACGGTGCAAAGGCTCCCGGCAAAACTCCCCCAAGATCCGACAACCACGCTACGTTCGTAGGTGCACTCCAAAACGAACGCTGCCCTCGGAGACAACCTCAGATCGCACTAGGCGAAGCCTCAAGACCCAAAACCAAAAAAAGAAAACGAAGAGGAAAGAATCGAGAATTGCTCAGAGAGAAAGGAGATTCTCGCTCAGATCTCGTTCAGAGAGAAAGGAGAAGAAGCAGTGAGTGAATTGCTTCTTCTTTCCTTCTCCTTTTATAGATCTGAAGAGGCAAACCTTTGCCTCTTCCCTTTAGGAATCGCGACCAGCGACCACGAGGAGTCGCGTCGAGCGCCAGAAAGAAGGGGACGCGATTTCTCAAAAAAACAGGAATAAAAATAAATAAATAAAAGGAAAGAAAAAATAAAACCAAACCAATTAGTTAGGAATCAAACCGAACCGAAATCTGCAAAACCAAACCGCGCCGCCTGCAAGCGCGAGGCTCACGGGCTGGGATTTGCACCCCCCTGCGCGCGATAATCGCGTGCGTCGCGCCCGGTTTATGGATTTCTGGCCCAGACCCCTGAAACCACCTGGTTTGGGTTCAACCCGCGCATGCGTGTAGGTCCCCCTAAGCCATCTAAGCATTATAGGAATGACTTGATATATAAGGCCTTCCATCTCCTTTGGCTTAGCAATGTGGGACTAAAGGTTTTCCAATAGATTTGAAATTTCAATCAAAATTCAACAGTTATGACAAGAATGATTGAATTACAAGCAAGGCTAAATCTTTATTTAACACCTTGCACTTTGCTCCTCTATGAAAAAATAATAATAATTAGGTAATAATTGAATCTGGGTGATCGGTCCGATCTTATAGAAGTTTCTTATTGACCATCAGAGTAAATCAAGGAATTGTATATAGAGGTTCACCGTGATAGCTAATATTCCCATGTCCACTATCCATTAAGGAGATTTTTTTTAATAATAAGCCGTAGTTAAATCTCGAACTCTAGATTTCTGATCTATCACTTGAAAGCTTGATTATTTTTTGAGATTTTTGTGGTATATTATTAAAAAAAAATTCTCCTTAATGGTAACAGACTTGAGAATATTAGTTATCAAGATTAGCCTCCATATATACTTCCATGATTTATCTTAATAATCAATAGAAAACTTCAATGGGGCTAAATCTATCACCTCAAATTCGATTATTACTTGATTAATCATTTTGCTCCTCTATATTACGACAAAATGAAGATCATCTATCACATTTTTTGCTTTATGTAGATTAACGTAGATATATAGGTCCATTCGACCGAAGCAAGTACGTCATCACTAACTAAGAGTTATTTTAATGTTGGCTTGTTGCTTTAATCTTCCACACAAGTCATCATTGTTGTTTTGATTTTTTTTTTAAAAAATTGACAAAAACTTTATGTAATATACTTATTATGCTCGGATGTCAATATAAATGACTTATAGGTTTTTTAGCCTTCCTCACATGTTTATTTTTAAAGTATCTTATTTTTAATGAATATGAGCACCACAAAAGATCATACAGAATATCTAAATATTATCATGCTGATAAGATTCCAAAAAAAAAGCATCTAGAATGATCTCAAAGTAGGATCTAAAAAAAAGACTGGCCTTCAAAATTATGGATACAGAATTTACCAAGAGGGTAATTAAATTAAGAATCTCTCTCTCGGGCTTAAAATTGGGTGGGCTGTGACACTGAGTGAAAAAAGATTAAGCTTCTTAATTATTTGTATCTCATATAAGACTTGTTCCATAAAATTTGAGGGTACTTCATTGAGAATGTGTTGGTAAGAAATGTTATCATTGGTTAGTAAGCGCAATGGAAAAATTATTATTGTGAGACTTAGAGATCACAAATTTAAATCTAAGAAATAACTTCTTATAATAAAATAAGGTAAGACTACGTCCATAAGACACATATTGATGGAAGTTTTTATACACCGGATTATCCTTTTAGTTAATAAGCAAGCCCTCGAGGCTATGGTGCAGCAGGAAGGCGATTGATTATCATCCTAGGCATCCGTGATTCGATCCCCAACTACGACGTATTTTGTAGAACTTTTTTCTCCAAATGGGACGAAAACCTGGGACGCTGAGCTTCTGGACCACTCGTCGCGAATACTTCTCGATTTATCCTGACGGCCGATGGAAAACATCGGACCGGTCGCCTGAGATTGAAAAAAATCTCGTTAATCATTTTTTTATATATAATAAGCACTTGGATATTTCTATTTCATCTCATCACTAGTTACTAAGGCTGCATTGCATTGCACTGAACTTCTATTGTTGATTTGGCTACATCACTTGCTTAGACCTCTTCTATCTCATTGAGATAGAAAACATATTTTCATAAACTCATAGTTGCATCACAAACTCATGTTTGAGAATCCTAGTGATGACTTCACCTCCTACTCTATACACTAACAATAAATCCTTAATTATTTTCAAGTGCTTTAACGATAGCGCATAGACTTTGATGAGTAGATACCAAATTATTTATTCTTAATAATAGGTCAAAACAAAATAAAATAAATATAAGGTTCTCAATGTAAACACATGCTGGTTTTATTCATCTCAGTCTCTGTATATATTGCTTTGTTTATTTTCTTCCTTAAAATTACAATAATTTACAATCTCAGGCCCGGACCAAAGCCCTCAACATCCCTAACCACAAGACAGTATGCCTCCAATTCACCGTCGACGCCCGCGGCCGCATGCACCCGCCGCTGCCGCCCTCCTTCGCAGGCAACGCCTTCGTCCTCTCCTCCCTCATCTGCACTGCGGCCGAACTCGACCGCCTCCCCCTCGCCGCCCTCGTCCTCCGCATCCAGGCCGCCAAGCGCGCCGTCACCCACGCCTACGTCGCCCGCTACATCGCCGCTCTCGGCGAGGCGCCAAGGACGTCGCTTCCGCCACTTCCGGAGCTGACCATGGTTTCCGACTGGACCAAGACGCCGTACCACCGAGTCGACTTCGGCGCCGGCGAGGCGGCCTACGTGGCGCCGCTGGCCACGCCGATGCCGCAGGCGGCGTACTTCATGCAGAGCCCCAGCGAGGCCGGGAGGGTGGACGTCAGGATTGGCCTGCCGGAGAAGACCCTGCGTGCCTTCGAGACCTATTTCCTCCATGGATTCTGATTCTCAGTCTAGCAATCTTCGTCAACAAACCTTAATATATATCTAAATTATAAATAAGGATATAATAATTTAGAAGTGAACGAAACAATGATGTACCTTAAATAAGGATCTGACCCAGTAAAAGGAGTCATGTCATCTGCTTCAGGACCAGAAGCAGAGAAACAAGTATGTTTTCGAAATATAAATACATTTTAAAAAATACGAAAAATATGCCAACAAAAACATCAATTCTTCAGATATTAAGGTGGAAACTCCAGGGAAAATGCAAATGATATTTAGTCCATCAACATCCTCGAAAGGTTTCAGTTTCCATGCAACAACACATTATGCCATTTTCCCAACAATATAGCAAAAGCTTCATTCAGCTTTCCAGGAAGATAAAGGAGGAGTATCAGACTCTCTCCATGTAGCCATTGCAGTAGGATATCGATCCCCTTTAACATCTGCTGAAGCATATGATTCAAGTTCAGCCATCTCTTCGGGTGTGAGTTTTATTGCCAGTGCTCCAACATTTTGATTGAAATTTTCTATCTTGGTAGTACCGGGTATTGGGCAAACATCTGATCCTTGGTGGTGAACCCAAGCCAATGCAAGTTGTGCAGGGGTGCAATTCTTCCTCTTAGCCATTTCATTTACACGTTCAAAAATTATTGCATTTTGGGCAAGATTCTCAGGCTGCAATCTAGGGAGACTCTGAAGACAATTTATCATTCAGCGATATTGTAGGTTAAAAATGAGGTCAAGTGAATAAAACATAGTTTATGATATAAAAAGCCATCAGAAAAAAAAAAAAAAGATCTCTATGTGAATTACTGCACTTCTGTGTTTAAAAAACTAAGCCATCAAATAGGAATGGTTGTGGTGGGATGTGTATTTTTGAGTACTGACTGTCCAACCTTTTTAAGTTTTAACCGAGTTTTGGTACCCATTAAAAACATGTGTATAAGCCATAGACATGTAAGGAACAAATTTGGAATCAAAGATTTCAAATAGCAGGTATCTGAATAAATTTAGTTAATTTTTCAAGATGTATATATACATTATTAATCCCTAATCCTTATCTTCTACTTCACACATTAGAATGGGAACGAACTTCAGCGGTATCCACAGGTACCCAACCCATATGGGATGGGAACTTGTATCAAGTGACTTGGATGGATATAAGATGGTGCAAATTTTTTGTAGGTACTTTACATGTTGTCATCCTATCAACAATATCAATACATTACATTACCCTAAGTGGGACTAGTCAAACCTATATGTAATGTAGTTGTGAATCAATTTCATCAACATATGATTAAAAAAAAAATCTAGCTTGAACAAGTTTGATTATTAGTTTAGTGGTTGAGAGGAATGGTACTTCATTAATGTCTGTTTAATACTTTAGTTTCCCTTTATATCCACAAGATTATTCACAACTAACAACATAGAAGAATCACTTCATTATTTCTTGAAAAACACATGAATCTCCTATCTACCAAATGATCACCTTGCGGAAATCCCCTTCAGAAAGACTTTCAGCTAGCTTTGGTCCAGAAGAAAAGAAGCCCCTTCCTAGCGGACTATATGCAACAATTCCTATTCCAAGTTCTCTGAAAAGTGGAATAAATAATTCAAAATAAATGCAAGAAAAGCAGAGTAATGTGCTTATCAAATAGATAAGACAGCTTCACCTGCAAGTAGGGATTATATCCTCTTCAACATCTCTTGACCACAAAGACCATTCAAGCTGAACTGCAGTGACAGGGTGGACGGCATGTGCCCGCCTAATTGTTGAAGCAGAGGCCTCAGACAACCCAATGTACTTTATTTTCCCCTCTTCGACTAGTTTCTTAAGTTCTCCAATCTAGTTAAGAAAAGACAAATTTATGTGAAAATAACTGGGCACAAGTAGAAAACTTGAGAGCTGATAAAACAGTCAAAATAGAAACCCTGTACTAGGAACATTCACAGAATAATACAAGGTGAAGTAGTGCAAGCCAGATTAATTTGATTAAATGTCTAAGATTCACTTTTTTGATTGAATAATTTTTCAGCATCGGTATAGTTTTTTATGCATTGAAGCTTGTATCCCAATTTATTAGAATTAGGACATGTTTTACTTTAGGGACAAATGATAACCTGTCATATGGCATATCGCCATTAAGCAAATAAAACAAGCAAGAGCCAAGAGTAGGCAGGAATGCTATAATGTCGGATACAAAAATGGTAGACAAGCACAGGATGAGCGTGGACACAAGTACACAAATTGAAGAGAGGTGCATTTGTAGAATCTTTCCACCCTTTTGTTCTTGATAGGAACGCAAGTTTGGAGATGGAAACGTTAAGGAGTCTTCCCATTTTAAACCAAAAGAAAGAAAGATAGCAAAATCCTTTCCACTGAAGGTCATCACAATCTTTATGAATGTACTTTTTTAAGGAATCAATCAACCAAAAGTAAGCATTTGATTACTTCTGCAGAATTATGTCAAACAATGAAATTAAGCACAATTTTTAAGGACACAAGTACACAGTGCGTGAGAGGTCCAACAATGAAATTAAGCACAATTGAACAACTCACCGTGATCTCGATGGGAATCCGAGTGTCAATCCGGTGTTGGTAATAGAGATCGATGCAATCGATCCCCAGCCTGCTCAAGCTGCCTTCGCAGGCAGCCCTCACGTACGCCGGATCCCCGCGGATCTCTCTCTTCCCGTCCACCACGCTGATCCCAAATTTCGTGGCAAGCACCACTTTCTCCCTCAACCCATCTCGCAGCGCCTGCATCAACAAAAATAAAAATCAAATCAAATTAGGCAAAAACCGATCGAGCAGGAACTCAAATCACGGCGGCGATGAAGGAGGTATCTACCTTGCCTAGGAGGATCTCGTTGGTGTGAGGGCCGTAGATGTCGGATGTGTCAAGGAAGGTGACGCCGGTGTTGACCGCGTGGTGGATGAGGGCGATCATGTCGGCGTCCGGCTTGGGCGGGCCGTAGAAGGCCGACATGCCCATGCAGCCGAGGCCCTGGCTGGAGACCTCCAGCCCCTGCGATCCCAGCTTCATCCGCCCTATCGCCACCCGTGCGGTCTCCTCGCCGGCCATCTCTTTGATCGCGGTTTCTACTAACCCTCTCGGCCGTTGACCACTAGTTGCTGCAGTAGCCCCCGTAGTGATTGTAGGAGCTCTTTGACCTAAAATCGAATTTATCACATTTTAGTGGCCATCATCTAACAGGGCCCTTGTTTTAATTTTTTTCACATAAATAGTCTCTATTTTGTACAAATATATTAGGGCTGCGTTTCATTTGGTACTCTGATCAATTTTATAATATAATCAAATTTATAATATAATATAATTAATATTATATTACTACGTTTAACCAACGAGTTATAATTTTTAATTATAAGGGTGATTCTATTATTTTATTTCTTGTCCATTATTTTTTATAAAAAATATAATTCATATTATTATAAGAGTAATGATAGAGAGTGAAAATGAGAAAGTGAAAATCATAGTGAATGATGTGGTATGACGTGGCATGACGTGACACTTTACATGCACATATCAATTATCGTTGGACACATCGGCGGCTTCGGCGCCGTCCCGAATCAAACTATACTTCTGGGGGTACGGTGAACCCGTCGGAGATCGTGCATGCAAGGTGCCACGTCATTCACTATGATTTTCACTCTTCTATTTTCACTCTCTCAATCATTATTCTTATTATAAATAATAAAAATATTTTTTATAATTAAATTTAAGTAATTTTATTCCCCTCTCTATTAAATCAAATTACATCCGTCTCAATTAAATAAGATCATTAATCCAATAGAATAAAATTAGACTAAACTAAATCAAATCAAATTTTATCATCAAATTAAAATATACTAGGAGCTGGATTGAAGTGGTTGTTATTTAAATAAACATACATTCAAATAAATATTGGTTGTTATTTACATATATCTGAAATGAACATATATTTGTAATTCATATTGAATTTTTTGAACAATTCAGTACGTTTACCTGAAATGTTTTTTCGAACCATTCAAATAAACTTTAAAAAAAATTCTCCCATAGATAGATGACTGCTAATTAATGTTATATACATAACTCAACAAAGGAAAAATAAATCCAAACTACATGAAAATTCAAAAAACAACCAATGATCCAACTTGTTGCAGAAACTTGAGATACTATTGCATAAAAAATAAAATTTAACCTACAAGTTTAGCCTGTGCAAGAAATTATAAGTTTAACCTGTCCAAAGAATTGACCGCAAAACCTACAAGGCCTAATAATGTTTTCGCCCAGACTTCTTTCTCATCATCTGGCATGGTGAAGAAAATATTTGTAATCTCACAATCTAAATCAATTTTTCTTGTCACTTTGTGTCGCTCCAACATGTTAAGGTTAGAAAACTTTATTAAAACCTCATTGACTTTCATTCTTTTTTTAGTGCCTTCATCATATTCCAATGTTTTACTCAATCGGTTACTTGCTTTGTTAAGGTCTTCCCTAGAATAGTTGTCGTCTCTCTGATAACTTGAGACAAATCTGTAGTGCTCTCGCTCTTTCTCCTTTTTACTTAGAACTCTTTTCATTTGGTCTAAAAAAATTAAATTTTGACATATAAAGTAGAATCCCCATCAACACTTATACATTCATCATCATTTTCATCTACAACTTTGTCTAATTCTTCCATAATATCAACAGGAACTTGAGTATTTTTCCAAGATGCACGGTTTCCATAAAGATGACAGAAAGTTCCTCGTAATAAAATAATGATTTGAATCTAAACTTTTCCGTATCTCCATGAGTCTATAAAAAATCATATTACCAACTAAACAAAAGAAAACAAAAATAATATATTTTAATAATTAAATAAATTACCTTAAGATATTCATTCCATATGGCTTTTTCAGCTGTAACATATTTTTTTCTCAGTCTCAACCAAAATCGCTACTACCAATTTCATATAACATGTCATTCACAACATTGTGGTGCTTTTGAAAAGTTCTTAACCTTGATTCAATGTGTGGTTTTGCCTTAATTCCATGTCTAGGCAAGCTAACCTCAAGCATTTGTTGTAGTTTTTGTCCATGTCCTAGCCTAAAACCTTAAATGCAACATCTTCTTTAGTAGACTATTGATGTTTGTTTTTTTCCTAGTCTTTTTGAGTTGTAAGATTCTTCTGAAGATTTAGAAGCAATGTTCACCTATAGCAAAAAAATTAACAACTCAAATAAAAAGAAATCTAAAGATAGAATGCAAAAATAAGAATAACATTGCAATTCAAACAAAAGTTATTGCAATTTAACATAATCAAAATAAGACATGTCATATATAAATTACAAAGAAATAGAATAATGACGATAGTCTTTGCTTATTTACAAAAATCTAAAAATTCAATAAGAATTATACAAATGATCACATCTAGATCTTTTTCATTTATTAAATATGTCATTTGCCAAATTATCTCGTCAATTGTTAAATTCACTCAGAGTCTCAATGGTTAACACCACGTTTTCATAAATTTTAGCAACTTCATCTTATTGACTATCTAACCTTGTGTCCAACCTTCTTTTTGCAAGATCCCCAGACATTTCTTTCCTTATAAAATTGTGAAGAATGTAACATACCATAATAATTTGATTTTAAGTTTGGATCGGATAATAAGCTGGACTTTTAAGTATTGCCCAATGTATTTTAAGTAGCCTAAAATATTTCTCTATCACATTTCTTACAGCCGAATGCTTCATATTGAAAAACTCTTGAGGACATTTAGGTAGTCCGCCTTTTTCCATTCATTTAAATGATATCTTTGACTCCTATATGGTGCTAAAAAGCTTTCACAGTTTGTGTACCCAGCATCTACGAGATAATAATATTGTATAAATTAAATAAATATATTAAAATAGATCACAAACTCAAACACATAATAAGGTATTTAGGATACTTTGAAAAATTAATCAACCCATCATGTGGGACTTTTAATCCATTAATTCCAGTAATTGCATCTCATAGTACTGTACTATCTGCTGCTGAACTTCCCATTTAGACAACACATATGCAAATTGCATATCTTGGAAGCAAACAACATGTGCATTAATAGCAATTTTATCCTTTCTTGTTCAATATCTAAGTCTATCCTCAGCTGGTACTCTAATTTTAATATGTGTCCCATCCAAAGCTCCCAAACAATTCTAAAAGAAACAACAATAAATAAATAAATAAATATATATATATATATATTAAATCCTAACTTTAAAAATAAATATAATAATTACCTTAAAATATTTCCATCTTCAATCTACTGAATCTATTGCACTTGACTTTGAATTTTTGAAAAACACATTTTGTAGATGAATAAAAGTATCCAAAAATGAGGAGAAATATTTACTAAATATTTCACCAGATCTTTTGAATCGAAATTGTATAGTTCTATTCTTGAAATGATGAGCTCGCAAATGTAATGACATGGCTACTTACTCATCTACCTCCATATATCTTGTTCCTTTCAGGCTCCCTTCACTTTCGAGCATATAACACAACTTTGCAAAACTACTCCTATTAATTCTTAATTGTGCTATGCAAGTAGTATCACTTTCATATGCTAAATTATATATCATCTCTCTCCTAGCAAAAACATTATTCACATATCATCTGATCCGGGGGAATGATTTCTTAGAAGGATCAATGGCTCGGTCGGGTTCGATTGCCGCTCGGAACCTGTAGTAAATAAGCCGGGCCAAGGGTCACCCGAGGTTTGACACTCAGGGTCGGCCGTCCGAGGTCGGACACTCAGGGTTGGTCACCCGAGGTCGGGACACTCAGGGCCGACCGCCTGAGGTCGGGCATTTGGGGTCGGTCACCCGAGGTCGGACACTCAAGGTCGGTCGCCTGAGGTCGGGCCCTCACAGTCAGCTATCGTAGTCGGGCACTCGCGATCACGCTGGGATGGCCGAACAATTGTAGGCTGTCCCTGTCAATATTCAGAAAATAACCCCCCCCGGCATAATCATTGCCTGACATAGCCGCTAAGAATTAATGAGGAACAGAAGAGACAGCTTAGGCAGGGTGTCAGGCGGCTGCGGCGGTCTCACAACATTAATACGGCTGTCACTATCACAACCTGTCAACTGATCCTCCCTTAATGAGATTTGCCATCCCTGACACAGTATAGAGTTTTCTCTCCCCTATATAAACCCCCCTTTGAGCTTCGAGGAGGGGGATCACTGCCATTTTGCAACCACACCACCACTTTGTGAGTTCCATTCCGGTCCGAGCCGAGCGACTTGAGCCTAAGCCCTATTCGAGCCCGAGTCTGACCCCCGAGTTACAGCAAATCGGGTCGTCTTGGTTAGACCGCGTCATCCGAAGGAAAACCGATCTTCGCTTGTCGACAGGATCAAATTTGGCGCAGTCTGTGGGAATTCTCGCCTGATCGAAAGACGAAGATGAGCGACTCCAATCGGGTGACTGTTACTCTTTCACAAGAAGACTTGGATCTGCTGATAGAAGCCAGAGCCAGAAAGCTGGCAGCCGCGCAACAGACAGCCGCCTAACCCACCCGGGCGGGACCGACCAAGCCCGTGACCCAGGGGGCAACGAAGGAGGAGTTCGTCAGGGGGACAGTCCCCATTTCCACCGAGCTTTGTTCGGCCCGGCGGAGGGGGCGGGACAGTCTGACCCCCATGAAGCCTCTTCTAGTCAAGCCAGAGCTGATAAAGGGAAGGCTCCCCTTGTGCCGCCCCGGGAGAATATACTGGTTTCCCCTTTTCTAGCCAGATTCTACAGGAGCCGCTTCCTAAACGCTTTCTACTCCTGTCTATTCCCGAGTATGGAGGGGCTACGGACCCGGAAGAGCACTTAAAGAAATTTGAGAACGCTTCGATGCTACATCAGTACCCGGATGGTGTTAAGTGCAGGGCCTTCCTGACCACCTTGGCCGGGCCAGCCCAGCGGTGGTTTGACAGACTTCCCGAAGGATCGATCAAGGACTTCTCTGATTTCAAAAGATTGTTCCTGCAGCATTTTGCCAGTAGCAAAAGACATCACAAGACCAGCTTAAGCCTATTCACCATGAAGCAGGGCTCCAAGGAGCCCTTAAAAGCCTACATCAAGAGGTTTAATCAAGTTGCTCTAGACGTGCCCACCGCTACGTCCGAGGTGTTAGTCAGTGCCTTCGCGCAGGGCTTGCAAGAGGGCGAGTTCTTCAGATCCTTGATCCGAAAACCTCCGAAGGACTTTGGAAGCCTTTTGGGGAAAGCCAGTAAATACGTGGACGTCGAAGAAGCACAAGCCGCCAGGCGGCCGGTGGTCAGACCTACGCCCGAGAATCCTCAGCAACATCAAAGAAATGTACCTCCTGGAGGGCCTCTCAGAAGCCCCAGAGCTATGGGACACCGACCAGGAGCTGAGAGGGGAATAGTTCAGCAAGTGGCCAGGGTTGCATCTCTTCCAGGTGGCAACCCTACTGTTCTTTTCATAACAGCCATACCACGACCTTCAAGACTGCTGGCAGGCCGGTAGAGGTCGAGGTCGTGCTGGTCGAGGAAGTCCAAGAGGAGCTCACCAAGGAGGTGGTCGAGGTCGGGGAAGAGCCCCGCCAAGCCAATCCGAGTCCCCTGCCCGACCGACCGCCCCTACCGCCAGACAGTTATTCCCGACCTCTGACTCCACCAGCATGGGAATGCCAGCGAAGAGCAAGCCAATCAACAGAATGCAGTGCACGGATCCATCAACGTGATTTCTGGTGGTCCCACCTATGGAGACTCCAACCGGGCGCGAAAATCCCAAGTCCGGCGCCTCGATATCTATCAAGTGGGTTGCAGTGCCGCCCAAGCTCAGGGGCCACAGATCAGTTTCGGTCCCTCGGATTTGCAAGGAGTGGAAGTGCCTCATGAGGATGCTTTGGTCATCACGGCGATCATAGCTAATTATCAGGTCCACTAGACCATTGTGGATTCAGGAAGTTCTGTGAATATCTTATACTTGAAGGCATTCGAACAGCTGCAGATTGAAATGACTGAGCTGCAGCCCATGGCCACACCCTTATTTGGATTCACGGGAAATGAGGTCCAACCGCTGGGCCAGATCAAGCTGGCCATCTCACTCGGCGAGGAACCCTTGAGAAGGACCAGGTGGTCTACCTTCCTGGTAGTGGACTCCCCCTCAGCCTACAATGTCATCCTGGGCCGACCGGTGCTGAATGAGTTCCGAGTCGTGGTGTCCACTTTCTACTTAAAAGTCAAGTTCCCCGTAGGTGATCAAGTCGGCGAAGCTAAAGGAGATCAGAAGGTCGCTCGCCGGTGTTACGTGGATGATGTCCGAGTGGAAGTAAGGAAGGCCTTCCGAGCTCCGCCGGCCAGCTGCAACATGGTACAGTCCTCTCAGCCTTCCCCCTAGGCTGAGCTGCTAGAAGAAAAAGAAGAGGTTCAACTCTTGCCTGACCAAGAAGAGACTAAAGTGAGGATAGCTCCGGGACTATCGCCTGACCTCCGTCAATAGCTGATAGAATGTTTGACGCAGAACCAAGATGTATTCGCCTGGTCCCAGCAAGATCTGAAAGGAGTCAGGCCCAAGGTCATGGAGCACAAGCTACACGTTTACCTGGACGCCCGACCTGTGAAGCAAAGAAAAAGAGACTTTAGCCCCGAGCAGAATAAGATTATCCAGGCCGAGGTGGAAAGGCTGCTGACCGCAGGACACATCCGAGAAGTGCAGTTCCCTGCTTGGCTGGCCAATGTGGTGCTGGTCTCCAAGCCGGGGAACAAGTGGAGGGTCTGCATCGACTTCAGAGACCTTAATAAAGCTTGCCCCAAGGACTGCTACTCGCTCCCCTGGATAGATCAGATGGTAGACTCCACTGCGGGGAGCGAGCTCATCTGCATGCTGGATGCCTACCAGGGATACCATCAGGTGCCATTAGCCTTAGAAGATCAAGAGAAGGTCAGTTTTGTACGGCCGAAGGCACCTATTGCTACACAGTTATGCCCTTCGGGCTCAAGAATGCCGGGGCGACTTATCAAAGGCTGATGAATAAAGTTTTTAAGGAGCAGCTCGGGAGAAACGTAGAAGTGTACGTAGATGACATTCTCATCAAGTCCTCCCGAGCTGCCGACCTCATAGCAGATGTACGAGAAACCTGCTGCACCCTTCGAAGGTATGACCTTAAACTCAATCCTGTAAAATGCCTGTTCGGAGCCAAAAGTGGGAAATTCCTGGGCTACATCTTGACCGAGCGGGGGATAGAAGCCAATCCAGGTAAAGTGAAAGCTCTGCTAGACATGCCACTGCCCAGGAACCTAAGGGAAGTGCAGCGCTTGACCGGGAGGATTACGGCCTTATCCCGCTTTATCTCCCAGTCGGCTGATAGAAGTCTGCCGTTCTTCAAGATCCTGCGCAAGGCCTCCAAGTTCCAGTGGGATGCCGAGTGCGACCAGGCCTTTGAAGAGTTGAAGACTTACTTGATCAGTCTGCCGGTATTAGCTAAACCTGAGGAAGGGGAACCATTGTATGTTTATTTATTTGCTACTGAGGGAGCCGTGAGTGCTGTGCTTGTAACCCAGAAGGAGACCGAACAACAACCGGTCTATTTCTTGGGCACTTACTTAAGGAGGTCGAGTGTAGGTATACTACACTCGAGAAATTAGCTTATGTCCTTGTGTTAATCGCTCGGCGACTGCGACCATACATCTTGGCTCATCCTATCCGAGTATTGACCAACAGCACACTCGGAAAGGTGTTGATCAACCCTGAGGTCTTCGGTCGGATGGTCAAATGACGACTGAACTGAGTGAGTATGACATCCAGTACCAACCTCGAACTGCGATCAAAGCTCAGGCCTTGGCGGATTTCCTGAGCGAGCTCCATGCGGAGAAAGAGGAAGGAGTATGGAAGATATATGTGGACTGGTCGGCCACTCGGGCAGGAAGTGGCGTGGGAGTCTTGTTGGTCTCCCCTGAGGGAGACTCACTGCACTTAGCTGTACGCCTAGAATACCAGGCTACCAACAACCAAGCAGAATATGAAGCTCTCTTGGCAGGTCTGCAAGCGGCCAAACATGTGGGTGCTACTCGAGTCATCCTGCACTCGGACTCCCAGCTGGTGGCTCGGCAGGTGACCGGGCAGTTCGAGGTCAACGATGAAAAGTTACAAGCTTATGTGGAGGCTTACAAGCAATTGCAAGCAGAGTTTCAAGAAGTCCAGATTTTACAGATCCCTCGGGGGGATAATGCCAAGGCTGACGAACTGGCTAGGTTAGCCAGTTCGGTCCATCCCCGGGTCTTCCGTAGATCGTCACCTCAAGTCATGCTGGTAGCCCAGGTGGAGAGAGAAACAGAAATGGAAATACAAGGAGACTGGCGGGCCCCACTCATAACCTATCTGAAGGAAGGGACTCTTCCGGTCAGCTCGGAGCAAGCCAGGATATTCAAGATAAGGGCGGCCAGGTTTACTCTGATAGGAGACGCGCTGTACAAGCGAGCCTTCTCCCGACCACTGCTCAGATGCCTGGGAGAAGAAGATGCAGATTATGTGCTACGAGAAGTACACCTGGGGTCCTGCGGAAACCACTCAGGAGGTCGGTCCATGGCTCGGAAGGTTTTACTAGCAGGTTACTTCTGGCCGACCCTCCAGAAGGATGCGAGAGATTGACCCTTTCCTGCCTTTCTTGTCAGAAGTACCAGAATCTATCGCACCGACCTGTCGAGATGCTGAGAGCTTCCACTGTGTCCTGTCCCTTCGACCAGTGGGGCATGGACATAGTAGGACCGTTCCCCAGGGCAGCCGGTCAGAAGAAGTTCTTGCTAGTGGCAGTGGATTATTTCTCTAAGTGGATTGAGGCAGAGGCCTTAGCCTGTATTACTGAACAAGCCGTGAAGAAGTTCATGTGGTAGAATATCTTATGCCGATATGGCATACCGCACAAGCTGGTGTCGGATAATGGTTGGCAATTCCAAGGTCGGATAATAAGAGAGTGGTGCAAGGAGTTCGGAATCAAACAGGCTTTCACCTCAGTGGTGTACCCCCAAAGTCATGGTCAGGCCGAGGTAGCTAACAGAGAGATTCTGAAGGGACTTAGAGCCAAGTTGGATCAGGTCGGGGGTCCTGGGTGGACGAGCTACCCGGCGTTCTGTGGGCTCTCCGGACCACTCCTAAAGAAGGGTCAGGGTGCACACCCTTCCAGTTAGTACACGGTAGCGAAGTTGTGGTACCCATGGAGGTCGGCTGTGAATCTGACAGAAGACATCTGTACGGGGAAGACAATGCGGAGAAAAGACGGGCGGAGCTAGATCTGATTGAGGAGGTCCGAGCCAAGGCTGCAGTACGCATGATCGCCTACCAGCAACGAATGCGACGCCAATACAACCAGAAGGTTATACCCCGCAGTTTCCAAGTAGGAGACAAGGTATGGAAAAGAGTCAAGCCAGTTAGGGAAGTAGGCAAGCTGGAGCCTCAATGGAGTGACCCTTTCCTGGTAGCCGAAGCGCTGGGATCAGGAGCTTACTATCTACAAGACACTCAAGGAAAACAGCTCGGAAGACCCTGGAGCGCAGTGCACCTAAGGATGTACCGTGAGGAGAGTGGAGAGAAATGATTCTTTTAACTGTACTCAGAAAAAACAATGACAAAAACTCTGACTCTCTAAAAGACAATTACAGCAAGTTATAAGTGGGCTTGCTCTCACGCACCCACCAGACTCGGCGCCGATCGGGCATGGCGTTCCACGTTCGGTCGGGCCCGGTCGGACGTGGCGATCCACGCTCGGTCAGGGTAAGTCGGGCGGTGTTCAGACTCTTGCTAAGGCAAGTTATAAGTGGGCTTGCTCTCACGCACCCACCGGACTCGGCGCCGATCGGGCGTGGCGTTCCACGTTCGGTCGGGCCCGGTCGGGCGTGGCAATCCACGCTCGGTCAGGGTAAGTCGGACGGTGTCCAGACTCTTGCTAAGGCAAGTTATAAGTGGGCTTGCTCTCACGCACCCACCGGACTCAGCGCCGATCGGGCGTGGCGTTCCACGTTCGGTCGGGCCTGATCGGGCGTGGCGATCCACGCTCGGTCAGGGTAAGTTGGACGGTGTCCAGACTCTTGCTAAGACAAGTTATAAGTGGGCTTGCTCTCACGCACCCACCGGACTCGGTGCCGACCGGGCGTGGCGCTCCACGTTCGGTCGGGCCCGGTCGGGCGTGGTGATCCACGCTCGGCCAGGGTAAGTCAGACGGTGTCCAGACTCTTGCTTAAGGGAAATACGAATTAACACATCTCTGTGATCTTCACTGCCAGGACGTGGCTCCCCACGTTCTGAGAGACAAAAGGGATAGTAGGTTAGCTTGATAAAGGTGAACTAGTCGAACCAAAGCACACAAGCTAACTCGGCTTCGCCGATAAGGTTAACTCGTCGGAAACAAGATAGAACGCTAAGTCAAGGTACCAACCCGACTGAACAATATGGCCGAACCCGGGTAACGGCCTAACTGAATGACTGAGAGCTCAAATACACTGAGCATCTAACACTTAGAAAAATATTCTGCTTGGCTTACGAAATCGAACTAAGAGGAACGGTATGAACGTCCCGAATGGTCAACGCTTACTGAAAATTCACGGTGCGGTTCAGATGTCGGCCCTTGCGGAATAGGTCGACCACACTGAGTGGACGATACTCAACAAAAATCTTAAGCATAGTAAACGAGCAAATACGAGGTTAAAAGTCTGCAATGCAAGGGCATAACCAATTAAGGTAAATAAGAAAAGGCCCGAGGCCGTTACAAAATTAAGCCCTAAGGGCCAAGTCAGCCTAAAACATCACAAGACATCATAAATTTTCTAAGGCCCAACGACCAAGTCGTTGCGAAACATCAAAAGGAGAAAACCTAATCTAAGAAAACGGGGGGAAGGCGTCTTCGGGAATCGACGCTTTGATCCGCCTCGGCTTCACCACATTGGGGGGAAGGTCCGCGGGAAGGTGGCCGGCTTCAATCAACTGCTGGATGGCGCCCTTCACGCCGTACAAGATCATGCCACCAGTCCGCTCTGCCACTTGATTCAAGAAGGAGTCCGACTGAATATAGGCCACCCGAGCTGCTTCAATCCGGGCGGACTCACCTGACTTATAGTCCTCTAACTCTTTCTTGAGCCGAGCGATCACGGTGTCCTTCCCTTTAATGGTGGTCTCTCGGGCAGCCAATTGCTTCTCTTTGCCAACTAGCTGAGCTTCAAGACCTTCGAAGGCCTCTTGTTGGGCGGCCAGCTCTGTCTCCTTGTTCGTCAGAGCGAGTTGGGTCTGATGGTGCGCGGCACCCGACTCCGTCAGCTTCTGTTGAAGACCCTTAGCCTCCGCGGTTTTCTTATCCAGGTCGGAACGATTTCAGGTGTTGCGAGTTCGGAGAACCTTATTCTCACCCTCCGATGGGCCACCCGGTTTGACAGTCGTTCCGTCTCCACGGCGGCTTGGGCCATTGTCCGTTGCTCTTCCTCTGAGCGCAAAGGCGTAGCCAGTACTGGGCTGCACTGGGCTGAAGCCCAGTGCAGCCCAGCAATTTTAAATACTAATATATTATTTATTTTTTGTTGAAACTTTTCTTTTTACTGCTGCCCTAATTTTCTACCGCCGTAACTTTACTTTTTGCTTTCGCCACTGCCGCATCTATTCTTCCTACTCTTTTTTTTTCTTACCATCAGTCCATCATCATGTTATCCTTTCTTTGAGCATGAAGTCATGAACTATGAAGCACCTTTCTCTGGGCATGAACAGCATCGGTACGGTAATCCATCTTCATTATATTCATCCTTTAATTTCTTATTGATTGAAATTATTCTGACTAGGAAATGTATATTTTTTTTCCAATCGTTTCATCAATTTCGCCCCTAGAATTTATCTCTTTTATTCCTCCCCAAATCAATGGAAACAGAGGGACAACTGGACAAGAATATGAATTGGGATTGAGTTTTTTTTTTTGTTTTTTTTCTGATTTTAGATATTTTATGTTTCAGTAAAATTAAATATGATACCATAGGAAGAAGGTGAATAATTTCCAATACCGATTCTTTTTGCATTACTTTAGTTAACATTGATTCAACTACTTGAAAGGACTATTAAACAATTTACATCTATTTTGTGTAAATAATTGCAAATACAAATTGATAATATTTTAGCCTAAACTCATAACCAATTCAATTTGCATATTTATTCTCTTTTAAGTTTTTTTTTTTGTTTTGATTTCAGGTGTTTCAAGTTTCAACATTGCACTATGTTTTACGAGTAGGCAGTTTGGCTTTTCTTATCTTGAAGTGGAAAATTACAGGTAATTTTGGATTTTCAATTGTGATTTTATTTGAATTTTTTAAATTATCTGAAAATTATGACTCTAATATCTAGGAATGATATGATATTTTAAATTTATTTATTAATTATTATTGTATTCGAGTTTGTTATAAAATAAATAATATGGTTGAATTTATTATAATTGTTTATTTGATTGGTTATTGCTTTTTTTTCTTAGGTTATAATTAATTTATATTTTTTTTATTGTTCCTTAGGTTATAAATGGAAGATCAACAACCTTCAAATAAAAGGTCAAAAACATTATTGTCATTTTTTAGGAAGAGTGATGAACAATTTGAATCTGATAATCGATCACAATGTGATATATCTCTTAGTCTTAGACCAGCAGTTGGATCCTCTATTTCTGATTTACAACCTCCTTCTGTAACTAGGCCAATAGAACAAAGAGAGGAAGAATTTGATATTGCTTCTATTGAACGAGATCCAGGATTACGAAAACTGATTTGTGAATACCATGTTAATGAGCGGGATGAGATTAGAAGAGCATATATCAAAGCAGGGCCTTATCAACCAAAACTCGCTGAGTATCCAAGAACAAAAATTGGAAAACAAAATCGTCGATTTCAATATGCTTGGTTCAAACAATTTCCTTGGCTAGAATATTCACCTTCAAAGGATAAAGCATATTGTTTTCCATGCTTTCTTTTTGAGAATACAAGTAACCCAATGGCTCGTTCTGCACTTGTTTCTGAAGGGTTTAACAGTTGGAAGAGAGTTAATGATGGAGAGAAATGTGCATTTCTTATTCATGTTGGTTCATTATCTTCATCGCATAATAGATGTGTGAAATGTGTTCAGGATTTGATGAAACCAAAGCAAAATATTGACAAAGTGATAAATGCTCAATCTACGGAAGAAATTGTAAAGAATAGGTTGCGTCTAAAGGCAACAATTGAAGGTTTATTATGGCTTGCAACTCAAGGATGTCCATTTAGAGGCCATGATGAATCAGAGAGTTCTTTAAACCGTGGAAATTTTATTGAATTGTTGAAATTTCAAGCACATTTAAATGATGAAATTGCAAAAGTTGTGTTAAATAATGCCCCGCAAAATGCGAAATACACTTCTCCGCAAATTCAAAAAGAAATATTGCATATTCTTGCTAATAAAGTGAGAACAATGATTCGAGACGAATTGGGAGATGCCAAATTTTGTATTCTTGTTGATGAAGCCCAAGATGAATCCAAAAAAGAGCAAATGACCCTTATTTTAAGATTTGTTAATGATTCTGGTTTTTTGGTGGAACGTTTCTTTGAGATTTTGAGTGTTGAGGACACAACATCGGCAAACCTTAAAAAATCAATTTCTGACATCTTTGTTCAACACAATATTCAAATCCACAATATGAGGGGACAAGGGTATGATGGTGCTAGTAATATGCGTGGTGAATGGAATGGGCTTCAAGCATTATTTCTTAGAGATTGTCCATATGCCTATTATGTACATTGTTTTGCTCATCGGTTACAGTTAACATTGGTTGCAGCTGCTAAGGATGTGCCTTCCATTTGGCAATTCTTTTCTTATTTGACTTCCATTGTAAACTTCATCACCTCATCTCCTAAACGTCTTAATGATTTACAATCTGCTCAACAAGAAGAGATTGCATACATGTTAGCTATTGGTGAGCGTGAATCTGGTACAGGGGCTAATCAAATTGGTACATTGCATAGACCTGGTGCTACTCGTTGGAGCTCTCATTATGATTCTGTTAGGAATTTGATAAACATGTATGCAGCAACTTGTAAAATCCTTGGAAATCTCAGTGAAAATGGGCTAAATGGTACAATACGTGGGGAAGCTTGTGGTTTATGCAAAGTAATTATGAGTTTTGAATTTGTATTTGTGTTGTTTTTTATGGAAAAGATCTTGGAAACCACTGATATTCTTTGTCAAGCTCTACAAAATAAATCACAAGACATTGTGAATGCTTTAAAATTTGTCTCAACCACAAAAGTCATCCTTCTAAAATTTAGAGAAGATGGTTGGGATGAACTTTTTGAGAAAGTAAAGGCTTTTTGTGAACGACAGAATATTGAGATTCCTGATATGAGCCGTCATTATAAAGTTAATCGGTATTGTCAACAACGGGATCCTGTCACAGTTGAGCATCATTATCATTATGATATTTTTAATGTTGCAATAGATTTTCAAGTGATGGAACTAAATTGTAGATTCAGTGAGGCAACAATGGAACTTCTTGCTCTTTGTTCAGCTTTGGATCCTACTGATTCATTTAAAAAATTTAATGTGGGAGACATTTGTAAGCTTGCATCAAAATTTTATCCTGCTGATTTCACTCAACAAGAAATTCATGCTTTAAAAGCTGAATTGGAACATTATCAACTTGATATAGTTTGTGATCCTGAGTTTCAACAAATTTCTACTCTTTCTGCATTATATAGAGAAATGGTTGTGACAAAAAAGGCCGAGAGTTATGTTATGATTCAGAGATTGATTCATCTTGTATTGACCCTTCCTGTATCAACTGCAACGGCAGAGAGAGCCTTTTCAGCCATGAAATTTCTAAAAACAACACGTCGCAACAAGATGGATGATGATTTACTTTCTGATTGCATGATTCTCTACATAGAACGGCAATTATCTGAGAAAATAGATTTAGAATCAGTAATAGATGAGTTTTATACTCTAAAATCTCGTCGAGCACAACTTAAGTAGCTATTGAAGTATTTTGTATGAACTTTGAACTATGTAAAAGGATATTGATATATAAATGTTATATGTTTGTTAAATATTATATATAATTTCATAATCTAGCCCAGGGCTGTTGAAGATCCTGGCTACGCCATTGTCTGAGCGGGTCTCCAACTCCGATATATACGATCTCAACGCAGCTATTTCCGAGTGTAGTTGGTCCATGCCCTCATCGCCTGGAGGAAGGGTGCATTGGGCCAACTTAGCCTCCAGCTCCCTTGCCCTTCGTTCGACAGCTCGGCGCTCCCTAGTGTTGGTAACCAGCGCTTGACCGACCGCGTGACTCATTGCCCAATGCTACAAAATGATATAAAGGGTGTAAGAGTAAGTATTGGTAATTGAACACCAGGAGAGTATACCTGAGTCGCCACCAAGAAGAAGTGGTCGGCCAAACTAACTGGATCCATCGCGAATGGCGCAGTCCAGCCTTGATCCCAGCCCGAGACCAATTGGCCGTGCAGACTAAGGGGTTGGGGCTGGACTACTGGGGTCAGGGCAGTTGCTAAAGGGACCTGGATATCCACGGATGACCTCGGGGGTGAATTCAGTGACAGGAGAGCCTCCGCGGCTTCGACGTTGGGGGCGCTCGACGAAGGGGCCCGGGAAGATGATGCAGTACCAGGGGTCGGTGCTCCAGCCGGGGGTATCGTTGAGGGGGGAGCCCGAGCCCCCGGCCGGGATGCAGGCGGGGTCGGGCCGCGAGTGGCGGACGGGGGAAGAGCTTGGCTGGGAGTAGGTGCCCGGGTGAGGGGTGAAGCTCGGTCAGGGCGAGAAGGCACGGCTTGACCTCCTGAAGTGGGGTCCGCGGGTGAGGGCCGTGCGCGAGAGAACGATTAGCCGACGGCGCTTCCTAGCCACGCTAGCAGAAGCTGCCTGTTCCGTCTCCTCCTCTTCTCCCTCTACCTGAACGGACGCCCCTCGCCCGCTGCTCGAGTTGCCGCCCCCGAGCCCCCAGCCGGAAGATCCTCTTCTGGGTCGCCTCCCTCCACCTCAGGTTGCTCGGAGGTCGGCGCAATGTTTGCTATCGAGGCCGCCCGGTCCGCCGCCAGTTGGGCGGCTAGAGCCTCCATAGCTTATTCTTCTCGATCCATTACGACATCAACCCTAGCGCTATACATGACCTCGGCTGCACAAGAGAAAGAGTTTTAGTTAGCATTAACAAACTTACAAATCAAATAGAGACTTACCGAGGGTGCCGGGTAGCTCCGCCGGGACCTGGCTCAGCCGGAAGAGATACAACATACCCTCGATCAGTAACTTGCCCGCGTGGTATCGGGCTCCCCCGAGCTTGGAGAAGGCAGAGCGATAGCCCGGGTCCGAGCGAAGATTCTTAGGTAGCTGAGGGTGATTGGGCAGGTCCTCTACCCAGGCGGTAGGCCAGTTTGCGGTGGGGGTCGATCGGATATAAAAGAAGTGGGACTTCCAACCCTTATTGGACGAAGGGACCTTCTCTAGGAAGGCTAAGTTAATGCGAGCTTGGAAGTAGAAATTACCGGGTTCTTGCTTCTTAAGATAGTAGAAATAATGGAACACCCGAGGTTCCAAAGGGACTTTGTGGGCGGTGAAGATGATCACGGTACCACATAAGATTCTGATCGAGTTCGGGGCCAATTGAGATAAGGACACTTGGAAGTATCGACAGACTGCGCGGAAGAAAGGATGAAGGGGAAAGCGCAATCCTGCCAACAGTTGGTCGGAGAAGACAGTGAAGTAATTCAAAGGGGGTCCGTGTGCCCGACCCCGACGGTCGGGAAGAGTCATTGCATGGTCTTCAGGGATTAGGTAATCTATGCGCAAAGTCTCTAGCTGGCCTAAGGTTAGCGAAGACCGGGTGGTTAAATACCAGGCTCGGGGGGCGTAGACGACTCGGCCATCGAAACAAAGTCGGAAAAGGCACAACAAAGACTCAGCAAAGGAAAGGAGTACCTAAAATTGAAGTTCGCCGGAAACACTGCTCGTCGGAGTTGAGAAGGTCGGATGGCGGAGATCGGACAAAAGGCAAAGAGAAAGCAGAGGTCGGGATAAAAGGGGTAAAATGAGGGTTGGGCCTATTTATACCGCGAGTGAATACAGGAGGGCCGTCCGATCTCTGCCATTTCCCAGACCTCGAAGCTTTGCTCGCACGTCGCACGAACCACGCCCATGACGCTTCGTTACCAGAGATCTCCAGTCGGGAAATGACACGTGGCCTTGCATTAATGGGGATTTGATGGAGGATACGACATTTAAAGAAGAAGATTAACCGTACGATGTGACGCGCGGGAAGGCGAGCAAGAGGTATGCCGACCGAGCAGGAAGCCTAGTCAGTCGGACTGAGCTCCTCCTTCGACTAGACTTGAGAGGAAGGCTTGTGATCCGGGGGAATGATTTCTTAGAAGGATCAAGGGCTCGGTCGGGTTCGATTGCCGCTCGGAACCTGTAGTAAATAAGCCGGGCCAAGGGTCACCCGAGGTTTGACACTCAGGGTCGGCCGCCCGAGGTCGGACACTCAGGGTCGGTCACCCGAGGTCGGGACACTCAGGGCCGACCGCCTGAGGTCGGGCATTCGGGGTCGGTCACCCGAGGTCGGACACTCAAGGTCGGTCGCCTGAGGTCGGGCCCTCACAGTCAGCTATCGTAGTCGGGCACTCGCGATCACGTTGGGATGGCCGAACAATTGTAGGCTGTCCCTGTCAATATTCAGAAGATAACCCCCCCCCCCGGCATAATCATTGCCTGACATAGCCGCCAAGAATTAATGAGGAACAGAAGAGACAGCTTAGGCAGGGTGTCAGGCGGCTGCGGCGGTCTCACAACATTAATACGGCTGTCACTATCACAACCTGTCAACTGATCCTCCCTTAATGAGATTTGTCATCCCTGACACAGTATAGAGTTTTCTCTCCCCTATATAAACCCCCTTTTGAGCTTCGAGGAGGGGGATCGCTGTCATTTTGCAACCACACCACCACTTTGTGAGTTTCATTCCGGTCCGAGCCGAGCGACTTGAGCCTAAGCCCTATTCGAGCCCGAGTCCGACCCCCGAGTTACAGCAAACCGGGTCGTCTTGGTTAGACCGCATCATTCGAAGGAAAACCGATCTTCGCTTGTCGACATGATCATCATCTTTTCAAGCAATAAGATCTATTACGACATTCCATTAAAATGCAATACATTTGAAAAAAACTAATTCATTATATTCAAGATTTCAAACCAATGCATTAACACAATAACTAGTTTTTTTCTCATTATATTATTTGTCTTTAAACTAAGATGAGTCATGACTGCAAAATAAATAAGTCTAATAAATGAAAACATATACTAAAAGTAACATATAACAATAAGATGCTGAAAATGAAAAAAAAAATATGTATTTAAGAAAATAAATTGGGAAAACAAAGAAATGGTGCAAATAAATTGAGAAAATAAGTATTTAAGAAAGTAAAACCTGGTGCGTTTTGAAAATCAAATTGATTAATCATCTAAAACCTCTTGAATTTCGAGGCAATCCGAGTGACTGTATTGTGTTTTGTTGAGTACTACATTTCAATTCAATTACTACCAACACAAAATATATTAAATAATTGTATTGATCTAATTAAGTGTAAAAATTGAACATAGGTTGAGAAAAGAAAGAAAACTCCTCTAAAATGAAAACAAATTTGAGAAAACAAAGAAAACCCTAGAATTGCGAATCTCATTAAAAAAATGCATCTTTAAACCCTAGGAATTAGGGTCTCCATACATCTAAACAAAAACATACCTTTTATTTTCTAAATGTTCCTCACAATGAAGAAATCAAAAGGCGCCAACTAAGAAAAAATGGCGAAGTTGATGAGCGTCTAATGCTGATAGAGGCTGTGGATCAAAGTCCTGGCGAGAGGCAGAGGCATTTGATGAGGGGGCTCCTGATGCTAATGGAGGCAATGGATCAAAGTCTTGCCGAGGGCAAAGGCCTTCGATGAGGGATTGTGTTGTGCGTGTCCGGACAGAGGGTAGAGGTCTTCGATAAGGGAGGTGTTGCTGGAGCTCACTTGGTTTATCGGCGCTTGCCTATCGCTCGTCGAGTTGCTCCACTCACCAGGTTTCGTCTTTCGTCGCTCGCCAAGTTTCGTTGAAGAAAGAGTTTCACCGAAAGAAAAGAACTTTGTTAGGGTATATTTGGCATTGGATTTTAAGCTAAATATTGGATTTGGAATGTAATTGGATTACATGGTTTTGACCTCGTAATTAACATTATAAATCTTTATTATGTTTTGTAATCTTAATTACATTACATTATAGTTTAAAATTATATCAAACACAGTAATCAAGTTTGTAATATAATCTTGATTATATTATAAGATTATTACACCTTATCAAACTCAGCCTATGGCAAAGTCAAGAGAGTGTTCTTAGTTTTTTCAAATTGTGAAAGGACATTCATTTGATTTTCTTTTATTAAAAAGGACATTTCATTCTATGTAAAATAATATAATTTCCTAACACGGTTCTTATTATTATTTCACCAATATCTCCTATTTAAATCTTGAATCAATTAGGCACGTTATAATAGTTATGATTTCGTAGCTTCTACAACTACAATAATTGCAACTTGTATTTGTAGAAGCTACGATTTATATAACTGCTACAACAGTTACAGTTTGTAGTTGTAGTAGTTACAGTTCGTAATCGCTAAAAGTGTAACAATATATTTATAAATTATAGTAGTTATAATTTATAATTGTTACAACTACAATTGTTGTAGTTTATAGTTGTAGCAATTACGATTTTATAGTTGCTACAACTTTAATAGTTGTAACAACTATGATTTCATAGCTACTACAATATGAAAAAATCAAAATTAAAAAAAAATTAAAATTCTTCAAAGCCTAAAAAGGGCTTTAAAAAATATTTGTTGGGCCTAAGATGGTGTCATTATAGGTTACACACGATAACAAATGTAGAATATTGGATTGAACAAGCTTTGATTGATATATAATGGCATCTCGTGATTCAACTTGAGTCAAAAAATATGATATCTAAAAATTTACTTAAGATTCACATTAAAATAACTACAAAATTATAACAACTCAGTTGTAAGTGCTACAAGTTTGTAGTTGCTACAATGTGTCCCAGTTCAGAATTTAGACGAGACATATAGGGAGAGATAATAATGAGAATAATGTTATGGATGATAATTAAGTAATTGTAAATTATTACTGATATAGAATGCATCTTGTGNACACTGAGTGGACGATACTCAACAAAAATCTTAAGCATGGTAAACGAGCAAATGCGAGGTTAAAAGTCTGCAATGCAAGGGCATAACCAGTTAAGGTAAATAAGAAAAGGCCCGAGGCCGTTACAAAATTAAGCCCTAAGGGCCAAGTCAGCCTAAAACATCACAAGACATCATAAATTTTCTAAGGCCCAACGGCCAAGTCGTTACGAAACATCAAAAGGAGAAAACCTAATCTAAGAAAACGGGGGCAAGGCGTCTTCGGAATCGATGCTTTGATGAGCCTCGGCTTCACCACATTGGGGGGAAGGTCCGCGGGAAGGTGGCCGGCTTCAATCAGCTACTGGATGGCGCCCTTCACGCCGTACAGGATCATGCACCAGTCTGCTCTGCCACTTGATTCAAGAAGGAGTCCGACTGAATATAGGCCACCCGGGCTGCTTCAACCCGGGCGGACTCGCCTGACTTATAGTCCTCTAACTCTTTCTTGAGCCGAGCGATCTCGGTGTCCTTCCCTTTAATGGTAGTCTCTCGGGCAGCCAATTGCTTCTCTTTGCCAACTAGCTGAGCTTCAAGACCTTGGAAGGCCTCTTGTTGGGCGGCCAGCTCTGTCTCCTTGTTCGTCAGAGCGAGTTGGGTCTGATGGTGCACGACACCCGACTCTTTCAGCTTCTGTTGAAGACCCTTAGCCTCCGCGACTTTCTTATCCAGGTCGAAACGATTTCGGATGTTGCGAGTTCGGAGAACCTTATTCTCACCCTCCAGATGGGCCACCCGGTTTGATAGTCGTTCCGTCTCTACGGCGGCTTGGGCCATTGTTCGTTGCTCTTCCTCTGAGCGGGTCTCCAACTTCGATATATACGATCTCAACGCAGCTATTTCCGAGTGTAGTTGGTCCATGCCCTCATCGCCTGGAGGAATGGTGCATTGAGCCAACTTAGCCTCCATCTCCCTTGCCCTTCTTTCGACAGCTCGACGCTCCCTAGTGTTGGTAACCAGCACTTGGCCGACCGCGTGACTCATCGCCCAATGCTACAAAATGATGTGAAGGGTATAAGAGTAAGTATAGGTAATTGAACACCGGGAGAGTATACCTGAGTCCCCGCCAAGAAGAAGTGGTCGGCCAAACTGACTGGATCCATCGCGAACGACACAGTCCAGCCTTGATCCCAGCCCGAGACCAATTGGCCGTGCAGATTAAGGGGCTGGGGCTGGACTACCGGGGTCAGGGCAGTTGCTGAAGAGACCTGGATATCCACGGATGACCTCGGGGGTGAATTCAATGACAGGAGAGCCTCCACAGCTTCGACGCTGGGGGCGCTCGACGAAGGGGCCCGGGAAGATGGCGCAGTACCCGGGGTCGGTGCTCCAGCCGGGGGTATCGTGGAGGAGGAAGCCCGAACCCCCGACCGGGAGGCAGACAGGGCCGGGCCGCGAGTGGCGGACGGGGGAAGAGCTTGGACGGGAGTAGGCGCCCGGATAAGGGGTGAAGCTCGGGCAGGGCGAGAAGGCATTGCTTGACCTCCTGAAGTGGGGTCCGCAAGTGAGGGCGTGCGCGAGAGAACAATTAGCCGACGACACTTCCTGGCCGCGCTAGCAGAAGCTGCTTGTTCCGTCTCCTCCTCTTCTTCCTCTACCTGAACGGACGTCCCCTCGCCCGCTGCTCGAGTTGCCGCCCCCGAGTCCCCAGCCGGAAGATCCTCTTCTGGGTTGTCCCCCTCCACCTCAGGTTGCTCGGAGGTCGGCGCAATGTTTGCTGTCGAGGCCGCCTGGTCCGCCGCCAGTTGGGCGGCTAGAGCCTCCATGGCTTCTTCTTCTCGATCCATTACGACATCAACCCTAGCGCTATACATGACCTCGGCTGCACAAGAGAAAGAGTTTTAGTTAGCATTAACAAACTTACAAATCAAATAGAGACTTACCGAGGGTGCCGGGTAGCTCCGTCGGGACCTGGCTCAGCCGGAAAAGATACAGCATACCCTCGATCAGTAACTTGCCCGCGTGGTATCGGGCTCCCCCGAGCTTGGAGAAGGCAGATCGATAGCCCGGGTCTGAGCGAAGATTCTTAGGTAGCTGAGGGTGATTGGGCAGGTCCTCTACCCAGGCGGTAGGCCAGTTTGCGGTGGGAGTCGATCGAATATAAAAGAAGTGGGACTTCCAGCCCTTATTGGACGAAGGGACCTTCTCTAGGAAGGCTGAGTTAATGCGAGCTTGGAAGTAGAAATTACCGGGTTCCTGCTTCTTAAGGTAGTAGAAGTAATGGAACACCCGAGGTTCCAAAGGGACTCTGTGGGCGGTGAAGATGATCACGGTACCGCATAAGATTCTGATCGAGTTCGGGGCCAATTGAGATAAGGACACCTGGAAGTATCGACAGACTGCGTGGAAGAAAGGATGAAGGGGAAAGCGTAATCCGGCCAACAGTTGGTCGGAGAAGACAGTGAAGTAATTCAAGGGGGGTTCGTGTGGCCAACCCCGACGGACGGGAAGAGTCATTGCACGGTCTTCGGGGATTAGGTAATCTATACGCAAAGTCTAGCTGGCCTAAGGTTAGTGAAGACTGGGTGGTTAAATACCAGGGCTCGAGGGGCGTAGACGACTTGGCCATCGAAACAAAGTCGGAAAAGACACAACAAAGACTCGACAAAGGAAAGGAGTACCTAAAATTGAAGTTCGTCGGAAACACTGCTCGCCGGAGTTGAGAAGGTCGGGTGGCGGAGATCGGACAAAAGGCAAA
This sequence comes from Boesenbergia rotunda, assembly GCA_024364735.1. Classification (NCBI taxonomy): domain Eukaryota; kingdom Viridiplantae; phylum Streptophyta; class Magnoliopsida; order Zingiberales; family Zingiberaceae; genus Boesenbergia; species Boesenbergia rotunda. The sequence goes on along the minus strand of JAGFNQ010003394.1, from coordinate 223,016 downwards.
GAGAAGGCAGAGGTCGGGATAAAAAGGGATAAAATGAGGGATTGAGCCTATTTATACCGCGAGTGAATACAGGGGAGCCGTTCGATAAAGGAGAGGAAAATGGCGGGGTGGAATCCCCGCCGTCCGATCCCTGTCATTTCCCAGACCTCGAAGCTTTGCTCGCACGTCGCACGAACCACGCCCATGACGCTTCGTTACTAGAGATCTCCAGTCGGGAAATGACACGTGGCCTTGCATTAATGGGGATTTGATGGAGGATACGACATTTAAAGAAGAAGATTAACCGTACGATGTGACGCGCGGGAAGGCGAGCCAGAGGTATGCCGACCGAGCAGGAAGCCTAGTCAGTCGGACTGAGCTCCTCCTTCGACTAGACTTGAGAGGAAGGCTTGTGATCCAGGGGAATGATTTCTTAGAAGGATCAAGGGCTCGGTCGGGTTCGATTGCCGCTCGGAACCTGTAGTAAATAGGCCGGGCCAAGGGTCACCCGAGGTTTGACACTCAGGGTCGGCCGCCCGAGGTCGGGCATTCGAGGTCGGTCACCCGAGGTCTGACACTCAGGGTCGGTCGCCCGAGGTCGGACACTCAGGGTCGGTCACCCGAGGTCGGGACACTCAGGGTCGACCGCCTGAGGTCGGGCATTCAGGGTCGGTCACCCGAGGTCGGACACTCAAGGTCGATCGCCTGAGGTCGGGCCCTCACAGTCAGCTATCGTAGTCGGGCACTCGCGATCACGCTGAGATGGCCGAACAATTGTAGGCTGTCCCTGTCAATATTCAGAAGATAACCCCCCCCCCCCCCCCCGGCATAATCATTGCCTGACACAGCCGCCAAGAATTAATGAGGAACAGAAAAGACAGCTTAGGCATGGTGTCAGGCGGCTGCGGCGGTCTCACAACATTAATACGGCTGTCACTATCACAACCCGTCAACTGATCCTCCCTTAATGAGATTTGCCATCCCTGACACGGTAGAGAGTTTTCTCTCCCCTATATAAACCCCCCTTTGAGCTTCGAGGAGGGGATCGCTGCCATTTTGCAACCACACCACCACTTTGTGAGTTTCATTCCGGTCCGAGCCGAGCGACTTGAGCCTAAGCCCTATTCGAGCCCGAGTCTGACCCCCCGAGTTACAGCAAATCGGGTCGTCTTGGTTAGACCGAGTCATCCGAAGGAAAACTGATCTTCGCTTGTCGATAGGATCATGCCTAATGAAGTTTATCATGTATACCTTACAAAAAAATAACTTTTTAAAATATATCATAAAATGATAATTTGCCTGCTTTCTATGATGCCTTTGTTTTTTTTTGTTTTTTAAAAATGTCCCTCAAAATTTAAGGCATTGAAATAAGTCTCATCATTTTACTTCATTACCAATAACTATTATATTATTATTTTATTAAGTTATTTAATGTTGATAGTGGGGAATAAAAAAACATTATAATAATGCCCATTTTACCAACTATAATTAATTTAGATTTACATAGGTATCATGGACAAGGAAAGTTTCTATATTTAAAATTATTAAGTAATTATAGTCCAAATTATTTTAATGTTGATTAAAATTACCCTAATTTAATTAAAACTAGTATAATACCCGTGCGATGCACGGAAATCTTACACAATTCAAATAACATGTTTAGTGATAATATATATATGTCAATTTTCATGGATTCATGTCAATATAAGATATAGTATTATTTTTTATAATATAAGATATTAATGATGATCATAAGTTTTATAAGGGTGGTGGATGTGGATGCGATCTAAAGTTTATTTTATTTTGATATGGGTGTGTTAGGTCTGTGCTATAGTGCAGCACATAGGCGACACATGAAAACCCTAGTAGCAAGCTACTGTGATGGGTTATCCCCCATATAAAAATTAATTTAATATCAAAATGAACCAATGACCCACATATCAGATATTAAACTGATAAGAACAGATACTACACTCGATCTTAGCCAAAAGGCCGAGAAAGGTATGAGTTGCTTTACCGTTCTTTGTCTATTTTTATAATTGCTCTATGTGTAATTCGCCTTGGTAACTTCAGATGTGGGACTATCATTTTTCTTACATCATTATAACTTATTTAAAATTTTAATTTTGGAAATTTTAAAATACAATTTCAAATTAAAATTTGAAATTATCTTTTTTGAATTTGATAAATTATTTTTTAAAATTTTAATTTTGGATTAAGATCTGAATTTTTTTTAGGATTTGTAATTATATATTTTCTTTTGAATTAGTATTTTCAATTATAAATATATACTTTACTATAATCATTATAACTTATTTAAAATTTTAATTTTGGAAATTTTAAAATACAATTTCAAATTAAAATTTGAAATTATCTTTTTTGAATTTGATAAATTATTTTTTAAAATTTTAATTTTGGATTAAGATCTGAATTTTTTTTAGGATTTGTAATTATATATTTTCTTTTGAATTTATATTTTCAATTATAAATTTTTTATTTAGAAAATTTATATTTGATTTAGGCGGGAATCCTAAACTTCCTGTGAATGCCACGTCTGTATACAAAACTGTGTTTTATAGATATTAATAGATTAGTTCAATTTAATTAAATTTGATTAATAATTATTGGAGTTGTTTTTATCAAAATTATTATAATTGAGATAGTTTTGAATGAAACTACTACAATGTAGAGCAATTTTAATTAAAACTATTAACATGGAATAGTTTTGATCAAAATTATTATAATCTACCAGAGTTTACAAAAGCTAGTTCAACTACTCTCTATTGGAGCAACTTTATTCAAAGATGATGTACCATTGAATAAGTTTAATATAATAATATTAGATAAGAAGACAAGGGATTGCTTTTGTTGTTGAGGGTTGGAATCAAGGCGGTGGGTTGGCCCCATGATATTCCTGTCACTTTAGAGCAAGCGTAGGGCACAAGTTTGATCTTATTATTATTTGATAATTTAGATGTTTAAATTTCATTATATTAATCTGGAAGCTAAATAATCTTTTCTTGATTATCTATGAGATAAATTTGAAATATTCTACTTTGAGGTCAACCTCTAAATATTCAATAATTCAAAGATCGATCGACCTTCGAAATATTCGTACTCATTAGATTCCAACTCTAGACCTCTTAATTATTATCTCTCAAATATTTTATTACTGTATCACATCTGTGGAGGCACATTGCTGCAATGTGCAATCACTCTTATCTTTTTAAATAATAGACCACCTTCCTCTCAATTCACTCATCAAAGAAATCAGAAGTTTATGCAAACTCTTTATAACAACCCTTAAGGCCTTCGAAGTTACGATGCAATAACGTTAAATTATCACTTACGTATATTAGCGATTTAATGTCTAACTACAGTCTATTGCGCACATTTTCAGAGATTTTTTTTTTAAATAGGACATGGAATTATAAGATGTTAGACTTCTGAATCGCTCACGACGAGCACTTCTTGATTTATCTTAGTAACTAATAGAAAATTTTTATAAGACCAAGCCGATCTCCCTAGGTATTATTTGGTTAATCAATATTTTTTTTATCACAACTTTCATGGCTTAACTGTGTTCATCACCACATAACAAAATTGTCAAATCAAATTCAATGTTACATGATTGATCATTATTTTTTTATTATAATCTCAAGGTTTGACTGTCCTTGTTCATCACTTGAGATCAAATCAAGTAACGATGGATCCTTGATAAAGTTTAAAGAAATACTCTTTTATATGATATGATGGTCTATCATGACTATGAAACGGAACATCTTAAATCAATGTATAATTTTTTTAGCAAATCTAATTACTATATCACAATACGACACTTGTGGGTATAATTACTCTCTCTTCTCTAGCTAGCATAAGACATGACACAATTGATAATATTTTCCCACTTTGCTCTACACTTATCATTCTTCACATGTTCAATCCTAAAAATTTAAGTATCATATATGAGGTGCCAAAAGGTGATTATCTCACCTCCAGCGCTCCTGTTAAATCATCTCACAACCAATATAGAAAAAATAAATTATGAAGATTATTAATCCAGATATTATGGCTAGTACGTGGGGAGATAGACATACTAGTTTTATCAGGTTTTGACCCTCAAATTTTAAGATGGCAATACCCACGCCCTAACTAGAGATTCTATATTCTCTGTACTCATACCCATCGAATATCGGATATCCATTCACATACCCATACCCATTAAAGGATCAGATATTTTCTATATTAATAATTTTTTTTATTTCTATTCAACTATTATCATTAAAAAAACATATTAGAACTAATATTATATATATATATATATAATTAACAAAATAGATTAAATTAACAAAATAAATTAAACATTTATATAACGTATTTTTAATATCAACAAAAATAGTTAGTAGGTTTAGGCAAAAAATTTCTTTAATATATATACATATTATTTAATCGGGTGTTCGGGTCAGATATCGGATATTGATAATCCCTCCGTACTCTCCTTTATTTGAGTCGGATGTCAGATCTTCCATTCGGGTCGAAGAAAATTATCATCCCTAGCCTTAATCATCAATCTATCCTGTAGAAACTAAGTATCATATATGAGCTCTAGCACTTGGTATCTTCATTTTATGCAATTCTTTTGTTTTTCTTTACCAGTTTAAGTTGTCCTCTTTCCTAATGTTATTTTCTTCTCTAATAAAAATATTAGAAAGAAAGTTAAGAGTATGCCTAAGAAATAAAACTCCAAAAAGATATATTTAATAGGTTATGTATATGCAATTAGGCTATTAATAAATGTCTTAGTTATGGGATATAAGACCCTCATAAATATACATATTAATTAAAAAATAATAATGAAGAGTTGAGGATCCATATAATCAACCCAATTAGTGGAATAAAAATTTAATTATTATTATTATATATTATTTGGCCTCTTATTTTTTATTATTTTGTATAATTATATTTTTTTAATTGTTTTTGAGAAATCTCATCAATGACTTTGAACTTCATATTCAAAAATCCCCCAAATTGTTTCGATGATACTTTCTCTTTTTCAAACAAAACTCTAAAGTGTCACTTGCTCCTCTAATTGAAACCACAAGACCAAATCTAAACAAAAAAGCATCAAAAAAACAAAAGCCTAATGCACAAAGTTCCCGAATTGCAAGATTATTTTCTTGACTTGAACTCGTGACTACCAAATCACATCACAACAATTTTACTATTACATCAAGACTCTCTTTCAAAATGCAAACATAAAAAAAAACACACCAATTGTTTCCATATGCCTTTGAATCATTTTAAACAAAAAAAAACCAAAAAAACTCGATATCTCAAAATTGCTAGATAGATTTCATAGTTTGGTTCAGATACTTATGAAGTTTGTATGGTTGACCACTCATCATGCTGTAACTTGGTTTCACAAGATGAAAGCAAGGCTCCCTTGGGATTGTCAGAGGTCTTGTTGATCTACAAAGAAAGAAAAAAAAATAAAGAAAGGATGAACACAATTTTCATACACTTCACTGAAAAGTTCTCCAAGTTTAGGGCACCTTTGAGGGAAGAATGGCTTGTCGAATATAGGCATGAGTTGTGCCTTTGGGACCATCTCCCTTCTCATGCTCTTTATCTCCTCTTCTTCGATATGCTGCGAGAATGAATTACCTGTAGTTTAGTTATTGACTCGTGTTGGGTAGAACTGTTGGATTTTATTTACTTAATTTAGCTGAGTTCACATGCAATTTGTCACATACAAATCTATGCCGTTAAAAATCCAAACTCATTAAGAGATCCATTAAAATTAATTTGAGTGTTGGCTATCGTATGCGGACTTATACGTATAGAACCCATTACCCATATCCATTATTAATAACAGACTGATAATGGATGCTAATCCTCTAAATATTGGTTTGGTCCCCGTTGGATTAGGAATCTGACATAACTCCTCGTTTCCTATTGACGAGGGTTTTCGGCACCGTCACACTAGTTCCTTTTGAAGACCTCTCCTTCTTATTCTTCTTCCACAAGATCTAAAGAACGGGAAGACAACGCTTTACGACAATTGCCCTTCCGTTGCATTCAGGTTTCATTGTCATTATTTAGCTTATGTATTTATTTTTTATGCCATGTATATCAATGAAAATATATCTTTGTGCTTAGTTTTGTGTTTACTATGTTCCAGATCTTTGGTTCATAGAATTCATGTGGCTTAGGAGAAAAATCTAATTCTAATAAGTGGTATAAGAGCCAAGTTGTTTTCATCATATGTTATGGCAATAAAATTAGGGGTTTTCATTGATTTGTTATTTTTTATGCTAGATTAAGTTTTTCTAGTATAAATTAATGTTTGATTGTCGAAAACCTTAAAAGGAAAACCCTAGGATAGGATTGGTTTCCAATTTTCTCATGTTTTTTCACGAAGAACATGAAGAACGCCAGAAATCACTGTCGATTTCTTAGAAAACAGTTGCTTATGATTTGTTTTAAGTTAAATCGCGATGGATCAATCAATTGTCATGGTTTGGCAATTGATTGCCAAGCAAAATTAGTGAACAAAATCATTGGGTGGCCAAGTCAATCAGTTGATGTCAATTGATTGCCAGTAAGTAGCAATCGATTGATACGACTGGATTGAAGGTTCAAATGCTTCTAGCAATAGATCGGTGTCAAGCACCAATCGATTGCTATTTGAATGGTTGGACACAGAATCGATTTTGATTAACTAGTCGGATCAATTGCAATACCAATCGATTAGCCTTGTTCGCCAATCAATTGATAGCTTAGAAGTCGAGCACAAAATCGATTTTGATCAATTGGTCAACTCGACTGCTTGAGTCAATCATTTATTGGTTTTCAACACTCAATTGCCAATACTTAAGTCAAGAACAGAATGCTCTGAGATCGATTGGTGGATCAATTGGTTATTACCAATCGATTGCCAAACATCAACAATCGATTGGTTAAGTGTGTTGTCCTATACAGAAGATTCTATAATCAACTAATAGGATCAATTGGGTGATACCAATTGATTGACACACACTATCAATCAATTTATGGTTGTAAAGTCGGATACAGGTGATTTTCAAATCGATTGGGGCAATCAACTGGTTGTTGCCAATCGATTGATATATTGTGTCAATTGACTGATAAGCTAAACTTGAGCAATTAAGGTTGATCAAGTGATTATTTATTCGATTAAGGTACCTAGGAATTTCTTGGGTTTATATACACACGTACTATTAATTGAACTATTATGTCGGACAAAAAAAATACCTTAGGTAGGTTTAGTGTATTTTGTATAAATAGATGTATATCTTTACTAAAAGTAATCAACCCAAAGAAAAATTACTTTTAAGCTAGATATATGTTTAAAGGTAGCTTACAACTAAGGAATATAATTTTATTTTTTTAGATCATGGACAAAATATGTCGGCCCAAAGGAAAGAATATTGTGTGATTGATTAGTTGTGGGCTATGAACCATTATATAGCTTAAATAAAGTGAGTATACGCATAATGTGTTGGCTTAAAGGAAGACACATTATGTGGTCACCTAAAGTTTGAGTTATATTAAAAAATACTACTAATAAATTATATTTTAGTCTAAAGTGTAAAATGCAATGTTATATTTGGTATTTCATGAGAAGCTCAATCATATGCTTTTATTTGCATAATCTTATAATTACTTAATTATCAAATTTCTTGGCTTTAATTAAATTGTGAACTTATAATATTTGTTTCTCTCTTCTAATTCAGTGTTATCAGTAACAGCCAGTATTAATAACATCTCCACTTTAACTGGTTCAAACTTTGCGGAATGGAAAGAATATGTAATCGTAGTCTTGAGCTACTGGACTTAGACTATGTATTGAGACATGATCGCCCCACACTCCTGACCAGTGCTAATACTGCAGTATAAAGGGCGAAATTTTAAAAATGGGAGAGATCAAACCACATGAGTCTAAGTATTATGAAGCTTGCAATTTTCGCACCAATTAAAGGCTCAATCACTGAAGGGAAGATGCTAAGAGTTTTTTTAGCCAACTAGTAGACCATTTCTTAGCAAACGAAAAAGTTGAGACTACGATTGTTCTTTCGAAGTTGGTGTTCATGCAGTATAATGACAAAGGAAATATCAGGGAGTACATAATGGAAATACCTAATATCACCATAAGTTTAAAAATACTGAAACTCGATATATTTGAGAGTATGTTAATGCATCTAATCTTGATGTCTCTACTTATACAGTTCACTACTTTTAAGATTTCATATAATATTCAAAATGAAAAGTAGATATTAAATGAGCTTATAGCTCAATGAGTGCAAGAAGAGAAGAGACTAAGGATTGAGACATCTGAGAGTGTTCATATAGCATCTAGCTCTCAAGATTTGAGCAAGAAGTAAAAGAGGATCATCAATAAGAGTAAAGGAAAGCAAACTGTAGATTTTGAGGTTTATGACCATAAGGAGCACAAGAAATATAATAAGGAGTCCACTTGTTTCTTTTGCACGAAGAAGGGTCATATGAAAAAAAATGCTCAAAATAAGCCAATTGACATGTAAAAGATAAAATTCTCAACTTTATTAGTTCGGAAGTCAATTTAACTATAGTGCATACTGACACTTGATGAATAGATATGTGTACTACTACTCACATAAGTATCATTATGCAGGATTATCTCAAGAATTGACTTTCACTTGATCGTGAAAGATAGATCTATATAAGGAATGATAAGAAGGTGAAAGTAGAGTCCATAGTTATTTTTAGACTTTATTTAGGAGCTAATTTCTTTTTGGATTTAGAAAATATATTTATTATACTATCTTTTAGATGGAATTTGATTTTAATTTCTTATTTTGAACAAATCAGGTTATTCTTGTTTATTTAAAAATGAAATTTTTAGTATTTTCTTTGATTCAGTGTTGGTTGGCAATGGCTCTTTACTTGATAAGATGTATAAATTAAACACTTTAACTCTTATGGTTGACAACATAATTATGCATAGTATAGATACAAAACGTAATTTGATTGATGAAAATTCTTCCATGTTATGATATAGGCGTTTAAGATATATATCAAAACAACGCCTAAAAAGGTTAATATCACATAGAATTCTCGATTCTCTTATCATGTCAGACTTTGATATCTGCATAGAATGTGTTAGTAAAATACTACTAACAAAAGAAATAAGGAGGCAAGTTCCTGTAGTGATGTTTTAGAGCTAATATACATAAGGATATTTATGGATTATTCCCTAAGACATCTTAGAATGGGCACACATATTTTATTAGTTTCATAGACGATTACTCTCGATTTAGCTATTTGTACCTTATTCATGAGAAGTCGTAATGTTTGGACATGTTCAAAATTTTCAAAGCCGAAGTTGAAAATCAACTAGGTAAGAAAATTAAGGCTGTCAGATCAGATCGTGAAGGTGAATATTATGGTCGATATGATGAATCAGGTGAACAATGTCTGTGACCTTTTGTGAATTATCTTACTGAGTGTGAGATTGTTCCTCAGTATACCATATTTAGTTCACTCAGTCAGAATAGTGTAGTTGAGTATCAGAATCGTATCCTAAAGACATGGTAAGAAATATGATGACTTTTACTTCTTTACCTCAATATTTGAAGAGTGAAGCACTTAAGAAGTTAGTTTACCTATTTAATAGAATACCCAATAAGGCAGTATCTAAAATCCTATACAGGATATGGATGGATATGAAGCCTAACATTAGACATTTATACATGTAGGAATGTCCAACCGAGACTAGATCTCTCATTGGCCTAACAAAAAGAAACTCGACTCAAGGACATTAAGTTGTAATTTTATGAGATATTTTAAAAAGTCAAGGGTATATAAATTTTATGATCTTTCTAATGGATTTTTTTCGATATAGAAAATGCTAAATTCATTGAGGACAGTGGGAGCACTAGGGTTAGGGAAGTATCTTTTCAGGAAAGTGTTATTGATTCTCCTATGGTCACTACAAGTGCAACGAGCAGTGGTATAACATTCATAACATATATTATAGATATTGCACATCCAGTGGAAGTAGTGAACCAAAATATTCCTATATATGTCATCTCCAATGCAATTGGAGCATCCTTCCACTCAAAGTGAGAGATTGTTTGATGTTGTTGAGCAAATACCTCAACTACCTTAGGCACAAGTGCCTTTAAGGTGATCGACGAGGGAGCGGAGATCCATGGTTACCCGTGATTATATTTATCTCCAATAATACGAGTTTGACATAGGATTGGAAAGCAATCCTATATCTTTCCAAGAGGCTAAACAATACTCTAAACCTGAAAAGTGATTTAACACCATGCAAGAAGAGTTGAAATGTATGGTAGACAATTACGTTTGAAAACTTATCGAATTGCCTGAAAGTACAAAATTCATTAGTTGTATATGGATATTTAAAACTAAACGGGATTCAAATGACAATGTCAATAAATATAATGCTCATCTTGTTATCAAAGGATTCACTCAGAAAGAGGACATTGATTACATGTTGACTTTCTTGTTTGTGTTGACGAAACACTTCCTCTAGGTAATCATGACACTTATAGCTTATTTTGATTTAGAGCTACACTAAATAGACGTAAATATTACATTTCTCAATGGTGACATTAAGTAATCTATATATAAAGTACAACTTGAAAACTTTGAGCCCAAGGATTCAAAACACCTTGTATGTAGGTTAAAGAAGTTCATTTATCGTTTAAAATAGACACCGCATCAATAGTATAAAAAATTTGATCAAATAATCATCTCATTCGAATTTAAAGAAAACCCTGTTGATTAGTACATATATGTTAAGTTTAGTAGAAGTTAGTTTGTTATACTTGTCCCTTATGTGGATGACATATTGCCTGTAACCAATAATAAAAGCCTATTGTATGAAGCCAAGTTATTTATATCCAAAAATTTTGAAATAAAAGATCTTGGTGAAGCATCTTTTGTTTTAGACATACAAATATGGTGTAATCATTCAAGAGGTATTCTTGGACTTTTACAAAAGGTTTATATTGAAAAGGTGCTTGTCAGATACGACATATAAAATTATACTCCTGGTGACACACTTATATCTAGAGGTAATAGATTCAGTCCGCAATAGTATCCATGGCTTGAACTTGAAATAAAGAAAATGGAACAATTCCCTTATGCGTCTGTGGAAAGTCTCAGTATGCACAAGTTTGTAGGCATCCAGATATAGCGTTCATAGTAGAGATGTTAGATAAATATGTAAGTAACCTAGGATCGTCACACTGGAAAGTAGTGAAGAGAGTGATGTGATATTTATAAATGACTAAAAGACATATGCTCATGTATCAAAAATCTGATCACCTAGAGGTGATTGGATATTCAGACTCTGATTTTGCTAGAAGCTTGGACAGTAGGAGGTCCACTTGTGGTTATATTTTCATACTTGCTAGAGAAGCTATATCATGAAAAAGTGTCAAACAAACGCTGATAGTTACTTCTTCTATGGAGGCAGAGTTTATAACATACTACAAAGCATTCAATCAAGGGATTTAGCTACGGAACTTCATCACAATGTTGTAGATCATTGATGATATTGACAGGTAATTGAGGATCAACTGTGATAATAAAATCGTAGAACTTTATGTCAAAAACAATCATAGTTCATCGAAGTCAAAGCACATCGACATCAAATTTCTAGCAGTTAAAGAAAGAGTTCAGAGTCGTCAGGTGATGATACAGCACATCAGCACAGATTCCATATTAGCAAATCCACTCACCAAGGGTTTGGTGCTTAATGCGTTTAATGCACATGTTGTGGATATCAGAGACATTCTTATGAAAGAAGTACTCATCTAATGGAAGTCTGTATTTATTGTTATTGCTGTATATATTTGATAATAAAGATAAATATTTTATTTTGATTATTATATGTATATAAAGTTCAAAGCATTCATGAATATTTTATGTATTTGTTTGATACTCTGAAATAAACTTATCATGATTTACTACTGATATTTGTAAATGTAATATAGATTCCATTTGGAATCATAATGTTTAGTTCGTAATTTGCTATCACAGTTTAGCATAAAGTGTGTGCAAATAAGATTAGACTTTTTTGGATCACCATAGGATTAGTTGGGGATTTGCATGTTAGATCATATTTCATATAATTTCCAATGCAACACATTCACATCTTGATTTATGTCATTAATGACATTTGCATTGTGATTACTGTTAGGAATTCTGATAGTCATATATAGTAATTATGACTTTTTTGTCTTATACTAATAAAAATTAATGGACTAGATTGATTACAGGGGTATTTCGTAACCAAAAGGTTTTGTTGTTGATGTCAACTAAAGTTTTCTCATATATTGCACACAAATCACATGTAGCCCATGTGAGAGATTGTTCGATTTTATTTTCTTTAGGTGGGCTCACATTGTCACATACAAATTTATGCCATTAAGAATCTGAATCCATTAATTGATCTTCTAAAGTTAATTCAGGTTTTGATTATCGAATGTGCACTTATATGTGTAGATCTCATTTTTCATATCCATTATTAATTATGAGCTGATAATGGGCGTGGGTCCTCCATATATTGTTTGACCCCCATCAATTAGGGATTTGACATAACTCCTCATTTCCCATTACTAGAGTTTTTGGCATCGTCACCCTAGTTCCTTCGAAAGACCTCGCATTCTTCTTCTTCTTCTTCTTTTTCTTCTTCTTCCGTGGTATCTCGAGATCGAGAAGACAACGCTTTAGGACAATGAGTCTTCCGCTGCATTCAGGTTTCATTGTCATTATTCAATTTATATATTTATTTTTTATGACATGTATATCGATGAAACCAGATGTTTGTGATAGTTGTGTTTAAACCCATGATCTTTTTTATTTCTAACCAATATGAGACTTTGATTATATCAACAACAATCCTCCCCTCAAACATTCAAGGCTTGGGCCTCCCTAGTTATGTTTTCTTGATTCATAAAATTCATGCGGCTTAAGAGAAAACTCTAATTCTAACAAGAACTCCATGGATATGTACAGTTGAAACCAAAGGATTTACAGATCTTGAGCTCTATTTAAAATGTCTCATACTAATGTAGATATCATACACCACAATCCTCCCCTCAAACGTTCAAGGTTTGGGCCTCCCCACAAGCATTGTGTATTTATTTTTTTATGTCATGTATATTTTTTCTTGATTCATAGAATTCATGTGGATATGATATTATCCACTTTAGGTCTAAGTCCTTGTAGTTTTTGGTCTTGGACTCTATCCAAAATGTCTCATTCCAATGTAAATATCTTATATCCTTTTAAACCCATAATCATTTCCATTTCTAACTAATATGTGACTTTGATTATATCAAAAGGTTTGGGCCTCCCCACAAACATCTGACCACCTGCTCTCAACCTCCCTGCAACTTCATTTAAGGATCCCTCACATGATGCTCGGTCTGGACCATGACTCTAACATAACTTGTTGAAACCTAAGGATTTACATATCGCCACAATGTTATAATATTGTCCACTTTAGATTAAATACAAATGATTTTGATTTTGGATTATACTCAAAAAGACTTATGCTAATGAAGATATCTTATATATATATATTTTTAAATTGATGATTTTTTATATTTTTAACCAACACGTAACTTTAATTTTATCCTCAAGAAAACAAATGCTAAACTAACCTTGAGAAGCTTTTCTTCGAACCTCCTGAGGATTTGCAGGGAGTTGATCTTGCTTGCAACCTGTAGAAAACTCAAGTTAGTCATCTCATCTCAGAGCTGTTCTTGCCTGCGAGGATTTCGTTTCGGTATGTACCAGGTGGTTGTAGCCTGCACGCTGAGCTGCTCTTTGCTCTGTGTGAAGCCTGATGTTCCTCGGCTTGGTCTGCTCTTTCACTGCTGGTTTTGCAAGACTCTGTGGCCAACAGGAGGATTATTCAGAAACTCATGCGACAATTCGATTGATTCAAAACCGACTAACTTTACATTCGAAGAAATACATTTAGATCTAGACTATAATTTATCAAAGCACATGGATGTGCTAACTTTCCTTTTTCTCAAAGAAAAAAAATAAAGCAAAGAAAAAGAACTAAATTTCACCTGCGGTTTATCCGTCGTGAATGGAAGACCTTGTGCGATGGGAATCCTTCGTCTAGCCTCTTCGATTACCCTTTCTTTCACTCTTTTTACAAACTCTTGTTCCTTCCTATGTCCTCTTTGCTATATACATACACACGAAAACAACAAAAGAATTAATTATAACAAAAAAAAATACTGAGTTAAATTAACAACGAGTATTCCCAACATACCTCAGTGTGAAGATTAAAGGGCTGAGCATGTTGGTTGTTCCTCCCTCCCTGTTTGGTCATGCAGCTCTTTCGAGTAGACAAATTAAAGAGAAACAAGAGCATCAACAGAATGATCTAATAATAAACTGTAAAAACCTTGGAGGGGAGATCTTTAAGCTCGCCATGTTGTTCCATTTCATGCTTTGCAGAGCTGTCGATAGACTCCGTGGAGCGAAGACTATTTAATGAAGAGCTGAAGTGCGTGGCCATTGTGATTGCTGCAGCTCCAAACTTTGCACTTGGATTCCTTCGAGATTTGTTCAAGTTCTGTTTGAGAAATTGCGAGGAGAAAGTAGTACCAAACGTCTGTTGTGATTTCTGCATCAGGAATGGATGATCAGCTAACTGGATTTTGGACTGAGTGTGAGAATTGAAGCAGCAACAGCCGCCCTCCGAGTCTTTGTCGTGGTGGTTATAATGGAAGGTGTGTTCCTCTTTCAGCTATCAGCTAAAGCAAATAACTTTAGTGATAGAAAGACTGAAGTTTTCCAAGTAGGAGATACGAAGGTTTCGTTTGAAAATGTTTTATACTAATTTTTTTTTATAATTCATGTGTTCCGACTAGAGATAGATTACCTTCTCTCCTCCTGATTCGCCTATTGATTAAATCTGGAGTCGAGTTTATGCATTATTTGTCTTTGCTGGGATTCAAATTATGATTCTCTTGTTTGTTTTCTTAAATATTTTACCATGGTATCATACCCCACTTGGAGGCAAATGTTTTATACTATTTTGTAATACATGAGAAGGCTTGGATGATAGGCAATGAAGTAGACATTGTGTGTGATGTGGAGGTGAGGCCGAGTTCGTGCGAGGGTTATCATGAGCCACAATCGTCATTGATCCTGTCCTCGATCCATCAAGAACAACGTATCATCAATGGAAACCAATACAACAACAATGTGGGTGGACTGAAAACTTGAAGTTAGTTGGGATACTCGTCGGAAACTTCCTACGAGGGAAACCAAAAGAGGTCAAAAGCATAGCCAGTGGGGTCCCTGGCACAGGTACTCCGACGCTCAAATTAGACAAACTCAAAGTGAGGATGTAGAAGAAGAAGGGGATTCAAACATACCTACACTGTGGAGGAGGAACCCTTATATATATGTGCACATTTGTTGACCCTCCACTGTCAAGGTATCACACCTACATGTAACAGGGAAATGACATTAAGGATGGACTGAGCATGTCAGTGTTTAGCCATTGGGTCATTGACCAACTGCGTATTGGGCCTGCAAACTCACTAAGCAGCTGATCCTGTTAGGGAAGCATGTCAATTTTTAAGGAAGTGACAAGGAAGTGATAGGATGATGTCATCCTGGTCTTAATCAAGATGACAGACGTGATGATTACCTGGAGGCCTAATAAAAAATCCCAAAAGGGGTGGCCTCAACTTGGCCCAATAAAGGGCTAGATTGAGGCCCAAGAGTGAAGGGCTTCATATACAAAGTGGTTCATCCCTATAGAGGACTGTGTCGATCGACCAGGTGGAATAATAGGTCAAGCGGCCATATATGGCTGCTGGCCGATCGGACGGATGGGTTGTTAGTCGATCGATTGTTATAGGGCTATGGGCCACTTAGCCGATTGGGGTTGTTCGCCGATCGGCCGGACGGAGGCGTTAGCCGATCGGCTATATAGAGGCTTCTACGAACACTCTACCACCCTGGGAAATCTTGTGACCACTTGTCCTACAGCAGGTCTACATCAATCATTTAACCATGACTTATCCTACGTGGATGAGGGCCTCAGAACTCCCCGTATCATAAGCCTCCCCGTTAAGTCTAATCGAAAGAAGCGTGGACCTGACTGACTAGACCCATACTTGGGCCCGAACCCTGGACGAGGTAAATGATGACGTGGTCTTGCTGTGCTCTCCCAGTGATGCACCCCATGCGCTGTTTTAATGGTGAATGACGCGCATGTGTGGGGCAATTAATGCTTGATTCTTTGATATCCGACGTCATTATGTTTGTGCCACTCTCCGCCACCTATCGATTTCATATAAGCTAATGTGTTCTGTTGCCCTATTGCTATGATTTGGCATAGACTTTTTTGTAGAGTAGAATTCAAAGCGACTGCGGTTGTTATGCTTCAACAGTTAGGATCTCATCCCGCCTTTTACATTATTTTCGATCCAACGACCAAGATGAAAAGAGTAGATATCCCTTTTCGCCGAGGTTTATCCTAGTTTACCTATCAGAGCCAGCCTAAGTCAATACAGGAGGTGTGTAGTTTTCTGGGCTTGGGAGGATATTATCGACGCTTTGTGGAGGAATTTTCTAGTATCGCCACTCCACTGACACACCTCACCAGAAAGGGAGTGAAGTTTACATGGTCAGAGGATTGTGAGACCAGCTTTCAGGAGCTGAAGCGATGGCTAGTATCTGCACCAGTTTTGGTATTGCCCTTAGGAGAGGATGGCTTCGTGCTCTACACCGCTGCATCCCATCAAGGTTTGGGTGCGGTATTGATGCAACGGGGTCGAGTAGTCTCTTATGCTTCTTGTCAGCTGAAGGAGTATGAGAAGAACTATCTAGTTCATGATTTGGAGTTTGCCGCTATTTTCTTTGCACTGAAGATTTGGAGACACCATCTTTATGGTATCACATTTGAGATATTTACAGATCACAAGAGTCTTAAGTACCTCTTCACTCAGAAGGAGCTCAATCTTTGACAGAGAAGATGGATGGAGTTCCTAAAGGATTATGATTGTACCATTAGCTATCACCCAGGTAAAGCTAATGTAGTGGCAGACGCGTTGAGCAGAAAGTCCAAAGGGGTTTTGGCCTGCCATCGAGTGATGGTCACAGATCTGATTCGGGGTTTCTCAGAGTTGAGCTCGGAGGAGCAGCGATAGACTGAGAGGGGCATTCTTGTGACTATGGTTGCTCAGTCACCGATCAGGGCACGGATTCGAGAAGCTCAGGCCAGTGATCAGCATCTGTAGTTTCTAGGCAGTCGAGTAGCCTCTGGGGAGCAGACCGAGTTTACCAGAGATGATGAGGGTATTCTGTACTTTCGAGGACGATTATGCGTACCTGAGTCACATCCGATCATGGAGGAGTTGTTTCAGGAGGCTCATCGCTCCCGTTTTGCTATTCATCCGGGAGGGACCCGCATGTATCGTGACTTGAGCCGTTCCTACTGGTGGAATGGGATGAAGAAAGACATTGCGGATTTTGTAGCCAGATGTCTAGTATGTCAGCAGGTTAAGGTTGAGCACCAGAAACCTGTCGGTTTACTTCAGAGGATTCCTATTCCTGAGTGGAAATGGGAGCACATCACTCTGAACTTCGTGGTTGGCTTACCCAGGACTCGGAGAGGACACGATGCGATTTGGGTGATCGTTAATCGATTAACCAAATCAGTGCATTTCTTGGCGATCCGAAAGACGAACTCTTTGGACCGATTAGAGGAGTTGTACTACCAAGAGATTGTCAGGTTGCATGGTGTTCCATTGAGCATTATCTCAGATAGCGATCCACGGTTCACATCCCGATTCTGGCAGAGCTTGCAGCAGGCTATGGGCGCTCAGCTCCGTTTCAGTACAGCGTTCCATCCGCAGACAGATGGACAGTTAGAGTGGACCATTCAGACTCTGGAGGACTTACTGAGGTCTTGTGTTATGGATTTCGGAGGCAGTTGGGAGGACCATCTGCATTTAGTTGAGTTCGCCTACAACAACAGCTATCATTCGGCTATTCAGATGGTGTCGTTTGAGGCGTTGTATGGTAGGGCTTGTCGGACACCCACCCTCTGGGAGGAGGTTGGGGAATCGCAGTTGCTAGGACCTCAGAGAGCTCAGCATGAGGCAAAGTTGGTTCGCACCATTAGACGAAGGATGTCCGAGGCGTAGGATCGTCAGAAAAGTTATGCTGATAGGAGGCGGAGACCGTTGGAGTTCTCAGTGGGAGATCATGTGTTTCTATGAGTTTCACCCACGAAAAGGGTGAAGAGGTTTGGCCTCAAAGGTAAGCTAGCTCCGCGATACATAAGCCCATTTCAGATTATGAAGAGGATTGGAGCAGTAGCTTACCGTCTGGCCCTACCACCGTCTCTTACCGGAGTGCACGATGTGTTCCATGTTGAGGAAATATGTGCCAGACCCATCCCATATTTTGTCGGATATATCAGTTCCACTTCAGCCTGATGTAACTTATGAGGAGATGCCTGTACGGATTCTGGATCACCAAGAGCGTTAGTTACGGAACAAGACAATCCGACTGGTCAAAGTCGGATGGCAGCACCACTTGATGAGGAAGCTACTTGGGAGCTCAAAGACATGATCAGAGCTCGCTATCCTCATTTATTTGCTTGAGGTGCATATCGCATGTTTTCGTTCGATACTATTACTGTTTGTTAGTTAATAGTGTTTGTTACGGTTTAGTTGCGAAATTTGGAGATCAAATTTTTGTTAGTAGGGGAGAATATTAAGTATAGAAAACCATAGGGATTTTTATGCATAAAACCTTATAACCCTATTTTTGTAATAACAACAAATAGGAGGGCCTTTTTACATAAGTGCCACACCTTATAACCCTATTCTTCCTTCCCCTTTGTCACACGATCACAAAGGCAGCAGTTCCTTTGCATGAGCGATCCAACGACGACTTCTCCTTCTCGTCTGCTTATTTCCACATTGACGACCTCTTCTACGCCACGCAAACAAAGCAACGCCGAGTTCCTTGTCTTCATTTTCCCCCTCCCTCTCGGTTTCTATCGCCGACCCAAACAAAGCAACGCTGAAGCACAAGTGATCCTTCCGGCGCAACAGAGGTATGATTTTGGATGTATGGTTGTATAGGGACAAGAATATGCCTTCTATTAGATTAGTGTAGTTGTGATCCGATCTCGCTTTCCACTTGCTGTGAGCAGATTGTCGGAAAGGGATTTTGATTTTTTTGCATTGGATTTCTAATCTGATGGTTTTGTGCCCAGTCGTGAGGATTTTCGATTTTGAGTGTAATTTATTGGCCACAATCTCAGGTTGGTTTGAGATGCATTAATATTTTATTACAGGAGATGCATTAGTATTTATTGGCCACAATCTCGATTTTGAATATGCTGATTTAGCATTAAACCTGAGCATTGGGTAGATAGGCTCTTATATAAAAGGTATATATATGCCCACTGTGACCTGTTGTCGAAGGCAACAAAGGAGGAAAAAAAGTGTACAGTATATATATATATATATATATATATATATATATATATATATATATATATATATATATATATATATATATATATATATATATATATATATATATATAGGGTTATAAAGGTATAAGCGTCTGTTATTGTTGGGTATTGAATTGGTTACTCGGATTAGGTTTGGGTTAGGTCTAACATGGACCTAATTTTATAATCTTGGTAACTTGGAATACTTCGAGTTACACATTTAATAATGGTTATGATTAAATAAATGTAATGAGATAATTAAGATGCTCCTAATTAATTAGGATAGTTCGTTTTGCTAAGTAGCATGAATTATAATAGCTAAACTTATGTCTTTTATTATAGGATCCTGATTGGATGTGGATTATCTGGATGGGAGGCTCTCTCAAATATTACACGACATTTACGAGGCGGGTACCTTCTGACTTATCTCTATAGATATTTCAGATTTCTATGTATGGTTTCCTGTATGGATAGTAGTAGGATTTACCTTTATCTGCCTCTTGGTTATCCTGCTTGGTACTTATTGCTTGACCTTTGACATGCTCAAATTTATTTTTCATATAGTCTCTATGCTTGATATTCTGATTCTGGATAGTAGACATGTTTGTCTATACCTAACATTTTTGCATGCCTAGTAGGTTATTGGTATATCATGATTTATGATTCAGGCCAGTGTATATTATTTGAGGTTATTTGATGGGTGCGAGCATCATTCACCATCTTTACATTATTGCATAACTGGCGTTCTCTGGGCTCCCTTGTGGTTGAGATAGATCGTCAGTCATATCAGGATCTGCACACACTGCCACTCATGGGTTAGTGGTACTATCAGGAGAGTGTGTGCAGTTGCCCTATCAAGGCTCCACTCGGCCGCTCACGGGTAGTGGTTCTACAGCGTGGTAACAGACAGGGATCACTCCTCTTTCCCGAGATACGAGGAGATGAGAGCAGTGCTCCCTCATATGATTTGAGGTAGGACGGGTGTGACCTCCGCCAGCATCCTATCCACTTGGTCACTCAGGAGCAGTGACGGCAGAGTGCGTACAGTTGTCATAGCCCTACCCACTCTACCTCACCCATGACCGGTGACGGTGGCTGACTGGCATCAGGGGTGACCATGTCATTGCATCATGTGCACAATTGCATAATTTACATTGATTGTGTTTGTTGCACTTGTTTGAGCTATGCTTGTTGCATCTGGATGACATATATATACAGGAGGGATTTACTTTGTTATTGGTCTGCCGGTCATTCAGGTTCAGAGACTTATTACCTACACACCCTAGCGGGGTAGGTGTGAATATGTATATTTGCATATAGTCTACCGATCATGTATCTTGATTTTTCTTTTGAGACTGTATCAGTTTGCTTCCATACTACTTTTGTATAATCTTTTTATCACCATACATATCTATCTGTTATATACCCGCGGAGTCCCCCTGGACTCATAATCATTTGCTTATTTTTGATTTTCAGGATGACGCCGCCAAGAAAGCCCAGTAGCCAATCCTAGTCCCGGTGATAGCGTAGTGTCTTCATTTTATTATTATTTTCTTTTAGTTATGGTTGAGTTGTTATTCTCATTTTAGATACGTTGGTATGTGTCATTCATAGTTTTGGTACTTTTCTATATTTTGCATCGTCAGTCTGCCCAAAGGGAAAATTTGGAGTTTGTTTTTTTATAGTATAGACGTTAGTACATGTTTTTGATGATACGGATAGTATTTATTCATTTATTTATGTCAAAGTTGATCATATTTATGTGTGGAGGTCGTGGAGGTCATATTATGTATGTATTATATGTGAGATTGTCCGCCGTATAAAGGAGGTGTTGTCCGATTTTCGTCGGATATGCAGCCCCTCAGGGCATGACATTACCCACGTCTCTTTATCTTGTTTTCTACTCCTCTCTCTCTCCGGCGATACTTGTCACTCTCCAATGCCCTTTCTTTCGAGCGTAAGTCCTTTCTCTTTATCTCCATGTTTCGGTGTGTGATTGTTGCTGCTTTTTAGATTGACCATGGTGGAACAAGCTCCGATGAGGGTTCTTGGTCTGTGATACATAGCAGTGGCATCGGATATAAATGAGGATGAGTTCTAGGCCATCAGAATGGAGTATGAATTCCCCGAGGATCATCAAATGCTTATCCCTAGTGCGATTGAGCGCCCCCATTTACCTTCACCAGGATATATAACCATCTTTAGAGATCAAATCCTAGTAGGCCTACAGTTTCCTATATATCCATTCATTGTAGATATCTGTAAATACTTCCACATCCCCATATCTCAATTAGCGCCCAATGCCATTAGGTATCTATGCGAGGCGGTACTAATATTTACCATGTATCATATTTCTTTAATCCCTAGGATTTTCCATTTTTTCTATTATTCGAAGAGGCATGAAGTAGGGAGTTTTTATTTCTAAGCACCCTGAAGTTAGCACTCTTCGGGGAAGCTCCATCTTCATTGAAGGGATGGAAGTATCACTACTTCTTCCTCCAACCTTTCCTAGCCCTTGAATGGTCGCTCGACTAGATTGAAGAATTACCTGGTCACCCACTTATTGAGAAGAATTTTAAGAGTGACTCTATGTTTATTGATGCCCACTCAAAGTTGGACGATTGGCATTTTGATATCAATGTGTTGATTCACCATGGGTTTTTATTCGTGTTTGGCTTGAGCACCATCTCACATAGGCTGCCTGAGGCTCCTTTGATAAGTTCTTTAGTGTTTCCCCTTTATTTTTTTGAACAAATTGAGACTATCTACTTGTCTTATGCAGTTGCAAATATGATGAAGGCAAAGCTTTGTGAGGACTTAGGTCTCGATGACGTAGAGATCGAGACCAAGGGATCGTTCGAGCTCGCCAAGAAGGATTACACCCTGGAAGAACCCACCTTTAGGATGGAAGAGGGCACTGGGTCTCAAAACATGCTCCCCTCCCTTGTAGAAGAGGTCCACCGAGCGAACAAAGTCCTCGAAGGCAGCGGGAGATGAGGTGCCTCTTTAAGAGAGGTGTAAGAAAAAGAAGACGGACACACCACCCGTCGATCGGCATAAAAGTGCATCCCGCCGACTAGACACCCCTTGACCTCCATCAACCTCAGGGTCATCTAAAGCGCTCGATCAAAGTCCTCGAAGACTCGGCGCCCACCTACCCCTCTTATAATAGCGATTTTTACGGAGGAGGTGGTAATGGTGGAGCTGACAGCTTCGTCCCCTTCCCCAGCCATATCTCATCTCAGTCAGCCCTCAAAGGGCAAGGAGGTAGTGGGGGCATCGCCGACCGGCTCCTCAGAGGAGCCTCCAATCGGTGGAATGACTACAGGGCCCATAGCGGCTCCTGCCTTTTCTTCTCAAAGCCCTGGTGGCAATGGGACATTTTCAATGTGTCCATGATATCTAGGTTGCTTAGCTCCTCATCACACATCTCAGCAGAGGACCAAAGGGCCTCCCATCGAACTAGTCAAGCTTTTTAACCCTTTGGTGGAGGCCTAGGATACCCGCGTCTAGGGCACCTGCGAATTGGGCCCGATAGCAAAGATAGATCATTTTGCCACTTAGATGATGAATATACTTAGTTTGTCATGTTTATGTGTTATTGTGAGCTTTGTCTAACCTTGTTTTTCCTCTTTCTTTTTTGTAGATTTGGGTGGCCAACCAAGGCATGTGCCAATCACTAGTAAATAATGCCTATGCCCGTGTCCAAGAGGGTGGTGACCCTTGAAACTGAGTTGGGTAAAACTCGGCAACAGATCGTCGATGGCGACTCCTCTATTGAGGAATCGCGCAAATTGGGTTCTCAACTGGAGATGGCTCATCGGGATGCTAATGAGGCTCTTGTTCGGGCTAACATGGCTAAGCAGGAGAAGGAGAGCCTAGCACCAAAGCTCAAAATCTCTGAGTCCAAGTTATCTTTGCCATGTCTAGGTGTCAAGTGACTTTAGAGGACCTAGACAAGAAAACCACCGAGGCCGCAACACTGAAGATAAAATTAAAGGAGGTAGATGACCAACACGTAGCGACCATAAGTGAAAAGGAGACTGAGCTAGTAACCAAGGACTCAATCATTGAAGATTTGAAGGCTCAGCTAGTAGCTCGTGTTAGGATGTATTAATAAAAGCCTTGCTTTTATATAGACATCTTCATTTTGAAAGAGAATCACATGATCACTATTTGCATGTTTATATTAGTATGTGCATGTTGTATGATACTTTACATTGTAGATAACATGGTGTGTGGTGTTACACAGAAGATCATGTTATCAGTCCCTTGTAAAGTATAAGTAGGCTCACAACCGAGATAGATTTGGACAAACCATCAGGATGGTTGTAGTGTAATTTGGTATTGGTTTATCTTTACCATAGAATTATACTAGTGCACTTTGTGTGTATTGAGCAGGACCGACATAGAGGTGATTCAATTTGTACTGACTTTATAATTGAATCAGACCTCAGTTATTATGGAGTGCATGCTCTTAATCCTGATATAATAACGAGCACATGTACTTAATATTTATTTCTTTGATTTACCAATGGGCGAGATTTATTCTGTTAAATCGATAGGTCCGGTAAGTTGAGAAATAATAATATTATTTACATGGTGTGCCGTTGATTATAGACGGAAATCGTGTTCTGGTGAGTCGGGTTGATGATGTCCCCTTGAGGAGCTCATAAGATTCATCATGTTAAAGCTTGCAGGTGGACTTGGTCCAACATGATGATAAAGTTGAGTGATACTACTCAAGGAGATAGATGTTGATTAATTAAATTATCAGTAATTTAAATTAATCAATGGACATACGATATCTTAAACACGGGGAGATACTTGTACTCATAATAGGTGGAGCTCATATGTAAATATGGGGGTTGGTGAGGTAGTTAAATGAGGATCCTTTAGTGGAATAGATCTTCATTAATAGATCGGGTC
The DNA here is from genome assembly GCA_024364735.1 of Boesenbergia rotunda. Lineage (NCBI taxonomy): Eukaryota > Viridiplantae > Streptophyta > Magnoliopsida > Zingiberales > Zingiberaceae > Boesenbergia > Boesenbergia rotunda. The sequence continues at coordinate 198,559 of JAGFNQ010003394.1, read as the reverse complement.
TTGATTCATTAGGTGGCCAAGACCCAACTCCTCCTCATGGTCCATATTGTAGCCCTATATATACCCCATGGTGTCATGAGACCAAGGCAACCAATGAACCCTAGAGCCTCTCTATTCTCTCCCTCTCATACTCTCTCTCCTAGGGTAGAAGTTGCACCGGGTGCAAAGGAAAGGGAAGGGGAGTTTCTCTTCTCTATCTCATCAACTCCTCTTCTATTCCTTTAGGCATTGAGCTTCATCCTAGGGAGCACCACTTGGTGGTGTTCGGCTGGAGAAAGATGCGGTGGAGGGTCGTCTGCGGTGACCACAAAGCTGTGGTTTGCGGCGTCTATGACAAGAGGAGAAGAAGGCACAAAGAAGAAGAAGATCATCTTCTTTTCCTTACCATCTTCTTTCTTTCTTTATTCCTCCTTGGCGTGCGCAAGCTGGGTGCAAGGAGGAGTCGCCAGCGGTCGAAAAAGAGAGCTTCTCTTGTTTTCTTTGGCCGGCGGCAAGGAGAGAGGAGAGGAGGTGATTGCTTAGGGTTGGGTGAAGGAGAAGACTTCCTCCTCTTCTTCTTCTTCTTCATCTTCTTCTTCTCTTGGTGGCGACACAAGCAAGGGAAGGAGGCTCTCACATCTTGTAACCGGCGGCAACCTCTTGGAGGTTAGGGATCCAGCGGCTACAAAGGGAAGAAAAAGAAAATTATTTCTCTTCCCTAGGGTTTCGGCCAAGCTAGGGTGGAGAAGAACATGCTTTGGTGACTTCGGTTCTTGGTAGATCATCACTCACACGACGTCCAATAAGGGGAGGGTCATACAATAGAAGATCACGAGGTAACGAGAGGTATCACTTTCTCTTTGGTTCCTTTGATTTCTTTATTTCATGTGTTGATTATTAATTATATTGTTGATTAATTATTTGTTAATTAATTATGATAATTAATTATTTTGGACCCCGATGATAAACATAAAAATTGGCAATCTGCTCGTCGTCTATTCCGCGACTAATTGGTTAGGCGAGTTACAAGGCTTGAACAACAAGTTTGGTCAAGTAGTAACTCGAATCAATTAGTACGATGATAAGACGGTCGTTTGGGAAATAGGTCTTCATTCTAATTAAAAATTTTAATCCATGGACATGGAGAGGTTTCCCATGCGCGACCCGACATTCCCTTTGCTGAAAACCATGACCTTCAATTGGTATCAGAGCCAAAGTTTCCGGTTTTGTGTGTTTTGGATTCGGTTACTTTTTGCACTTTATCACACATTTTATTTTGCCGGATGATAGTAGGATGTGCGTAGGCTAACTCTTTGGTTGCAGACACGAGATTTCAACTATTATGGCTAAAATAATGTGTGTATGTGATTGGATGTGTATGGTTGTAAATTTATTTAAATTCTCGGGGTTGACGAGGCTAAATTTGTATTTGATTTTTGTAATTAAATACGACACCTGTTTAGACGCGCTTTTTATTTACTTTCGATCTAGATTTGATGTACACTCCTTTGTGGAGTATATGATCGATGGATGTAAATAAATAGCATTTTATCTCGGCTCAGAGATCCCTTCAATGGTGGCTTGCGCATGGTGTAGGGAGGAGCGGACGAGGTGGCGACACGACTAGAAGCATATTGAAAACTAAAGACATAATAGTTGGAAAATTTTGTTTTTTCTTGTTTATTGCTTTTAGTTTATGTTCTTGTCGTGCTTGCATGAAAATTCCTCAAATATAAATAACTAAGTGGGAGAGGGACACTAAGGGTCCTAGGGCCTCAATTACTAATTTGACAAGTGATGCGAACAAGCTTGCGCATCAGCTCTGAGTGCCTTTTCTCCCCATCGGATGAGCTTGTTCTGCGGATCACTGGGTCAGACATGATTATAGAAAATTATTGAAGAGTGTGTGATTTTCCTCATCAGACGACACATAATCCAAAATAATTTTCTTAGTATCGTATAATGGTAAATACTTAGATGCAAATAATAGTTTCCTCCCCATCGGAGTCACTGCTATTATTTGTAGGGCCGAAGAGAAACCAACTATTAATTTTATTTGTCAAAAAGTTAGGTTGACAAGATAATAAAATTAATGGGTAAAACCTCCTCTTACAAATGTAGAAATCGTATACGTCCACACTATCGTGACATGCGAATTTCTAAGTGTTTTGAGGTGGTGGTTGATTTTAAATTTATTATTTTGAGGAATCAATATTTTTTGAAATATAAAGTTTGTGATCGTTGTGATTCTCAGAAAATTTTCAAAATGACATTTAACCCACTAGCTGTGAGACTTAAAGAAAACAAACTTACGGACCCTAATTACATTGCCTGGAAAGGAACCTGGACATTGTCTTGACTACCGAGGAATCCAAATGTGTACTTTTCAAGTTTTGTCCTGAAAAACCTAGCAAGAATTATGATGAAGAGGAGAAGGAACGTTATAGGAAGTGGATAAAAGCAGACGAGATGCAGCATCATCAACATCAGACTTCTTCCACTCCCTGTGATATAATGTTGAATCTTAAAGAACTCTTCGGACATCAGAATGGGGTTGCTAGGCAAGAGGCCATGAGGAGCTTGATGACAACCACCATGATTGAGGGTATGCTCGTGAGGGAACATGTTCTCAAAATGATGGCTCGGCTCAATGAAATGGAAGTCCTTAGAGCAGAAATTGATGGGGAAACCCAGGTCGATATCATTCTCCAATTTCTACCAAGGAGTTTTGAGCAGTTTCGCCTAAGCTACAATATGAACAAACGTACATATTCATTGGCGGAACTTCTGACAGAATTCCAGGCAGCAGAAGGGTTTTCTCCTCAGAGTGCACATGCTTTCGTTGCTTAAGAGGTTTCTACTTCTAAACCGAAAGGCAAGAAGAAGAAGAAACAAGCTGGGGCAAAGAAAGTGGCTGGATTATAGGGACCTCAGGATGGCGTGAAGAAGTCGAAAGCCAAGTGCTTCACGTGCAAGCAAATTGGACATTGGAAGGCGGATTGTCCCCGCCGTCAGAAGAATAATGAAGGTATATCTTTTTGTTTTATCATTGAAACATGCTTAGCGGTGTTATCTACCAGTACATGGTGTGTAGATACGGGAGTCACTGATTATGTCTGCAATTCGTTGCAGGGGTTCCAAGAAATCTGACGACTAGCTAATGGAGAGATTACCGTATACATGGGCAATGCTACGGAGGTGGTGGTTGTTGCAGTGAGAGACGTTTATTTGTCTTTTGATAGAAATAAAGTTTTGGTTTTAAGAAATTACCTTTATGTACCTACTTTTAGAAAGAACATTATTTCGATTTCTAAAATAATAAAGGATGGCTATTCTATTTCTTTTAATGATAGAGTTATTATAAAAAGGAATAGAGAGATTATCTGTTCAGGTAAATTGGTTGGCAATTTGTACACTTTAGAACCAAAATCTCCCACGATACAAATAGAAGTAAATAACTCATCGTCTAACCATAAGAGAAAAGAACCTTCGAAGATGAACTAAATATATCTTTGACATCTAAGACTTGGTCATATTAACCTTAGTAGGATTCAAAGGTTGATACTTGATGGGCCCTTGGGTTCATTAGTGGTGGAAGACTTCCCAACCTGTGAATCATGCTTGGAAGGTAAGATGACCAAGAGGCCTTTCAAGGCCAAGGGTATAGAGCCAAAGATGTGTTAGAATTAGTTCATTTTGATTTGTGTGGTCCTATGTCTATCCAAGTTAGAGGTGATTTTGAATATTTTATCTCTTTTATAGATGATTATTCAAGATATGGGTACATTGACTTAATGCGCCGCAAGTCTGAATGCTTTGATAAGTTCAAAGAATTCAAGGTATAAATGGAGAAACATCAAGGAAAAGTATCAAGACACTACGATCGGATCGTGGTGGCGAGTACCTCTTGGGAGAGTTTAGGACTTACTTATCAGAGGATGGGATTCAATCCCAATTGTCTGCACCCGGTACGCCCCAACAGAACGGTGTAGCAGAGCGAAGGAATAGGACTCTTATGGAGATGGTTAGATTAATGATGAGTTACTCCGAGTTGTCAGATTCGTTCTGGGATATGCTCTGGAAACGATAGTGTACGTACTGAACTTGGTACCATCTAAGTCAGTACCCTCTACTCCCACAGAATTGTGGACTGGGCGAAAGCCTAGTCTAAGACATATTCAGATTTGGGGTAGTCCATCACATGTGCTGATGGGAGATACTAATAAGTTGGAATTTCGTACAGAAGTACACTTGTTCGTAGGCTATCCTAGAGGAACGAAAGGTGGTCTGTTCTATAGTCCTAAGGATTATAGGGTAATCGTTAGCACGAATGCCCGATTCTTATAGGAAGACTATGTGATGAACCACAAGCCCATGAGTAGAATTATTCTTGAGGAATTAAGAGGGGACGTTCCAACCTTAATACCAACAGTACAGGAGGACATACCACAAGTCACTGCACCGCGTGTCACAGAAGATACACAGGTGGTACCTCGGCATAGTGGGAGGGTTGTTAGACAACTTGAAAGATTCATGTTCTTGGGTGAGTCGTCGGACTTGGTCCCTGGTGAACATGAACCTGATCCCTGGACCTATGACGAGGCACTCCAAGATAAAGATGCAGAATCTTAGCAAAGGGTAATGAATTCTGAGATAGAATCTATGGATTCTAATCACGTCTGGGAGCTAGTAGAATCACCCAATGGTGTAAAAGCCATTGGATGCAAGTGGATCTATAAGAGAAAGAGAGAATCAGACAGGAAGGTTAAGACCTTCAAAGCTAGGCTTGTTGCGAAAGGGTATACTCAGAAAGAGGGTATCGATTATGAGGAGACTGATAAGTACCATTTTAGTGATTATTTGAGTTGCTTAAATCCATGTTTGACTTATGTTTTTATTGCTTAATTGTGAAATTGCCCTAGGTTTTAGAACTTACTCTTATTTTGGACTTAATTGCAAATTTACACATATTTGGATTATTGGCCACTAAATTCTTGATCTATTTTTGTAGGCATGAAAGGTTCATGGACCTAGGGCATACTGGGTCAAACTTGAGTCGGATGTGACCCGGATCTAGTTATCAAGCTTAGGATTAATCTGGGCCGTCCGATTCAAAAGCGGCTAGATCTGAGCCATCCGGGACCATCTGAAGCAATCCGAGCTAGGGTTAGGGTTGATCAAGCATTCTGATCAAGATCTGAAGGTTTCATCCCAATCAGAGTTAAATCAACCGTTGGATCAAGCTCGGAGGGTTCTAGATCGTCCATTCAAAGATTAGGTTGATCTGGACCATCCGTTGCACATCTGGAGGATCCGAGCTACCACGAGGTAGATCCTGACCCCTGATCAACATCCTCAAAGTTTGGCTCAAATCAGAGCAAGATCAGCCGTTGGATTCATCCAATTCAATCTGGACCGTCCAATGCAAATTACTTAAGGAAAATTTCTGCGCAGCTCACCCTCATCGCGTCTTCGCCGTTCTTCGTCTTCTTCGCTGTTCTTCATCTTCGTTTTTCAATTTCTTCATCCAAGAAGGCGTGACCACCTCAACTTTCATCCTAGATCAAGATTGAATCCTTGGGGATAGTTTCCTTGGAAAATTCAGCTCAATTTGCGCCGGAACAAGGATTGTTTGAGGGTTTCGGCAGTTCTTCAGTCCGATCACTTGCTTCTCATCCACAACCCATTTCCAGCGTCTGAGCCACTTGTAGGGGTTCTCAGGTGAGCTCAGACGCTTCCCAAATCATCATCGCAGCTCCATCAGTTGAGATAGAGTGTATCGGATTGTAAATTCCAGCTAAGCGCAGATTTGAGCAGAGTCGACTTCAGAGATGATTTCCCACTGATTTGCTGAGCCTAGGGGTTCGAAGCCAGCTCTTGCTTGACGACCAAGAAGATTTTGAGCTTGGGAAGGGTTGAGGAGTAGTGTAGTTAGTTAATTTTTGCTGATTTAGCTGTAATTTAAATTTTTGTAACCCAGTTCTGTTTTCTGCACTCGTATCAGTTTGTCACTTTCAATTTCTGAACTGTTTTTACTTAATTAGGTTTTCATCCTGCAAGACAATCAATTAGGGAGTTTGTTTAGTTAACAATAGCTGTAATTTCAGTTCAATTCTAGCTTAAATCTTTGCGTGCCAGTTTATATCCCTGTTACAGCTTGCGTATCAATTTTTCAATTTCTGCAGCTTAGTTTCCAATTGTGCAAGTAGGTTTATCAGTCCTGAATTTGTTTCAAGTGAGTTCTAGCTTAGTGAATTTTATTCTGAATTTGAATTAGTGCACTCAACTTAAGTTCGCATAGGTCTGTTTCTTTTCAACTGCGAATCTAACTTTCTGCAAGTTATCAATTTCATTTCTGCATATCATGATTGGTTTAGGGCAAGTTTGTTTTAATTGAGTTAGTTTCTGTATTTATTGACTGCTAAAGTCTGCACTCTATCCGCCTACTTCACATCCACTTGCTTCACACCAGCTGCTGGGTTAATTTCGCAATCAATTTGTAGCTATATTTCTGCCTAAAAGTTTTCTGAATTTCTGCAGTTTTATTTCTGCTCATTACAGATTTGTTTGTGCCAAATTCCTGCTATATTCCTGAATTTACTAGTTTACTTACTGAGCTTTGGCTTGAGCCATCTGAATTCCTTTCCCAACGTCGATTGTGTTAACTGGATCTTAATTTGTTTGTGAGTTCTGAGTTCAGTGTTCCCGATTTCAGTTTCCAGTTTAAGCCATTTGTTTTCACTTCTGTATTTCGGCAGTAGTGTCCTGAATTGAGTTAGCATTCGGTTTTCATGCTTCTTCATGTATTCATGCAAAACATTTCACTAATATTTTGCCTTCCCGATTTGAATTGACTAGCTAATCTGAATTCCCAGTCACAGTTAAACACTTAGCATCAGTTCCTCTTGGCTCATTAGATTTTCTTTGTATCAAGTCAAGCTAAATTTCGGCACTTTGTATCAAGGAGAGCTTGGGCACTGATTGGTATCAAGTTAGAGGGTATTTTTAGTGTGCCATGGTGTTTGATATCAACTAGTATAGCATTTAGCCTTTTCTGAATTCTCTCTGTATTGGTTGGCTCCCGCATGTGCAGTTAGCTTGTGCTGAATTGTTTGAAGTTTGATTGCTAAATTTTGGTGGCTAGCTTTAGTTGAAGCTTACTTGTTTGCGAAAATTTCCATGCACTGTTTTATTCCTTTGATTGGCATTTATGCTGCATTTACACTAGTTTAGTTTTTTTCATTTTAACTGCTATTTCATTTCTAATCGAATACAAAACCCAATTACCTATTTGAAACCCAAAAACACAAACGACACATAAACCAAGCTCGAGTCAAACACAACAACTAGCTCCGAGAAAAATACGACCTGTGGCCCTTTGCTACATTTTCAGATTTTGATTGCAAAAAGGGTTTCCAGCTTTTATAAATATCTAAATTTGAGACCCACATTCGTGACAGTCTATTTTGGGCCCGTCAAATTTTTGGCGCCGTTGCGGGGAATCTACTAGTTGATTTGTTTGATTTTTGCTTGTGCACTTATTTCATATTTTTTTCTTGATTTATTTTTATGCTTATTGCTATATCTATTGATTTGATTTTATTTGTTTTATCTCTATATCCACTTTTACTGCGATTTGTTTTGTTTTATGACCAGGTCTTCAGGTGGTGATTTAGAAGAATTCGACCTGAGATTGAGAGGACTTTCAGAGCCAGGAGGAGCCAGGGCATTCTTTCTGAGACTATAGATATCCCTCCTATTCAGACTATTTTCACTCACTCAGGGAGTAACATGGCAAATCACCAAAGAACTATGAAGGAGCTCGCAGCACCAGATGCTGCATTTCAGTACTCCAGCATAGCTTATCCAGAGCTGGCGGGAGATTTCGAGCTCAGATCTGGACTCATCATTTTGCTGCCAAAGTTTCAGGGATTAACTGGAGAGGATCCAAACAGACACCTGCACGAATTCCATGTTGTATGCTCTACTATGAAGCCTCAGGGCATTTCTGAAGAAGATATCAAGCTGAGAGCTTTTACCTTCACACTGACAGGAGCAGCAAAAGACTGGTTTTATTATCTACCTATAGGGCATGTGTCTAGTTGGATTGCTATAAAGAAGGCATTTTTGGAAAAATTTTTCCCAGCCTCCAGAACAGCTATAATCAGAAAAAGCATCTATGGAATTCAGCAAGTGGTGGGCGAGACACTATATGACTACTGGGAGAGATTCAACAAATTGTGTTCAAGTTGCCCCCAGCATCAGATTAGTGAGCAACTTTTGATTCAATACTTTTATGAGGGATTACTGCAGATGGACAGAGTTATGATAGATGCTGCAGCTGGAGGGGCCCTAGTGAACAAAACGCCAATGCAAGCTAGGGAGCTAATTTCTAATATGGCTGAGAATTCCCAACAATTTGGAAGCAGAGCCTTAACCACCAGAGGAGTGGATGAAGTTCAGGTAGTTCCTACTGATCAGAAAGAGATAAGGAATTCATTGGCAGAGATCACATCGCTTATTAAGGAATTGAAGGTTAATAATGCAAATCAAGGCTCAAATCTTTCAGCAACTCCACAATCTAATCAAGTGATGAGTGTGTGTGGCATTTGCTCTAGTCAAGAGCACACCTCAGATTCATGCCCCACCCTCCAACAGGACGAGACAGTAGCAGCATTAGTAAGAGGACAATTTCAAGCAAGAAACAATCCTTATTCCTCTACTTATAACCCCGGTTGGAGGAATCATCCAAATTTGAGGTACGGGAACGCTTTCTGCCAACAAAACCCTCAACCGCAGCCCTCACAGCAGCCTCTACCGAATTTCCAGCAGCCCCAGCAAACTCAGAATAATCAGCAAGTTTTTCAGCCGTCGAACCAAAATTTTCAGCCTCCATTTCAGCCTAATTTCCAACAAACTCAGCAGCAATTTCAGCAACAATTTCAGCAATTCGAACCTCAATTCCAGCAATATCATCAAGGGCAGCAAGGTTTTCAATCATTTCCAGCTTTCCAAACTCAAAACCAACAAAATTTTCAGCCTTCCCAGCCCTATAACCAGATTTCACAGCCCTACAATCAAGGGTTTCAAAGTCAGAATTTTCAGTCCTCATCACCGAATTTTCCACTTCAAAATCAGAACTTTCAAGGCTACAACTCCCAGCAAGGTTTCCAAGCATATCAGCCCGCTAATCAGCCCTACCAACAGCAACTTCCATCCTCTTATCAGCCCCAACAGCCATGTTTTCAAGGATCTCAGCAAGCTCAACCAATTCAACCGACTACTTCATCATTTCAAGGTCAGTCAAGGAGCTATGCTAACCAAGGAGGGTATGGGAGCTCAGTGGAGGAAATGCGCAGCATCAACAAATGATGGAAATGTTTCAACAAATGTTCCAACAACAACAACAACATAATCACAACATTGAGTGGCAATTGGGTCAATTAGCTAGTGGAATTAATCAAAATCAAGCTCAAGGATCAAGTCAACTCCCTTCCCAAACTGTCCCTAATCCTAAAGGAAATGTGAGTGCTATTACTTTGAGAAGTGGGAAGGTTACACCATCTCCAAAGAGTCCAAGAGCTGAAATTTTAGAAAACCGGACAGCAACTTCAATTCCAGCCCAAAACAGCCATGAAATGACTTCAAATTCAGCTGATTCCACCCCTAGCCCGTTCCCAACTCCTTCCTCGAGTAACCCTCCAAATTTGGTGGAAAACGGAGAAGAAATCAGTGCGAGACGCAAGGGACAGCAACCACTTCGCAAGGGACAGCAACCAAAATTTCAGCCTCTCCACTTCCGGCCAAAGAAGATGATTTTAGGGTTCCCTTACCCTTTCCACAGCAGAGAACACATGCCAAAAAGCAAGTGGAGGAGGAGAAGGCTAAGGAATTCAATGAGTTAGTGGATCTTTTAAGTAAGGTAGAGATCAATGTACCTTTGTTGACCATGATCAAGCAAATTCCAAAGTATGCTATGTTTTTGAAAGATCTTTGTGTTCACAAAAAGAAACTTAAGGAGAATGAGTTGGTCAGCTTTGGGAAGAATATCTCAGCACTTATCCACACCATTCCTCAGAAGTGTGAAGACCCAGGGGTATTTACTGTTTCTTGTGAGATAGGGAGCACCATATTCCATGATGCTATGTTAGATTTAGGAGCTTCCATAAATGTGATGCCCAGGTCAGTATTTCAGATGCTCGGCATAGGCTCTTTACAGCCCACTGGTGTGGTGATACAGCTAGCAGATAGGAGTCAGACCCACCCAGCAGGTATGATTGAAGATGTTTTGGTGAAGGTTAAGGAGCTAATATTTCCTGCAGATTTTTATATTTTGGATATGGAGGGAGATTATTTGGCGCACCGTTCTCCACTTATTCTAGGCAGACCTTTTCTGAAGATTGCCAGAACAAAGATTAATGTATATGCTGGTACACTTTCCATGGAGATTGGAGACACGGTGGTTCAGTTTAGCCTTTTCGATGCTATGAAGCACCCGAGGGAGGACCACTCCGTTATGAGCATGGACATTCTTGAGGAGCTGGAGCAGACAGAGTTAGAGGCTGAGGGATTTTTATCTGATTTTTCTGGAGGAGCTATTGATTCAGAGGAGGCTGAGAGAGTACTTACTGCTGAGACTGAGGATTTTTCAGAAGATTTTTCAGACACATTTCCAGCTAGAGAGATTTTTCTAGGTGTAGGGAATTACACAAAGCCCCAAGGATCACCTATTTCTATTGAGATTCAAAGTGTAGGGGATTGCACAAAGCCCCAAGGATCACCCACTTTTACGGAAGAAGACCAGAGTGAACTGAAGCCATTACCAGGCCATTTGAAGTATGCATACCTAGGAGAGGAGCAGACTTTTCCTGTGATTATTGCACAGCATTTGGAGTCAGAACAAGAGGAAAAATTATTGCAAGTCCTGAGGCACTACAAGAAAGCAATTGGGTGGACATTATCAGATATACCAGGTATCAGCCCAGCTATCTGCATGCACAGGATATTTTTGGAGGAAAATGTCAAACCTGTGAGGCAACCACAAAGGAGGCTCAACCCACTTATTTTGGATGTTGTAAAGAAAGAGGTGACTAGACTTCTACAGGCAGGTATCATTTACCCTATTTCTGACAGTCAGTGGGTTAGTCCTATTCACGTGGTGCCCAAGAAATCTGGAGTGACCGTGGTGGCAGATGAAAGCAATGAATTAGTACCCACCAGAGTAAAAATTCCTGGAGAGTCTGCATTGATTACAGGAAGCTCAACAAGGTCACAAGGAAAGATCACTTCCCTCTACCCTTCATTGATCAGATGCTTGAGAGATTGGCAGGGAAGTCGCACTATTGTTTCTTGGATGGATTTTCAGGCTATTTTCATATTTGCATAGATCCAGAGGACCAGGAGAAGACTACCTTCACTTGCCCCTTTGGCACTTTTGCCGACAGACGTATGCCCTTCGGACTCTGCAACGCACCTGGTACATTTCAGAGATGCATGGTAAGTATATTCGGTGAGTTGCTAGAGGAATGTATGGAGGTATTCATGGATGATTTTTCAGTTTATGGCACGTCTTTTGATTCATGCTTAAATAATTTGTCTAGGGTTTTACATCGTTGCATTGAAACTAACCTTGTTCTTAATTTTGAGAAATGCCACTTTATGGTAGAGCACGGGATAGTACTTGGACACATAGTCTCTCGGAAAGGAATTGAGGTAGATCCTGCGAAAATCAGTGTTATTTCTTCATTATCTTACCCCGTATGCGTACGAGATGTTTGTGCTTTTCTTGGACATGCAGGATTTTACCGCAGATTTATTAGAGATTTCAGCTTGATTGCTCGACCCTTGACACGACTTCTGCAGAAAGATGTTGAGTTTCATTTTGATGAAAATTGCAAGGAAGCTTTTCATAGACCAGGGAGGCTCTTACCTCAGCTCCTATTATTAGATCACCTGACTGGACTCTACCGTTTAAATTAATGTGTGATGCTTCTAATTTTGCAGTGGGGGCTGTTTTAGCACAGAGGGTTGATGGAGCACCACATGTCATTTGCTACGCCTCCAAAACCCTAGATGTCGCCCAAGCCAACTACACCACGACTGAAAAGGAGCTTCTTGCCATTGTTTTTGCTTTAGATAGATTCAGATCTTATTTATTATGCTCACATGTGATTATTTTTTCTGATCATGCAGCTCTTAAATACTTATTGAAAAAGCCTGATGCAAAACCCAGATTGATCAGATGGATGCTCCTACTCCAAGAATTCGACCTGGAAATCAAGGATAGAAGTGGAAAAGAGAACTTAGTTGCAGATCATTTGAGCAGACTTGAAGGAGATGGATCTCCTACCACCATTGATGATGATTTCAGAGATGAGCACTTGATTTCAGTGCATGGTGAGACACTGTGGTATGCAGACCTAGATAACTTTCTTGTTGCACATGTATTTCCCACTCAATTTTCTAAGGCTCAAAAAGATAAATTAAAAAGTGATGCAAAGTTTTATGTGTGGGATGATCCTTATTTGTGAAAATTTTGTAATGACCAAATAATTAGGAGATGCATACCCGATCATGAGTTTTCTTCTATCCTGACATTTTGTCATTCATCAGCTTGTGGGGGGCATTTTGGACCCCAGAGGACGGCCAGGAAAGTACTAGAGTGTGGATTATACTGGCCCACCCTTTTTCATGATTCACATGTTTTTTATAAAAATTGTGATAGATGTCAGCGAACTGGGAACATAGGAGCGAGACATGAGATGCCCCAAAACACTATGCTTTACTGTGAGATTTTTGTTGTTTGGGAGATAGATTTTATGGGACCTTTTCCTGCATCTTATGGTTATATGTATATTTTACTTGCTGTGGATTATGTTTCGAAATGGGTGGAGGCCATTCCCTCCAGGACTGATGATTCTTCTGTTGTTTGTAGTTTTGTTAGGTCACACATTTTCTGCAGGTTTGGAATTCCAAGAGCAATAATCAGTGACCAAGGATCTCATTTTTGCAACAAACACATGAAGGCGATGCTTAGAAGATATGGGGTGGTACATAAAATCTCTACATCCTATCATCCCCAAACAAATGGACAGGCTGAGATTTCCAACAGAGAGATAAAATCCATTCTAGAGAAGACAGTTGGGCCCACTAGAAAAGACTGGAGCAAGAGGTTAGATGACGCACTCTGGGCCTACAGAACAGCATATAGGACACCGATTGGCATGTCACCCTACCGCTTGGTTTATGGTAAGGCTTGTCACCTCCCCGTGGAAATAGAGCACAAGGCATATTGGGCGGTGAAAGCTTGTAATTTCGATGCTACCAAAGCGAGGGAAGAGAGAAAATTACAACTCCAAGAACTTGAAGAAATTCGGCTAGAAGCATTTGAAAATTCAAGGATCTACAAGGAGAAGACAAAGAACTTCCATGACAAGCACATTGTGAAGAAAGATTTCAAAGTTGGTGACAAGGTGTTATTGTACAAATCAAGACTCAAATTGATAAAAGGTAAATTAAGGTCAAGGTGGGATGGTCCATTTATTGTAACCAATATTTTTCCCTATGGTGTTGTGGAAATTCAAGATACATCTAATGGTTTTATTTGGAAAGTTAATGGCCACCGGCTCAAAAGGTACTTTGAAGAGCTAAAGGAGCTAGAGGTGGATGGGTTGGACATGAACGAAGCTATCTACCCAACTTAAGGGGAGTTCACTTTTTCTACCATTTATTGTACATATCATTTTCATGTTGCTAGGAATAAATATTTCTCTTTTTAAAGTAAGTAGTGGATAATAAATTCTTAGGAAACATGACATGAATAAAATGATTGTAAATACCATCTCTTTTGTTTTAGCACTTTTTCTTGCATGATTAGGAATAAATATATCCCTCTAGGTTAACTTATTGTCATTTTAGAGTCTTTTGAAAATAAATTAAATTTGGTTGTTAAAACTTAGGGTTTGAGTTCATGGATGAAATCTTGGATGCTTGAGTACTACTTTTCCTTAGATTCTTGATTGAGGACTTGAGATGAATTATTTTTGCCTAGTGAGAATTGGCCTTATATTTGTGATACACATATGTTATTGTACTCTAGAACTTGCTTAGGTTCTTTTAAAACCATATTTCATGGGTTGGATCACATCTATGAAGACTAATTATATTGTTTCCCTTTTTCCATGTTACTCTTTGTAATGATCATACTTGATACATACTCTTTTCAATTTGTCTTTCCTTATTCCTAATCTTAACCCCAATTTTTCTATGGATTTGTTTGCTTGGGATGTTTTCTTTATGCTATTTTGCCCGAGACGGACAAAGATTTAAGTGTGGGGGAGTGATTAGTGATTTGGAAGCAATTTTTATCAAGGATGCACTTCATTTCGAAAAAAAATTTTGCCAAGTGAGTTGAGTTGGAGTCTAAAATGAGCAAGAAGAAGTGATCAAAGATTGAAAATAATTGAAGATTCTTGACCATCAATTGGAGATCCAAGCCATGTTGTGCCAAGGTGAATTCGGCTGAAATTCTTTGCCAAAGAGAGAAGAAAAACATTTTGGAGCATGTTTCGGCCAGCTCACTAAATGCTGGAATTCTATGCCAAACATGAGGGAAGAAAGGAGTTTTTGTGTGCAAATTAGTAATGGAATGGCAGCTGAACTTGATTTAAGATCAGAAGCTGAGTTGAGATGCAAGGTTAAAAATCTAAACAAGTGCAGAACAACAAAACAAAAACCACAAAGTCCAATAGAGGACTCAACAATACAATACCGCAGTAAATGAATCATGATACAAGTCCACGACATGAAAATGGATACAATGCAAAGAGTATGCTATAAAAGGAAAGCAGAATACGCGAAAGCACCCATCAATGGAGTCGTAGGGACCCGGGACTGGCTACTGGGCTCTCCTGGTGACCTATCAACTAGAAAACAAAGACATTGTGACAGGTGGTGAGTCCAAGTAGACTCTGCAGGTATAGAGAAAGATATGCATGGCAGAATAAATAGCTAAAAAAGTTATACAGAAACAACAGGATACAGTCTCAACAGGAATATCAGAATATGCATAACTGAAAGTACAAATGAATGTACATACCAGAAATTAGCCTATCCTGATCATAAAAGGGCCCGTACCATACGAGCAAGTGCAAGGTCATCAAACTACACATATAATATATTCTGTATGTGCATGTCAAACATATGCAGCAAACAAATGCAGCAATCACAATCAAATGCACAAATGCATCATATGCACATGATGCAATGACATGGTCACTCCTGACACCAGTCCAGCCACTGAGGCATGTCATATGTGTCGGTCGAGTGGGTAAGGCTCTAACATTGTCCACACTCTGCCATCACTGCTCCTGAGTGACCGAGTAGACAGGATATTGGTGGAGCTCTCGCTCTGCCCCATATATATATAGGGGAGATATCTCTCTCATCTCCTCTGGTCTATGGGAAGAGGAGGGATCCCTGCCTGCTACCACGCTCCGGAACCACTACCCATGAGTGGTCGAATAGAGCAGTAGAGAGCAAATGAATACACCCAACGATATCTAATAACCCATGAGTGGTCGTGTGTGTATATCATATATCGGAAGACAATAGGCTCAACCACAAGGGATTCGCTGGTTGCCAGCATGCAACAATGCAAGGATGGTGCATGACTTTAACACATGCAAACCCTACCAGGTCATCAACACATAACTCAACCTAACATTCACAGGTCGAAAGCATGTATCATAACCCAAATCATCATACATCTAGGTACGTATGCAAGTATAACTAGAATTAATCAATGCAACCATACAGTGGCATGCTACCCTATCTACATACACATGCTCACACAAATACTGTATAGAAAAAGATAGCAATAAATGAGACTGTATAAAAGGAAATCTAGATCATATCCAAGATCAAGCAAAAGTATCAAGCAGGATAACAAACGGTAGCAGATTTAAAGTAAGTAAAACCTACTGCACATAAATCAATAGTCATGCATAATGATAAGTGGATCTAAAGAATCAAGTAAGAAGTACCTGCCTCCAAATAGAAGAATCCGAATATGAAGAGAACCACCCACAATAATCAGCGACAATAATCCAAATCAAGTCCCTGTATCAAAGGGCATATTTAAATACCTATTACAAAAAAGATAGTACTAGCTAATAAATCCCTAAACCATATAAGGGTTAGCCTAATCATGCCCTTTTTATTTAATTACCTCTAATTAAATGAAAAATTCCTAATTACCTCGCGTAATTACAATTAGGTTAGATGGTAGGGTTAAACTCAAACATAGTCCAAGAGATCACCCTTAGATCACATACCTAACAAACTTACCCATTCAACTGGCACACGATAGAAATAATGGAAACTCAAGAATTAATCCATGATCTACATCTAATCCAATTCACAACATGGTGTAATCAGAGTAAATCCAAAAGAAAACTTGTTTCCATCCGAAAAGAGATTTGGTTCCAAAAGCTATAAAATTTCCGATTGAAAACCTAAGCTAATCTTGAATCAAGTCATAGATTGGAATCAGAATGACTCTCAGCATCAAAGAACAGAACTCAGCCAAACTCACAATAGAATTCAAACATGATCTATAATCAAGTGAGATGGCATAATCCATTCATAGCACTTTCCATCAAGGAAAAGGGGAAGAGGAACATCCATACCGTACTCTTTCCCCCACTGCGTGTGATAGCCAATCGCCACAAAATCAAAGTGTATCTGTGACCCCTGCCAATCCAGATCAGAGATAATCAAAAGTCCAGTTCTAGTAAGGATACTTGGCCAAATATAGAATCGAAATCGCAACTAGGAACAATCCCTATTCTAATCACATCCAGATACTAAACGTTAATTGGAAAACCACACCTACACAAATCCACAATCTCTTGATCACCGTTCATCAAATCCAAATGAGGATTACCGACCCATGGCAAGAACTGACCAAATCCCATTGCTTAAATCCTCCAATTCAGAATCTAATGTAATTAAAACCTTACCTTAGATCCAGAGCACCTATCAGTATGATTCCCTCAACTCCCAGTAAGCCCCGATCCACTATCGCTGCGTGCCACCCATCGCCACCAAGAGGATCTCATGTTTGGGGTCGAGCTAGAAATGTGGATGTTAGAGTAAATCCCCACCGAGTTCAGGAACAAACTTAAGAGGAAGAATCACACAACCACTTACCCACGCTTGGATCGCCATGGGATGCTTGTCATGCGCAAAGATTCGTCCGGTGTCGGAGCTTGTGGTGCATGAACGAGGAAGAGGATACTCGCGGAAGGCGATCGTCGGCTATGGTTCTTTGGCTGGGCGGCCTCCGCTAAGAGGTGATGGTTCAAGGGTTGTGATCGGGAAGGTGGCTTCGATGGATCTGAGGGAAATGGGAATGACAGTGAAGGGAAGAGAGGGGAAGGGATCTTATGGCTTGGCACATTTGCATTTTAGCCCCTAACCTTTCCTAAATTAGGACTCCAACCCTAATTTTTTAAATTCTAAGCAATCAGCCCCCCAAATTTAGATGTATATGCAGTTAAGCCCACCTTTAGTTTGGTCCTCCAAAAATCAGACCACTTAACTTCGGTTGGTGGGTCCCGAAACCTTGACTCTTCTCCAAAAAAATTTTCCTAACTGAGTTAAACGTGTCAGATTTAACATAACAAGGTTTTGTGTAGACTAGATGAGAACAAGAATGCTTACAACCTTTGGACTCAGCTGACCGAGCTGCATGAGAACCTGATGGAGCTAGAAGAGCAAGTCCAACTTGCAATTGAAGGCGACCCTAAATCAACAGAAAAGACTACAGAATGAAGGGTTGTGATTGAGGTTAGGAAAATTTACCAAAATATCCCTTGATCCCGGCCCAGCTTGCGTGTAGCTCGGCCGGCTAGCCTAGCACCCCGTTAGAGGGTCCCACGAGCCTAGCAAGCGAAGTCACCCGAGTCGATAGCCAGGTGGCCCGACCCGTTTTATGGAGGAACGGTAAGAGACCGGCCCCGTCCGAGAGGCCGACCACCAAGACGGTAAAATCCCGAGTCCGAGAACTCCTAAACTGGAGAACCCCGAGCCTTCAACCACCCTGCCCCCGACCCAATTTCACTCGGATCATCCGGTCGGCAACCCGCCTCATGGTCTGCCCTCCTCTTTTCGACACCTGTTCCCTGACGTTGTACTAACAGTCATGGTACGGGGGTTGGCGCAAACCTTACCTAGTTATAGCACACATCGCGGCTATCCCATCGGCTCCATACTCACCTGGCGCATTTAGAC
Organism: Boesenbergia rotunda; assembly: GCA_024364735.1. Classification (NCBI taxonomy): domain Eukaryota; kingdom Viridiplantae; phylum Streptophyta; class Magnoliopsida; order Zingiberales; family Zingiberaceae; genus Boesenbergia; species Boesenbergia rotunda. The sequence continues at coordinate 180,286 of JAGFNQ010003394.1, read as the reverse complement.
ACCTCGCACCATGCCCCCTTCTCTACGTCAAGCGGAGCAGCGCCATTTGGCGCCATACAGTGAGCTGACAACACCCATGCCCTCACCGCATTCAAGTATGAGAAGACGGGTGGCATAGGCAAGAGTTGTCAGCTCCCTCGGCTATATAAGCCTCTCCGCTCTTCGTTCCGCAGGTACATATGCGCGCAAGTGCTTTCTACTATTCTATTGCTCTCCTTTCTATTTTACTCTCACGGAGACTGACTTGACCGTCGGAGGGCCTTGCCAGAGACTTTTTCCGGCGGGTTGCTAACGGTCATTTTCTTGCACATCGGATCCAGCATCAGCAACTCACGACCTTTGGGAGACCACGTTGCTCTTGGGGATCCACCTCACTTCGCGACAGGATCATCCCTGATAGTATAAACTCAAATGCTAACTTAGATATTTCTGTAAATGTTCCTAAAAAGCATGATTATGTAGAAAGTTCTTATATCAACTTAGATTCAGATCTAGACAACATGAACTCTGACTCAGTCAAACAAAACATTGACCAAATCATCATCAACTCAAACTCATCAAACAAAACATTGACCAAGTCAATTCAAACTATGAAAATCTAAATCTAGATGAAATCAACCTTTATCTGAATCAATTTTTTGAATCATTTAATAAGTCAACTCTGATTAGTAATCCGAGGTTAACTAACTTGAAAAATCCAAACTTAATCAATTCAAATGTGAAACTTAATAAGAACTTAAATTCTAGAACATTAAGCCCAACACTAGTAGAAAAATGCTTATTAACCACGGGCGTTCACCGTTGTCGTAGGCTAAAAACACTGTTGTTAAAGGTCATATTGTTAAAAAGGGGTGCTCAACATCAACAGTTACAAACCGTTATCGTTTATAGTCAATAACAACAGAAAAGCAATGGGTTTTCACCGTTGTCTTTTAATGTGATCGACAACAGGTTAACAATAGTATTAAACCGTTGTTTGTGTGTGATTTAAACAATAGTTTGACAACAAATAAAAATCGTTATCTTTTACAATTTACAAGAAATACCACTTAAAAATTAAATTATTTTAATAATTAAACAATATTCAGCAAACACACTTCAAACTATCATATATACACATCAAAATATCATCAAATATTGTACATCATACTCCGCAAATATCATACATCAAGATATCTCCAGTATTAGTCCAAATTCAGATAACATCATCAAAGTATCATATACATCAAGAAGTACTAGAAACTAAGATAATTACATCATCAAAATATCCCCAGCAGCTAGCTTCATCCAAGTGCAGTCAACCAGATGAAGAGAGTCGCGCCCCTTAGCTTTACACCATAAGCTGATTCCTTCCCTTGGATATGAATGTCACAACAAATAGAAATATAAAATGAGCATTCACAACTAAAAATAGTAGAACAAAAGATTCTAGAAGATTCTAAGAAATATAAAATGTTGCACTGTATCAGTTACAAAATCTAAGAGTTTGTGCATTCTGTGGATGGTGCTAAACAGGAAATGATAGATAAAATGAAATTGGAAAAGTTAAAAGAGTGGATGTAACGACCCGGCCCATTTGGCGGCCCATTTACCGGCCCTCACGACCGTCGACCGTGCCGTTACCAATATTAGGTCTTCCCACTTCCTGGGCAGTGGATTTTTGCCTTCCCAGGATTCGAACCCTAGACCCAGGCTTAAATCTAGTTCTTTATGAATCCTGAATACCAAGTCACGCCCCGAGACCCCAGGAGCCGCTGGTCCAATAGAAAATCGGACAGCACCTCCCCTGTCCGGCGGACAACTTACACATACATACATCATTATAAATCACGTCCACGCAGTTTAAATGGCCTCAGGCCTCAAATCAAGACAGAATATGAAATAAAACTGGGTAACCATACCTGACTGCGGACCGGTCCAACTTACGACAAAACACAAAGCATAAAGGTCTCACAAACGTACAACTATACTGCCGTATAGTATGACTAAATCCAACAAAAACAACAGCGGAAGAAAACAATAGAAAATACTAGCAACACACTAGACGATAAATCCCGAAGACATCTCGACAAGTACGCGAACTGGGACAGGCTGTCGGGCACGCTCTAGTCAGTCATCGTGAAATAAAAACAAGGAGATAACGGTATGAGTAATAAAACTCAGCGAATATCTCATCATATATATACAAGATATTCTAAGATAGCAACAGGGTAATAGACTACCGAAGTAACATGTGCATAAGCAGTAATAAGAACAACTGCAAGAGCAAAATAAGATCTACCATACCAAGTAGCAGAGCCGCCAAGACCAGACATAAGGGTCTCCTGTAAGGGCATGTCAATCATATACAACATCACGTATAAACAAGCACAATTAAGAGCAAAATAAACGAATACATAAAGTGCAATGACATGGTCACCCCTGCCGTCGGTCAGACATCGTCACCTATGTACGGGAGGAAGCTGAACGGAGGCCACCCTCCGACGTAGGGCTGTGACTGCCGTCCATACTCTGCCATCACTACTCCTGAGCGATCGAGTAGACGGGATGCTGCCGGTGTAACACCCCTACTCCATGGCCTATCCTAGCGAGGTAATCCATCAGCCTAAGGCCATCTGTGGAGGACATCTCTGTCTGAGTGTTACCCCTACCCCATGTATATAAATGGGGGAGAGAACTCTCCCTCTCATCTCCTGGTATCTGGACAACTCAAGGAGGGACATCTGTCTGCTATTACGCTCCGATTCACTGACCCATGAGTGCACGAGCGAAGCAGCACAGAGCACACTACCCATACTCCGTCAACCACTAACCCATGAGTGGTCGTATGGGTAGGTCAGTATGACTGTCGACCTAGCTCACCCAAAAGGGGCCCCTGCTCGACAGTGATGCACAGTGCAGTATGATGCATAACAACGGTCAAATAGCATCCACTATCTAGTCCACCTATATCAACATGATATGCAAGGATCGTGGAACATGCACCATATCCTAAATCCTACATGTATAGGTATCACATATCAGTTGTGGCACAACCAGCATCGGCACAACAAATATAATAGTCATGCCACAATTCTATTACTCTATTGCTACACAAGCATATCAAATATATATATATATATATCTGTGACAATTCTAAAAGAAGAGTCAGAGATACCCGCCTCCGGTGTAGGAATCCAACCGTGAAGAGAACCCCCGTCTGAAATAATACCAGCCACAACAAGTGGAATCCAATCAATGCCCTCAAGAGTTTCCGGCGTCCCCTTGCTCTAACTCTGTCGATCCAGCCACAATCAGCCAAGAACTCCCTCCACGTGATGACAGAGAAGAAAAAGGGCGCTTGGCTGCGATCTAGGGCACGCAAAGGAGAAGGGATCTATGGCATGCGAAGGCGAAGGGGCTTGGCTGCGATCTAGGGCACGCGAGGAGCAGAAGGAAGGCGTCGGCTGGTTTTGGCAAGGGAATCGGGCAGGAAATCAGCCGACGCGCGTGGAAGAAAAAAAGGAAAAGACGGCTTAGGCTTTTATTGCGTGGAATAAAAGGATTAGGAGTTTAAATGGAATTTGGCCAATTTTTAAATTAGTCCCTCTTCTTCCAAACCCACCATCTACACCCTCCTTTCAAACTTAGGGATTTCACATTCTCCCCCACTAATAAGAATTTGGTCCCCAAATTTCGTTATTACTAATGGTAAATGCTAACCACTGTATATATGAAATTCGAATACTGAAATGGATAACAGTCCGTACCTCAGTCAAACAAATGGGGATATTGAGCTCGGATAGTGTCCTCGAGCTCCCAAGTGGCCTCTGCATCCGTGTGATGCTGCCATCCAACCCTAACCAGCCGGATCGTCTTGTTCCGTAGCTGACGCTCTCGGAATCCCAAGATCCGTACAGGTACCTCCTCATAAGTAGCGTCAGGCTGGAGTGGAACCGACACCTCGGATAAAATGTGTGTGGCGTCTGGCACATATCGTCTAAGCATAGATACATGGAACACGTCGTGGATGCCGGTCAAGGACGGTGGAAGTGCCAGGCGATAAGCTACAGCTCCAATCCTCTCCAAAATCTGGAACGGACCAATATACCGTGGAGCTAGCTTACCCCTGAGGCCAAAATGCTTCACCCCCTTCGTGGATGAAACGCGAAGAAATACATGGTCACCCACAGCAAACTCTAAAGGTCTACATCTCCGGTCAGCATAACTCTTCTGGCTATCCTGTGCTGCTGATAATCTCTGTCTGATAGTCCGTACTAACTCTGCTTCGTGCTGAACTCTCTGGGGTCCCAGCAGCTGAGTCTCTCCGACCTCATCCCAAAGGGTGGGTGTCCTACACGCTCTACCGTACAACGCCTCAAACGGTGCCATCTGTATTACCGAATAAAAGTCGTTGTTGTAGGCGAACTCTGTTAGTGATATGAGAGAAGTGTCCTAAGGCAATCGCCTTATGATTGTAAACATTTATTTTAATAAATGATAATTCACTATTTGAGTATACATATTTGTGTATTTGATTGGGATCTTAAACTCATCTACTGAATGTCCGCAATACAATTCACAGCATAAGAGAATTTGTGATGGGATCACAACTAGTGATTATCTCTACATGTGCAATTGTGAAGTATTGAAAATGTCCCTAGTCGATGAATTGACAAAAACGGACACTATCAATTCTGTTGAGACTAGCTTGGGTTATTCTCTAATCAGCTGATTCTCACTGGCTGGTGACATTGGGATGTCCGGAGATAAACATGGATGCTAGTTAAGGGAACTAGTTCATTGGAGTGACTAGCTGTAAAACTTCATATGGTAATCTATATAGATATGTCAGTGAAGTTCTTACTGCAGCTTAAGTGCGATGTTCCTTTGACTTGCGGTGTTCAAGTCATCTTGGTCATGGAGACTTATACTTTAACATCTTAAGCAAGCATCTCCAAGGAGGTGTGGACCCAGGATGATTGGGTATAAGCCGAAGTGCCCGAAGATGTTTGAACAACCTACAAAGGATTCACCACTCCTTGCGAGGAAATGTATACCCAGGCCTATCGTCGGATTGTTACTCAAAGCCTCTGGCCAGAGCATGTCATGTTTAGAGTATGAGTCTCTTAAATACATGAGAGTAATTAGAAATCCAAAGGACGAGAAAGACACTACTTGGGCTAGGTGTGACGTAGTCAGCCTAGTGGGGACTGACACACACAGACCATGTCCTGAACCAAGTGGGTATAAGATGGTGAAGGGAATGGGGCACGAATCATTAGAGCTGCTGAAGGGTTTCAGAATCACTTCTGAGGTCAACCGTTGATCTTTCGATTAATTGGGGGTCATGATGTACTACTAGGTGCCACTCATGATCGTTCTATAATTGGTTGATTATAAACGGCCAACATAAATCGAAAGCCTATTTAGTCACACGCACTACGAGTAATCCGAGGGATTTAAAACGAGTTGAAAATTGGATTTTCCGATCAAGAGAAATAAGTCGAATCTGAGTTAATCAGAGGCGCAACGGAAGCTAAAAATGGCTAAGTCTTTTGAAGGCTTATTGGGCGAATTAAATGAGATTAATTCGCGATGGGTTCGGCTCGGTTTGGCCGACCAAAGAGGCTGCCAACCCTCTTTGGTTTGGCCAGCCACCACTTGGGGAGAAACCAATTTATTTGGTTTAATTAATAAAATAAATCTAGCACGATTTGTTTTATAAATTATGGATAAATAAATTTGTATAAAGAAATTTATATAAAGAAATTTATAGAAATTTATTCTTTTTTATGGAAATTAAAATGATCCATGGAATGGTTTATTTTAATTCTATAAAATCAATTATGAATTGATTTTACCATAATAAAGAAAATTTATAAATTTCTTGTAAAATTTATACCATAATAAAAGGAGAGATGTATTTGTTTTATTATAAAGTTAGTTATAATAAAACTTGGCTTAAACGGAATAATTCATAAGAAAATTTATAGGATAAATTTCTTATTAAAATTCCGTTAAGAGGGAGACTTGGCAAGGGAGAGGATACTATATAAAGGAACCAAAGGCAAGCCTTGAATTCCTAATTAAGTGATCAAGAGATTAATTCTCTTCCTCTCTCTCTTAATCTCTCCCTCTCCTTCTCCTTTCCTCCTAGGGCCGGCGCCCCCCTTTGCTCACCCTAGGGCCGGCGTCTACCCACCTAGGGCCAGCGCATCACCCTCCCAATCCAAGAGATTGCCGTGAGTTGTCATCACCAAGAAGGAGCCAACGAAGAAGAAGAAGAAGCGGATCGCATCTCCTTCCTTCCCGGAATTTAGATTCCGTTTCTTGGTGGTTAGTTTCCTTTCTTCTCACTTGATCATCTAGTTGTGCCTTTGGAGAATCTAGTAGTTCTCGTCGGCACAAAACTCGTGACTTTGCGAAGTCATCCCGAAGAGAACTCGGCGTGGACGCGAATAGAGGCGGAGCTTCCAAGGGACGCTACGGTTGGATCTCGTCCCTTTCTTCGAGTTACGCAAGGTACAAAGTAAATTAGTTTATTTTTCCGCAAAGTTTTAATTTATGATCATGTCCACACATCATAAGGTTGCATGCTAGATACGTGGTTAAAATAATTTGAGAAATTATTTTATGCTAATTCTTCCGCTGCACGTAAAAATTTAAAATTTTACGAACCCGTATCCTTGTCAACATGCACCCGGTCCCAACAGTGGTATCAGAGCCGGTTAGTGTTCGACATAATCATATAATTGTTTTGCGAAAAACTTTGTCATAATCTCAATTTTGGAAAAATTTTCAATTATGGAAAATTTTCAATTATTATAAATTTTAGATTTAGGAATTTCAAAGTTTGGAAATCCTCATGAAATTTCGCAAACGTTTGAAATATCCTAGTTTCTGAAATTTTATGATAATTGTGAAAACTTCCCATCTTTGGAAACTTTCCAATTTTGGAAATATGTAAGTTTTCCTTTTACCAGAAATTTACAATTATTCTGAAAACCTATTATAAAATCTCGCAATTTTGGGCACTTTCTTTCAAGAAAGTCTAGACAAATTTATGGACAATTAATTGACAATTAAATTCGAATTGGTTTTAAATTAACAACAAAATTCTTTATTTTGGATTGAGCCTCGGGGAGCCGTCCAATTTAAAGTTAGTTGTTGTAATTTAATTTCCCAATTTTAAATGAAATTGTCATGTTTAATTTGGTTACGCTTCCGTAGCGGACCAAATTGGATTTACAACAAATTACTTTTCTTTGGGTATCTGAGCCTCGGGGAGCCACCCTTAGAAAACGATTTGTTGTAATTAATTAAATCCATGAATAAAATATGATTTAAGAGATGATGCTCTTACATATTGTTGTCTCCAAAATTAATTAGGAAAATGGTTTCCTATAGAGTTTCTTAAATGAGATTTTCATGAAAATAATATGTGGTTGAATTAAGGGAATTGTCTCTTAATTTAATAAGATTTGATTTAGAGAAATCAAAGTCTTAAACATATTATTTCCGAAATTGATTATGACAATTTAGGAAATTGTTTCCCAAAACAATTCCTTTAATAAAGTATGAAATTAGAATTAGGAAATCCGGTTCCTAATTCAATTCATGGGACTTGATAAATTAAGTCACATACATACTTTATTAAGGAAATCGTTAGTCATGACATAATTATATGTCAGGAATGTGCTTAGAAAAGAAAGGATGAGACCCAAAACCTCTTACAAAATATTAAGGCCAACACCTTCCATTAATATGGTTAGAATCGGAGTTTTGTTTTTTGTTTGGGTTGATGGACACATCCATGCCTGGCATGAACCTCAACATGTTCAAACCATGGAATTAGTTTATGAATAATATAGTTGGAGTCAGAGGTCAATCCTTAGTTTTGGTTGTTGGACACATCCAAGCCTGACTAAACGGTTGAATGAGCTCCAACCATATTAAAACTATTTCTTGATTAATGGGTCAGCCTTAAGCTTGGAGCATCAATTTGTTGTGCCACAGCCAAGGTCGATGCAAAGAGAGGTGCAGTTGGGTGCTATGTATAATGTCGCATACTTGTTAATGAGTTAACAACCCAATGATTTATGCAAACATTCAATTAGTTGATAGCATAAAGTGATAGTTACATATATGTGATATGTAATCGGTATAATTACCTACCTTCATAGCTAAGAATAACTTGATGGCCACAGCCATGGTTGTTCTTATCTATGGTTGGATATCAACCTATTTGGAGATGTTCCTACAATCTCCCGAATTGATAAAAAGGGTTATTCAATTTGAAAAATAAATAGGATTTTTAATTAATGTATATTGATACATTCTTTATCATTCTTCTCACATAAGCTCAATTTGTATTTCTAGATTAATCACTCGATCATGTCTTCTCTAAACTTGCGTTCCATTTTGGACACCAATAAACTGACTGGGCCAAACTTCATGGACTGGCTTCCAAACCTGAGGATAGTCCTCAAGGCAGAGAAGCTTGCATATGTCCTTGAAGATCAACTTCCCAACCATCCTCCAGAAGGTGCAACTCCAGATCAGCTAATGGCCTATCAGAAACATGTGACCGATTCTGAACTTGCGAGTTGCATCATGCTAGCCTCTATGATACCTGAGCTGCAAAAGCAGCATGAGCATTTGGATGCTTATACCATCATCTTCCATCTTAATGAGTTGTTTGAAGAGCAGGCGAGATCCGAAAGGTTCGAAGTCTCCAGACTCCTCTTCACCACTAAGATGCAGGAAGGCACTTCTGCCTCGCAATTTGTGTTAAAGATGTTGGGGTATATTGAGCGACTGAGCACACTCGATTTTGCAATGGATCATGAACTAAGTATTGACTTAATTCTGAGTTGTTTGTCCAAAAGTTATTCACAATTTATGATGAACTATCGGATGAACAAACTAGAGACTACCATTCCTGAGTTGCTCAACCTGCTGAAGACTGTGAAGCCTTCTGTAAAGCCAGATCAAAAGATGGTACTGTTAGTTGGTTCCTCGAAGAAAGGTTCTAAGAGGAAGGCCAAAGAACAGAATAAAGGGAAGAAGAAAAAGGCCAAAAAGACTGAAAAAAAAACCCAAAAGGAACTAGCCATCATTGTGGCAAGGAGGGTCACTAGCGAAGAAATTGCAAGGTTTATCTTGAGTCCTTGAAGAATAGGGCATCCGATGCCCCATCCTCTTCAGGTATCTTCGTTATTGAATGTCACTCTATTTCCTCAAATACCTGGGTACTTGATACTGGGTGTAGCTCACATATATGTAATGACATACAGGGGCTAAGGAATAGAAGAAGACTCGTCAAAGGAGAAGCAAATTTGCGAGTTGGAAATGGAGCAAAGATTGCTGCTGTTGCCATCGGAACATATTTGCTAAAGCCCCCCACTGGACGTATCTTAGAATTGGATAATTGTTATTTTGTTCCTTCGTTAATAAAGAACATTGTATCTATTTCATGTTTGAATGAAAAGGGCTATCATTTAACTTTTAGTAACAATTGTTGTTACATAACTTTAAATGGCGTTCTTTATGAGAATGGAACTTTGTGCAATGGTATCTACATGTTAGATTTATCCAATGACGTTTTCAATATCGAAGTTAGCAACAAACGTGCTCGAATAGATAATCGAATAGACTCCTACACTTGGCATTGCCGTCTTGGCCATGTAAGTAAGAAACGCATGACCGAATTACACCAATGTGGAATTCTGGAATCATTTGAACCCGGTTCATTTAATACATGCGAATCATGCTTAAAAGGCAAGATGACCAAATTACCCTTTTCTGGAAAAGGTAATACAGTGGGAGAATTGCTTGGTCTAATACATACTGATGTATGTGGACCAATGTCAACTCTTGCACAAGGAGGCTATAGCTACTTTATCACCTTTATCGATGATCACTCACGATTCGGGTATGTGTTCTTGATGAAACACAAATCTGAAGCTTTTGAGAAATTCAAAGAGTTCAGAAATGAAGTAGAGAAACAGCTTGGCAAAAGTATTAAGATACTTCGATCCGACGAGGTGGAGAATACTTAAGTCAAGAGTTTCAAGATTATCTTAGGGACAATGGGATATTGTCCCAATGGACTCCGCCATATACACCACAGCATAATGGTGTATCTGAGAGGCGCAACCGAACCTTAATGGACATGGTTAGGTCGATGATGAATCATGCAACTCTTCCAAAATCCTTTTGGGGCTATGCACTTAAGACAGCTGTTTACTTGCTAAACAGAGTCCCGACCAAGGTAGTCTCTACTACTCCATATGAGACGTGGAATAGTAAGAAACCCCACTTAACTCACCTTAAGATATGGGGTTGTCCTGCTTATGTGAAGCGGACTGTATCAGACAAATTGGATGCTAAGTCTGATAAATATCTATTTATTGGATACCCTAAGGAAATGAAGGGTTACCAATTCTATCATCCCTTGGAACAAAAGGTGTTTGTTTCAAGGCATGCTGTATTTCTGGAAAAAGAATTTCTTTTACAAGAAAACAGTGGGAGTGGCATTGAACTTGATGAAGTACAAGAAACTCCAATAGACATTACAGAGACACCTAGTCTAGACCCACAACCAATAACTCATAATGATAAGCTATCAGTTGAACCTAAAACAACACCACCTCTTCGTAGGTCTGATAGGACACGCAATGTTCCAGAGAGATACGGATTTCTCATAAGTGAATCGAACGACGTGTTACTCATAAGCGATGACGAACCTATCAGTTATGAAGATGTTCTGAAAAGTTCAGAAAGGGACAAATGGCTTGAAGCCATGAAGTCGGAAATGGATTCCATGTACGAAAATCAAGTATGGGACTTGGTTAACCCACCTAAAGGGATTAAGTCCATAGGGTGTAAGTGGGTTTTCAAGAAGAAAACCGACATGGAAGGTAATGTTGTTACCTTTAAGGCTAGATTAGTGGCAAAAGGATATCGTCAGAAACAAGGAATTGATTATGACGAAACCTATTCGCCAGTAGCTTTTAANGGCTGGAAATGTTTTCCAATTGATTGGCCAATCAATTACCACATTAGATAGACCATTCAAAACCTGCAAAACGATTCTTTTTTGCCCGTCTATCGATTGGTGAGCCATATCAATTGATTACCAGCTTCTAATCGTTTAACTCAATCAATTCCGAAGCTTTCTGTTCTTCGCGAAAATACTCCAATCGATTAGCTAATTGATAGACCTATGCTGAATCAATTGTTTCAATCGATTCTAACACTTTTTGTGCTCTTCACAAAAACCTCTAAATTGATTGCCCTAGTCGATCCCAACCTTCCTATTCTCTCATGAAAAACCTCTCAATCGATTATCTGAATCAAAAGTTATGACATCTTAAAGTTGAACTTGTAGTTGTGGTAGCTATAATTTTGTGACAACTACAATGTATATGTCGGATAAATTTTAAGAAACTATAACTTTGATTCTAGTTGAACTACATGATACATAATATAGCAAATTAAATAACTTTGAACAAGCATTGATTTAATATATTATGTCTTGTGGTTGAACCTGAATTGAAAGTTACGACCTCTTAAAATTGTACTTGTAGTTGTAGCAGCTACGGTTTTGTAGGTATTATAACTTGTATGCTGGATAAAATTTAAGAGATCATAATTTTTTATTTAAATTGAATCATGAGATGCATAATATATCAAATCGAAAATCTTTGAATGAGCTTGTTTTGACATATTGTATGTCTCATAGTTTGACCTGAATCATAATTATGGTCTCTTAAAATTATAACTTGTAGTTGTAACAGCTACAATTTCGTAGTTGCTACAACGTGATAATGTGTTGCCGATCTTCTAAAAATTAGCAACAACGTATTGCTGATCTTTTGAAGACTAGCAACATATTTTTCTGCATACCAACAACCATCAGTTGGTTTCATCTTAAAAAAGATATTTGATTCACTTCAAACTAAGTTCTATGTGCTTGATTTAGTTTCCTTATTAGACTAATGTTATCAAACACCATTGTGATACACTATATTGAAAGCAACAATTTTTTTCAACTCGATTCAATTATAATAAATGATGTCAAAAGTGTATTATAAGGGTCACGATGATCATACTCACTAACAACACTACAAATGAGTTCCTTGAACTTACTTTTTTCCGAAGATATCAAATTTTTGATTTTTTGAATAATGAAGATCCATTACTAAAAGTGATTGATGGACCTAGAGAACCTGGAATGATATCAAACGAAGACTTATGTACTCATCTCATAGTCTCGAATATATTCATGCCCTCAAACAATAATATGATATACTATATTGAAAGCGGTGATTTTTGAAACTCGATTTAAGCATGATAAATGATATCAAAAACTCATTATTATGACTTACTTGTTAAGATAATAATATTAACATGTCGTCCCATAAAATCTCATCAATAATTCATTACTAGCATATATTAAGATAATAAGATTTTCAAATAAAAAATGATACACAACGTGAATTTACAGCGTGAAATTCAACGTAAATTACATGACACTTCAATTGCAGTGATCCTCGACGGGTTCACCGTGCCCCCACAGGTTATAGTTTGGTTTGGGATGGCGGCCGAAAGTCGCCGTCGGTGTTCAGCCGACAATCAGACGTGTACACGAAAAGTTTCACGTCATTCACGTTGAATTTCACGCTGTGAATTCACGCTCTCTGTCAGAGTTCCTTTTAAATACAAGTACAAGATCATTTTATAACATACCAAATATCAATTTATAATATACAAATTACAATATTTGAATAACTATAATAATCTAATGAAAAACAACTTTCATAGTAAAAAGTATCAAATTATAACTATCATACCACAAAATTATAATAACAGCAACAATAATTTTATTGAGCATTGCAATAATAATACACTAGAAGAGCATAAATTTAGACAAAACAATAATTAGTAGTATACAACAAAACAATTATAAACAGAACAACAACAATAATAAAATATTATGAAGGTTTTCTTCAACATCCCCGCAAACTAGTCAAGCTTGTGATTATATTAGCTAGGAAGAGCAAAGTTCTCTGTATCATCCAACAAAAAAAAAAAAAAAAATCAAGTTCTTCTATCTTTTCAAGTCTCCTAGATGATTCCCTGTAGTAAGATATCTCAAGTAGGCCTTCTTGGTATGTCTGAGATCCTTTTGTTATCCTTGGTTTTTATAAGAAGAGATAAATATTCTGCAAATAAAAATTAAAGAGGTTGCTGTTAATTTAGAAGAAAAAGAAATAGAATAGGATTAATGTTATTATAATTATAAGAAAAAATAATCTCTCGGTATTATTATTAAATCAAGTATAAGATTACGTTTTATATATAACATAATTTATTCCTAGATCATGTTATTTTTCACATTGTTTTCAAAAGGTATATCATCAAATAGAGCTCGACTAATAAGTAGAGGGTATCATCAGATAAAGCTCGATTGATAAGGAGGGTATTGTCAACATTCGAATAGCAACAATAAAATATAAGGATAAAAAAAATTAGAACTGAACAATCGACATATTTTTAATGATGCTTTTATATATGTTAAGAAAAATTAGTCCAGTCCAAATAATTAGTTAGAAAGTTAAAGTTCTCATAGAAAATATCTAATTAAAGTGACAACAAAAGTCCAACAAATCAATCGTTATATGAAAAAAGCTAAGCCCACCTATACTCTTGGAACAAATCAATTAGGAGTCGTCTATAATTTTTGATCAACCTTAAGAGAACCATAAAATAAATAATGATAATTTATCAAAGGGCGTACGTAACAATTGAAAATTACCAAAGGGTGTCCCATGGTTTCTATTTTACCAAAGGGGGCAGCCATTTAAGTGAACTTCCTATTATACCTTTGGCGCCACAAAATACCTTTTCCATTTCCATTTTCGAGACATTCGAACCACTTTTGTAGTAAAATAATAATACGTGGTTCGGATGGCAAGGTAGTGGAAATTTTGTCAACCTATATATATATTACTATCTTGCACAAGTTGAATCATCACGAGGGTACGTATATATTTCGACCTTGCATAACTCAATTCATCAAGGCAGCTGAGGAAGATAGGTGTTGAAGGAGAAAAAGCAAGCAACAGATTGGTAACAAATACAAATAGTAATGTACGTATGATTGTCATCTTTGATATTGTATCAAACCTAGTTTTATACTTATCAACTCTTGCTACAATTTTTATGTTTGGAGGAGTCTAAGGGTGATATGCATTACATAATAAGGGCTCTCTGAAATTTTTTAAAGTTAAGATAAATAAATGCTTGAATTCGACCTAGGGGTGATATATTATCATATCAGGCCCTAGAAGGGCCAGAAATTAAAGGAGTTCAGTCCCTAGGAGTGCATGATATCATTAGATTTCAGGCCCTAGGAGGGACTGAAATATGTTGTTGTTTTCAGGCACTGGGAGGACCTGAAAAAAAAAGGAATTCAGGTCCTCCCAGGGACTGAAATGAAAAGATTTCAGGCCCTTACAGGGGTTGAAATCATTGGATTTGAGGGTCTGGGAGGGCCTAAATCAATATAATTCAGGCCCTCGAAGGGCCTGAAATATACTAATTTCAGGCCCAGTCAGTAGAGCTGTCAATTTGGGTTGGGCCCGCCCCGCCAATCAATTTAAGCGAGTTGGGTTAGAATTTAAGCAACTCAAGCCCGCTGCGGGCCAACCCGCCTAGGCCCGCGACCCGCACGGGACGGCCCACGACGGGCTTGGGTTGGCCCGCGGGTTGAGAATCACATGTTAGTTAACTTTTATGACAATTTATTATTTTTCTTTGTTATTATTTTGAAATAAAAAATAATATTTTTCATCACATGAGTACTCGTTTGTATCCATTTATATTTAAAAAATATATATTTCTTAATATATTTGATTGATGAAATCTAAATATATGATTTTTTTAATTTTTTAAAAATATTTTGATGGGCCCGCGGGTTAGCCCGCCTAACCCACGACCCGTCTTGGATTGGGTTGGGGATTTTCCAACCCGCCTAGATGACGGGTCGACCCGCTCTGCCCCGCCAAATGGCCGGCCTGCCATGGGCCGCCCCGCCCCGCCACGGGTTGGCCCGTTTGAAAGCTCTACCAGTCAGGGTCTGAAATAAAAAGATTTCAGGCCCTGTGAGGGCCTGAAATATACTGATTTCAGGCCCTGTGAGGGCCTGAAATAAAAAGATTTCAGGCCCTCCAAGGGCCTGAAATAATATGATTTCAAGCCCTATGAGGGCCTGAAATCTTTTTATTTCAGGTCCTCGTAGGGCCTGAAATATTTATATTCAGGCCCTCACAGGACTTGAAATCTTTTTATTTCAGGCCCTGTGAGGGCCTGAATATGATTTCAGGCCCTCGTAGAGTCTGAAATCATTATATTCAGGCCCTCACAGGGCCCGAAATCGTGAGGGCCTGAAATCATTAGATTTCAGGCCCTGTGAGGGTCTTAAATCAAAATATTTCAGGCCCTTAGGCCTTCCTAGGTCCTTAATTATGATTTTCAAAGTTTGCTAAATGTAATTGTAATTTATTTTTCAGGGATGATAATGTTGTTGACTAAATTCTCTCCGAAATATGAAATACTCTTGATGATAATGTTGTCACGGGGAATGGATCAGAAATTATAAGGAATTTGACAATTGATCTAAATGAAGAAGAAACTAATGTAGAAGGTGAGGGTTTGAATTCTTCTACAAGAGTTGTTGAATTCTTTGAGCCAACATGGAGTGGGGAGGAAGGAATTGAAATCCGGAATGCAGATGAATTAGAACCCATTACAAGTGTACTAGAATTCCAAGCCGATGATATGCAGATTGAAGAATATGAATTCCCCCCAGATGAGTACAGTGACTTAGAGGAGGAGTTTCCATTAGCTGAAGATCCTTATATTTTAAATTCTCGATTGCTTGCTAGGCCAATTGGAGTGGTAGAGGCAAGAGATGGATATGAATTTTTTGTGGGGCAGATATTCGCATCTAGAGAAGAATTCAAGAATGCACTTGTCAAACATGCCATGGTTAAGCATATGAGATATAACCAGTTGACACCCGGAAAAATAGAGTTAAAGCAGTGTGCTTCAACCAACCATGTACATGGAGAGTAGTAGCAAGGGGGGAAGTAGAGTTTACTGTTACAAAATATATAAAGGAACACCAATGCGGAACTGTTAGGGAAAGTGCTGATCATCATGCATGCTCTTCATCATTTGTTGCTTCTTTTGTTGAAGAGCAATTTCTTCTTAATGAACAATACAAACCAAGTATGATTATATCCGATATTAAAGCTAGATTTGGAGTGACCATATCATACAGAAAATCATACATTGCTAGGGAGAAAGCATTGAAAAAGGTTGTTGGAGATTATGATGAGACTTACAGAGATCTTCCACAATATCTGCGTGAGTTAAGAGCTAGAGATTCTGAAACGTATGTGGCACTATGCAGGAATGGTGACAATCAGTTCTAGTGGTGTTTTTGGGGTTTTGGTGCTTACCCAAGGGTGTTCAGGTTTTATTTGCGTAGACTTATCGGAATTGATGCCACACACCTAAGAGGAAAGTATCCGGGAGTAATGTTGATTGCAACGACGAGTGATGGTAATGACAATGTTCTTCCAGTTGCCTTCGCAATAGCTGAAGTTGAATGTGGGTCTGCATGGGAGTGGTTTTTGGAGCATACAAAGAGGTTCTTTGGTGTCGATGATCACTTAATCACCATAGTATCAGATAGACATCGGGGCATTATATCAGCAGTTAGAAAATTCTACCCAAACACGCATCATGCCTTTTGTTGCCACCACATGTGTTGTAATATGGTAACTGATACTGGAAGTAGAGCTGCTGTAGGGTTGTTTTGGGCAGCAGCACGAGCCAACACAACACTCCAATATGATATAATAATGCAGACAATGCTTGAAAAATATCCAGTTGCCCATAAGTGGCTTCACAACATTGACCCTAAAAGGTGGGCAAATGCACACTTTACATGGAGAAGGTACAGAATGCTTACAATGCTTTGTTCAAGTCTACACGTGAGCTTCCCATAAACAGGTTAATTGATAATACAAGAAGAAAAGTTGCTCAATGGTTCTATAACCGTAGAGAGGAAGTCTCCAAATGGCATGTTGCTTTGACACCTTATGCTACAAAAGAAATGGATTCAAGGAGAGAGAAAGCAAGAGCTTATAAGGTTCACCCTTACTCTCAATCAGAAATGGAAGTAGAAACATGGGGCACTTCATACATTGTTGATTTGGAAAAAAAGTTTTGTCATTGTGGGGAGTTTCAAATTTCAGGACTTCCTTGCTCACATGCTATTGTCGTAATCATTTACAGGAACATGGATACACTTCCTTATTGTGAGCATTATTTTTATTCTGAAACTTGGAAGTGGGTTGACATGGATCGTATTTTCCCTTATAGAAGCAAGCAGTTTTGGCCTACTGGAGTAAACGACATTACAGTTCTATGTCCCCGTAGCCTTGTGCAGCTTGGTAGACGAAAGAAGACACGGATAGAGTCCAGACACAATGGCAAGGTCAAACTAAAATGCAGCCAGTGCAAACAACTTAGTCATAATAAAAGGACATGTAGAATGCCGCCAGCCCCAAGGTCTTGAGTTAATTGGTATATGTAGTGACCCAATATTCTGATTGAAGTGTATATTTTGTATGGAGGATAACTGAATGTATATATTTTGTATATTGTACAGCTATAATATTGTCAAAAAACTAGTTGTTGTTAATGTTGTGACTTGAGGAAGTATTTCAATATTATGATACATTTCTTCTTGTGTAAATTTATGTAAGCAGAATTGAGCTGTGAAGTTTTCGGATTTTGAAACCCACAATAATGTTATTTCAGGTCTTGAAGTCCTGAAATCCTATGGTTTGTGAATATATGTCATTTGAGACCCTTTGTTTGTTTGCTTTGTTGAATCATTGTTCTGTGCCAACTGATACTGTATTAACACGTAATTGATAATCATTAGGACTATGTTTGGAGACCAAAAATACCATCTCCTAGCTATCTAAACTCTAACTACTGGTAATGAGTTTTGAGAAATCAAAATATCATAGGTCCATGAAACAAACCTCCTGATGTGCCAAATTCTGAAAATATGTGGTAATGATGTGGATGAAATTAAATTGCGGTATGCAATGTCTATGTAGGTACTCTCCTTTTTGTTTAATATTAAAAATAATTTCACAACATGTATATTTATATAAAATATTTAATCATTCTAATATTGAATTATTTGAAATCTGAAATGAGATTATTGTGTCAGGCCCTGCGTGTGGCCTGAACATTATTGTTTCAGGGCCAGCTTGGGCCTGAAATGGAATTATTTCAGGCCCAAAGTGGGCTTGAAATGAGATTATTTCAGGCCCAGAGTGGGCCTGAAATGAGATCATTTCAGGCCCACTCTGGGCCTGAAATAATCTCATTTCAGGCCCAGCGTGGGCTGTGATTTAAAATTAGGATAGAGGAAAAGTAAGGTTCAATATTACTTATAGTATCGACAAGAGGACAGATTATAGATTAGAGATCACACAATAACAAGGATCGAAAGCAATGCTCCATTGGAGTATCAAAATGGTTTACATACATTATAACTACAAACATATATTGTTTATCATTAAACTTACATTATACAACTGAATCATTTTGTTTCAGACCCTGAGTGGGTTTCCTAAAATGCTTTTGTTTCAGGCCCACTGTGGTCCTCAATTCAAATGATTCTAGCAAAAGCAAGGTTCAATATTACTGATGGGTTCCACAACAATTATAGATTACAGATCATATATGAGACAAAAACAATGATCCGAAGCAAGGATTCATTGATTTGAAAAGGAGTACATGGATTGTATAATTACAAATATATAATGTTTGTGCTCACAATTACATATGCATAGTATGAACAAAAACTCTATTTACAGATTTAACTTCCAGCACTTGTCTCTCATTATTTTATAGCCCATCTGAAATCGATAATTTTCCATTTGGTTTTGGCTAAAATCTGTAGATCTTTGAAAAACTAGACTTTCTGCATACCGCATCATGAAAAATGCACAATCCAACATGAAAAAACAATATTCACATTGTTGTCATCTTATAAATCCAACCATGAAATACATTGTTATTTTTAACAAAAAATAAACATCCTCTTACGATCTGCTTTGGGTGGGTCCTTGTACAATAATTTTATTAAACTCTATCCCAGCTATGGAAAGCAATCCTTTATTCCATGTCTTGTAATAAGACCAGTTCAAATTTTTGAAAAACGCCACCTACACAGGTTTGACATTAGTAACAATTATATTGGTATGAAACTTTTTGTTGAGGTATATCTATTAAATAGAAAACTTATAGTTTTTTCAAATTTGGCAGTGTACCCTTCTGTGGCGCCGAGAGAATTATAATGATGGATACTACCTTCCACGAGGTCAATAACCATTAGGTGCCAATGATCATCTGCATTATTTAGAGGACATATGATATATCTAATTGGCTTATCCGTATTAGTAGCAATAGTTTGTTCAAAAGCCTGAGCGTGAATCGCCTCAAAAAGTTCCTATGGTTATTAAAAAGGAAGTGTCAGTGGAGTAAATCATAGAAAAAAACAATAATGATTTAGTAGCTAATTAACTTACATCAATCCCCGCCCCACACAATATGGAGGGCTGGTATGGTGAGTTACACGCTTTTGCTTCATTTCCAAGAATAGTCCAGTATGTATTGATGCAATCCCCGGTGGTGTAGTCATTCCAATCAAATATTGTCAAAAAAGATAGCATATCTAATGTAAAGGTGCCATTGGACCATATTGGATTCAACTCATACCTACATGCAAATAAGATAAGCAACTTAATGAAATTCTTGAAGATTAAATTTTATTAATGAATGTCAATAATCATCATTATTTTACAATATTTTTCCAAATGCAATAGCAACTAATTCACTTTAATTTGCTAAGCTTTAATAATGTTTCAGCAATCTCTGCATCTTTAGGCTTCTTCTTAAACAATGCCCTCGAATTCTTCAAGATTTTGCTTTTGACCTTTTGAAATTCTTTAGCTTTAGCTGCGTGATGTTCAGATATGTTTGTTTGGGTAGAGGTCTCAGATTTATTTGTTTGCGTTGTAGTATCTGAGATTGATGGGACAGGAGCCTCGTCATCTTCATCATCATCTTCATCTTCATTCTCATCCTCATCCTGAACAACTTGTTTGCCCTTGCCTTTGGGCTGGTAGTCTTTTCTGACCTAAAACAGTCTACTTCCCTGTCCTAAAACAAACACCAACCAAGGCGATCCACCTACTGTCCACAACACCAACCTCCCATGAATTTGTGGAAATTACAAGCAAACACTGAGGTAATCTACAGCTAGATGTATACACTAGCAGAACCATCATGAATTCCTAATTAAACCCAATCAACATAGAGGAAGAATCCAAACACAATCAACAGCAGAAATCTAGAACAAGAATGAACCACCGTCAAAATCTAACACATCCCAAACTGGAACAAAGAAGAAAGGGTTGCTCACGGCGACAGACCAAACCCAAACATAGCAGTCCATCCTGAGATCAAACAAAATCAGAGACGAACCTGAATAGAAAAACTAAGCCACAATCCCAATTCCAAATCCGATCCAAATCCAACCAGAAATACTCCAACACAACACATGTACACACCTGAATTGAAATTCCATCAGAGCCAAACGATTCAAAGCAAACCAAGATCTTTATCACATGCAAACCTTACCTGAGATCTCAGCGCCCAACACTTGGTAGCCGATCAAACCCTAGTTGAGGTATGTGATCTTCTCCTCCCACTCCAGCGTGGCTGCGAGGAACACCCAAAACCCTAGCCCTCGATCTGCCCCCCTTTTTGAGCTCTGCTGCAATCGCCCACTGACCGGAGACCCCGGATCTTCTTTCCCCGTTGCTAGCAACCAACTGACTCCGATCAGAAAAGAAGACTTGGAAAGTCGCCGGCGCCGATCGCGTGCGGAAGAAGAGGAGATCGAAGAAGAAGAAGAAGAGAAGGAGGAGGGGAAAAGTCGGCGTCGGGCTGTTGAGATCCGATTTGCCACAGTCGAGAGGAAAATGAGGAAAATTAGGTTTTTAAGTGATTGGGTTTTTTTTTTCTTTTGCAAATAACCCCTCCGATTTTGGCATATGCGACACAAACCCTTAAGTTTAGATAACTTTGCCTTCTGGTCCCTCTAATTTCCAGTATTTTAACATTCTCCCCCACTAACAAAAATTTGGTCCATAAATTTGTTAACTAACTGTACCAAGTACGAACATACCGTACAAAAATACTGAATGGAAGACACATACCTCGAGCAACCAACTGGGGATAGCAAGCTCTCATCGTATCTCGAGCTCCCAGGTCGCCTCGGCATCCGAGTAATGCTGCCATCCGACCCTGACTAGTCGGATCGTCTTTTTCCGAAACTGACGCTCCCGAAAACCCAAAATTCGTACTGGTACATTCTCAAAGTGGCGTCAAACTAAAACGAAACAGACACCTCAAATAATATGTGAGTAGGGTCTGACACATAACCTCTCAGCATAGATAGATGGAATACGTCGTGGACGTTGGCCAAAGACGGTGGAAGTGCTAAGCGGTACGCTACAGCTCCAATCCCTTCCAGAATCTAGAACGAACCAATATACCGTGGAGCTAGCTTACCTCTGAGACAAAAATGTTTCCCCCCTTTCTTGGGTGAAACTCAAAGTAAAACATGATCACCCGCAGCAACTCTATGGGTCTGCGCCTCCGGTCAGCTTAGCTTTTCTGACAATCCTGCACTGCTAATAATCTCTGCCCGACAGTCCGTACTAACTCTGCCTCGTGCTGAACTCTCTGGGGTCCCAGCAGCTGAGTCTCACCGACCTCATCCCAGAGGGTGGTTGTCCTGCATGCTCTACCGTACAACGCCTCAAACGGTATCATCTGCATCGCCGAATGAAAGCCGTTGTTGTAGGCGAACTCCACCATCTGCAAATGGTCCTCTCAACTGCCCCTAAAGTCCATCACACACGAGGGCAGCAAATCCTCCAAAGTCTGGATAGTGCGCTCTGACTGTCCATCTGTCTGAGGATGAAAAGCTGTGCTGAGACGAAGCTTCGTACCCATAGCCCTCGGCAAACTCTGCCAGAACTGTGATGTAAAGCGCGGATCTCTATCAGAAATAAAACCCAAAGCGACTCTGTGCAATCTGACCATCTCCCGACTGCACAACTCTATCAAGCTATCAAGAGAATCTATCCTCTGGATAGCTAAGAAGTGAGCAGATGTGGTTAGTCGGTCCACAACTACCCATATCGCATCATGACATCTCCTAGTCCTCGGCAAACCCACACGAAATCTATGGTGATATGCTCCCACTTCCACTAGGGAATGGGGATCCTCTAGAGGAGTCCAGCAGGTCTCTGGTGCTCCGTCTTAACCTGCTGACAAACAAGACATCTAGCAACCAAATCCGCGATGTCCCTCTTCATGTCGTTCCACTAATAGGAAACGTCTCCATTCACGATACATACAAGTGCTACCAGGATGAATAGCAAAACGTAATCAGTGGCCTCCTGCAGCAACTTCTCTAAGACAGGGTGCGCCTCTGGTACACACCACCTCCCTCGGAAGTATAGAACACCTTCCTCATCACGTGTAAAATCCGGCTGCTTTCCTAAAATCGCCTGACTGCCCAGAAACTGAATATGCTGGTCACAGGCTAAGCCTCTCTGATTCTCGTCCGAATCTCTGACTGAGCTATCAAGGTCACTAGCAATCCTCTCTCTGTCCGAGGCTGCTCCTCTAACCCCAGCTCAGAGAAATTCTGAATCAAATATGTGATCATCACTCTGTGGCATGCCAAAATAGCTCTGAACATACAACTGAGGGCGTCGGCGACTACATTTGCTTTCCCCGGATGGTAGCTAATGGTGCAATCGTAATCATTCAGAAACTCTATCCATCTCCTCTGCCGAAGATTCAGCTCTCGCTGAGTGAATAGATATTGAAGACTCCTATGGTTCGTGAAGATCTCGAAGGTGATCTCGTAATCATGATGCCTCCAGATCTTCAACGCACAAATGATAGCGCCCAACTCTAATTTGTGAACGGTGTAGTTCCTCTCATGCTCCTTCAGCTGCCGAGAAGCATAAGCAACTACCCGTCCATGCTGCATGAGTATCGCGCCCAGTCCCAAGAGAGATGCATCAGTATACAGAGTGAAACCATCCTCTCCAGAAGGCAGTACTAGCACTGGCGCAGATACCAACCTCCGCTTCAGCTCCTGAAAGCTGGTCCCGCAGGCTTCAGTCCATACAAACTTCACGCCTTTCCCGGTCAGGCGTGTAAGTGGTGAAGACATGCTGGAGAACTCTCAACCAAGCATCGATTATAGCCAACCAAACCCAGGGAACTGCGCAAATTGGAACGATCACCCAATTCACTTCAAATCCTCCCTGAGTCCTAAGTAAATCTCCAACAAAGTCCTTAATACCTATTCCTATTTCCAATCATAAATTGGAAACGTCTAATATAACTCAGTGGATCCCTAAGGTTCAACCTTCATCTACTAACCTACCAAACATCTAACCATAACATCCGCGATATTCATCCCCATATCGGTCCACCAACGGAAACACCTCAAGTCTCTATATCTTTGGTATTACCTGCAAAACACACAAACCAAGAACGGTAAGCCTCCCTTGCCCCTTAGGTGAGATAATCAAGGACGCTCCTCCGTAAATAGGTCAGAAAATTTTCAAACCATAGAAAATGCTAGAACACTCCTTCAGACATATATCCGAAAATTCTCGAACTACGGAAACGCCCGAGAGCTAAGGCTACCACTGTCATCAGTACGGCCAAGTGACAGTAGAAAACCCTAACGTCCACGTACTAGGACCGCTAGCCCAGAGACGAGAAGATAACTGTAACCTCGCCGTCTCTGATGCCAATGAACCACCACATGGACTGGTTTGGAGGTCAACTCGTAACCACTCGCGCTTGACCACCAACGGTCTATAACATTCACCCGTTACAGTCAAATTTCACCATTATCACGCTGCTAACACCTATTCCACCGCATCCCAGCGGATCATGCCTCTTGATAAGCTATCGAGAATATCTCACATGTACGGCCTGTCTATGAGTTATGAAACCTCATAAACTAGAATGGCGTAAGACGAGTCGTCTAACCATCTTCTCATAACCCAATATTTCTCCGGTTCTCCATTCAAGGTTCAGAAACCTCTGAGTTCCACTCCATAACATAGAGACATGCTATGCCTCAAGAGTATCTCAACAAAATCACGAAGTGATTCTTGGTTCTTTGATAGCTTCCTCAACATTTTCCACCCAAAGGTGGTCTAAGCTCGTAAGTGATTCGCCTCAGCGCAAATCATAAGTACGTATGTACCTCCTTGGTACACCAAACCAAGTAAAAACTGTAACCTGAAAGGGGCAAGCAACTAGTTACACACCTTTCCAGATCGATACAAATTACATCTGACTGTACCTTTTGGCTATCTAACCAAGCATAATAACTCTGAGATCAAAAGTCCCATGAAAATAGGATATCTCTATCCTCTATCAACCGAGATAATAAACAACAAATATCATCTCTGCTGTATCACAACAGACCATGTCCTCCCGACATGTCCTCTAGGATATCTATCAATAACTGAAGCTCCATGAGCTAAAGTGAGTTGATCTCATAGCTGATAAAGTCAACTAAGACCTACAACCAACAATAAGTTGTCGTCTGATTCAACCCAAGTCCCCGACCCCTCAGTCGGCACTATCGGAGAATCAACAGTCTCCGCTATACAATTGAAATCATCATGTCTAACACTACACTAGACAATAGATACAAAAGAGGTAAATGAAACACAACATATACCTCGTGATGTCTGGAGGAGTCCCGTCGCCGCCATATCCCAATCACGTCTATCGAGAAAACGACTCCGACATAGAATCCGAAAAAAACACCCACAAGACCACAAGGTATCTCGAGAACCTCGCTCTGATACCAAATAAATTGTCACGCCCCGAGACCCCAGGAGCCGCTGATCCAATAGAAAATCGGACAGCACCTCCCCTGTCCGGCGGACAACTCACACATACACATACCACATAAAACACAACCACGCAGTTAAAATGGCCTCAGGCCTCAAAACAAGACAGAATATAATATAAAAACCGGGTAAATCATACCTGACTGCGGACCGGTCCGACTTACGACAAAACACAAAGCATAAAGGTCTCATAAACGTACAACTATACTGCCGTATAGTATGACTAAATCCAACAAAAGCAACAGCGGAAGAAAACAATAGAAAATACTAGCAACACACTAGACGATAAATCCCGAAGACATCTCGACAAGTACGCGAACTGGGACAGGCTGTCGGGCACGCTCCAGTCAGTCATCCTGAAATAAAAACAAGGAGCTAACGGTATGAGTAATAAAACTCAGCGAATATCTCATCATATATATACAAGATATTCTAAGATAGCAACAGGGTAATAGACTACCGAAATAAACATGTATGGGTAGGAATAAGAACAACTGCATAAGAACAATAAGAACTACCATACCACTGTCGTAGAGTCGCCAAGACCAGACATAAGGTCTCCTGTAGGTGCATGTCAATAATATACAACATCAAGTATAAACAAGCACAAATAAGAGCAAAATAAACGAACACACAAAGTGCAATGACATGGTCTGGTCACCCCTGCCGTCGGTCAGACATCGTCACCTATGTACGGGAGGAAGCTGAACGGAGGCCACCCTCCGACGTAGGGCTGTGACTGCCGTCCCTACTCTGCCATCGCTACTACTGAGCAACCGAGTAGACGGTATGCTGTGGGTGTAACACTCCTACGCGAGGCCTATCCTGGCGATATCACTATCAGCCTCAGGTCATCTCTGGAGTACATCTCTGTCTGAGTGTTAACCCTACCCCATGTATATAATGGGGGAGAGATATCTCCCTCTCATCTCCTGGTATCTGGACAACGCAAGGAGGGACATCTGCCTGCTACCACGCTCCGATTCACTAACCCATGAGTGCATGAGCGGAGCAGCACAGAGCACACTACCCAATACTCCGTCAACCACTAACCCATGAGTGGCCGTATGGGTAGGTCAGTATGACTGTCGATCTAGCTCACCCAAAAGGGGCCCCTGCTCGACAGTGATGCACAATGCAGTATGATGCATAACAACAGTCAAATAGCATCCACTATCTAGTCCACCTATATCAACATGATATGCAAGGATCGTAGAACATGCACCATATCCTAAATCCTACAGGTATAGGTATCACATATCAGTTGTGGCACAACAGCATCGACAAAATAAATATAATAGTCATGCCACCATTCTATTACTCTATTGTTACATAAGCATATCAAATATATATATATATATATATCTGTGACAATTCTAAAAGAAGAGTCAGAGATATCCGCCTCCTGATGTAGTAGACCGAAAGTGAAGAGAACCCTCTGTCCAAATAATCGTGTGCAACCAACAGCTCAGGTCAAATTCCTGTATCCATAAAACATAACATAAGTCATCAATACAATTGATGCTAAGTAGACTAGACACCACGTCGCAACCGGATTAACTCAACCCGACCAAAGTGTGGTTCACTAGAATATTGAACCCCATGATTAACCTAACACTAGATTCATTTAGGATTAATCTTAGTTTAAGATTAACCTATACGTCAATCCCAAACCCTAACTCAATCCAAAACATTATATTCTGAATAATCCACCAGTCTACTTCCCTGTCCTAAAACAAACACCAACCAAGGCGATCCACCTACTGTCCACAACACCAACCTCCCATGAATTTGTGGAAATTACAAGCAAACACTGAGGTAATCTACAGCTAGATGTATACACTAGCAGAACCATCATGAATTCCTAATTAAACCCAATCAACATAGAGGAAGAATCCAAACACGATCAACAGCAAAAATCTAGAACAAGAATGAACCACCGTCAAAATCTAACACATCCCAAACTGGAACAAAGAAGAAAGGGTTGCTCACGGCGACAGACCAAACCCAAACATAGCAGTCCATCCTGAGATCAAACAAAATCAGAGATGAACCTGAATAGAAAAACTAAGCCACAATCCCAATTCCAAATCCGATCCAAATCCAACCAGAAATACTCCAACACAACACATGTACACACCTGAATTGAAATTCCATCAGAGCCAAACGATTCAAAGCAAACCAAGATCTTTATCACATGCAAACCTTACCTGAGATCTCAGCGCCCAACACTTGGTAGCCGATCAAACCCTAGTTGAGGTATGTGATCTTCTCCTCCCACTCCAGCGTGGCTGCGAGGAACACCCAAAACCCTAGCCCTCGATCTGCCCCCCTGATAAGCGTCATTTTATTGATCATTTTATATGTTTAAATCTGTATTTGACCCATATTTTACTTGTGTAATTGTGGATTTGGCCTATGTTCTAGAATTTATACCCTTTTTGGACCTAATTGTAAATCTTGTCATATTTGGGTTGTTTTCTCACTAAATTTTTGATCTACTTTTGTAGGCTTGGAAGGATTATGGACCTAGGTCATGTTGGGTCAAAGTTGAGTCAAAAGTGGACTGGATCAAGTAATCAAGCTCCGATTCATTTAGACCGTCCGATGAGAGAACGGTTAGATCTAGACCATCTGAGAACTTCTGATCAATCCGAGCTGGGGTTAAGGCTAATCGAGCGATCAGATCAAGATCTGAGAGTTTCAGCTCAATCGGAGATCATCTAGCCGTTGGATTATGATTAGAGTGATCTAGACCGTCCATTTCAAATATCAGTTTGATCTGAGCCATTCGCTACAGATCTGGCAGATCCGAGCTACCACGAGGATGATCCTGACCTCTGATCAAGATCTGGAAATTTTGAATCAAATCGGACGAAGATCAACCGTTGGATGAAGCGGATTCAATCTCAGCCGTCCACTGTTTAACCATTTAAACTGCTTCAGCCCTGTTTTCAGATCGGTCGCGACCTCACTGTCTCAGCTTGTTCTTCCTCATTTTTGCATCGTTTTCCTTCAAATTTCCTTTATCAGAGGCGTGGCCAACTCGATTACAACCTTGGAGCAAGATCTGAATCGTCGGAGGAGGTTTCTATGGAGATTTAACCACTGATTTGCAGCTGTGCGCGAATCTGTGATCAGATCTGAAATTGGAGCTAATTCCCAGCGATTTGCGAGTTTAAGGGTTCTTGGCTTGCCCTTGCGTGACGAACAAGGTGGTCTTGAGACAAGAGAGTGATTGAGAGTTAATTCCCTTAGTTAATTTCGGTTCTTTAGCTGTAATTTCAGTTTCAATTGTTTTTCATTCTGTTTTTCGTATCTGCTGTAGTTTCTGAGTTCTGTACCAGTTCTAGTGGATCATTTCTTGTAGTTGATAACTTTTCAAATCTGTAATCTAGTTAGCTAAGTGTTTGTGAAATGAACAAGTGCATTCAAGTCAGTTTATAGCTTCAAATCATTTCTGAATTCGAATTGATTTCTGCAGTTTTTCTTTAACTGTTGCGTATCAGCTTCCTCACTTTCATTTTTGAGTTTTTTCCAGCTTCAATTAGATTTAATTTTGCAAGTAGATTAGTTAGTGAGCTTGTTAAGCTAGCAATAGCTTCCTATCTCAGAATAATTTGAGCCTTACGATCTGTGTATCAGATTGGTAAATGTAAATCAGTTTCTTTTCCTTTCTGCAACTGTTCAGTGCCAATTTCTGTCCCTTTTCAGTTGAAGTCTTAATTTCGAGTCAAGTAAACTCTAGTTTCTCTACTTCTTATCTGAACAATGGATGGAATATTTGTATCTAGCTTGATTTGTAATGTTCGTTTTGCATTTGAAGAGTTTTCTGAAATTCTGTAACGTCCCTGCATTTTCCTATTTTTTGCACTGTTTTGCACTTCACTTCTGAACTTCCTTCCTCAGTTTTGAGTTTCATTTAAATGCTAGTTTACCTTTTTCAAGCTGAGTAACTAGTTGTGTACCTGAATTTGATAGTTTCCAGTGTTGCATTTAGCAGAAATTTTAGGCACACAAGATTCTATTCCTTGGTATCAAATTGTGTCAATTTATCCTCTTTGTACCAAAAACCAGTTTCGATATCAAGTAAATGAGTATGTGTATGTGATAAGGTGTGGAATGTTAGCTCATTTTACACCCATTAGTTTCTGAATTCCATTCTCAGTCTTTGCATAGGAATTTCACTTTGGTAGTTTGCATTTTGTGGCAACTTAGTTTCGGCAGTGTAATGAATTGATTGGTCTTAGATTGCTTAGCCCTTATTTCAATTCATTTGCTTTGTTTACTTGCCTTGCAATTAATAACAGGTTGTATTTTCAGTTTTGGATAAGTGAAATTGTTTGATTAGGTCTCTTATTGGTTAAGTTCCTTAACTACCATTACCTAGTTAGAGTCATTTAGTTAAGATTTCTTTACTTTTCATTGCATTGTTATTTTAATTGCAAACAAATCCCAGATTTTATTTGAAACCCTAAAAAATAGTAACGACACATAAACACGAGCACGAATCGATCAACTTGAACTAGCCCTTGGAAAAATACGACCTGTGGCCCCTTTACTACGCTTTTGTTCTTCGATTGCAAAAAGGGTTTCCAGCACTTTAAAATTATCTAAATTTGAGACCCACTTTCGTGACAGTCATTTTGGGTTCATCAAATTTTTGGCGCCGTTGCCGGGGAACACACTAGTTGAGTTGTTTGATTTTTGCTTGTGTACTCATTTCATATTTTTCTTGATCCATTTTTTCTTGCATTTACTGTTATATCTTCTGAGTTGATTTTATTTGATTCATTTTTTCTCTATACTGGTACTGCGATTTGTTCTTGTTTTTATGACCAGGTCTACAGGTGGTAATCTTGAGGATTTTGACCCTGAGATTGAGAGGACTTTCAGAGCTAGGAGGAGCCAGCTCAGTGCTTCAGAGGCTTTTGATATTATCCTTCTCAGTCTTTTCCTACTTATTCAGTTGATCAGATGGCAGACCACCAAAGACCATGAAAGAATTGCAGCACCAGATGCTTCATTCCAGTATTCTAGCATTGCCTACCCAGAGCTGGGTGGAGATTTTGAGCTCAGATCTGGACTGATACATCTTTTGCCAAAGTTTCAAGGTTTGTCCGGAGAAGATCCAAACAGACACTTGCATGAGTTTCATGTTGTTTGCTCTACTATGAAGCCTCAGGGTATTTCAGAGGAAGACATCAAACTGAGGGCTTTTCCATTTTCTTTGACTGGAGCAGCTAAGGATTGGTTTTACTATTTACCTACTGGGCATGTGTCTAGTTGGATTTCCATGAAGAAGGCTTTCTTAGAAAAATATTTTCCAGCCTCCAGAACAGCAATTATCAGAAAGAGTATCTGTGGTATTCAGCAGATAGTGGGAGAGACACTCTATGATTACTGGGAGAGATTTAATAAGCTTTGCTCCAGTTGCCCCCAGCATCAGATTAGTGAGCAGCTCCTCATCCAGTATTTTTATGAAGGATTATTACAGATGGATAGGATTTTGATTGATGCAGCAGCTGGAGGGGCTTTAGTTAACAAAACGCCATATCAGGCCAGGGAGCTTATTTCAAACATGGCAGAAAATTCTCAGCAATTTGGAGGCAGAGCATTATCTACTAGAGGGGTTAATGAAGTTCAAGGGGTTCCTAATAATCAAAAGGATATTAGTAGTGCATTGTTAGAACTCACATCAGCTGTTAAGCAAATGGGTCTTCAGATTTCAAGTAAAAATTCAATTCCTTCAGCACCTCCACAATCAAATCAAATGGTGATGAGTGTATGTGGTATTTGTTCTAGCAAGGAACACACTTCAGATTTATGCCCCAACCTACAACAAGATGAGTCAATAGCAGCTTTGGTTAGGGGACAATTTCAAGCTAGGAACAATCCATACTCTCCTACTTACAACCCCGGGTGGAGGAATCATCCAAACTTGAGTTATGGGAATTCTTTTTGTCAACAAGGCCCACCACAACAACAATCACAGCAACCCCAACAAATTTTTCAGCAAGTTCAGCAGCAACCCCAACAATCACAGCCACAAAATCAGCAAATTCAGCCCTTTAATCAGCTTCCAAATCAACAATTTCAGCATCCATTTCAAGGGTTTCAACAAGGCTTTCAAGGGAATTTGAGTTATCCACAGCCATATCAACCTCCACAGCAACAAGTTCAACAACCACAGCAAAATTTCCAGCCTTGGAACCAAAATTTTCAGCCCCAACAGCTCCAACAACCACATTTCCAAAGATCCCAGCAAGGTCAACAATTTCAGCCTACTTCATCATCATACCAAGGTCAATCAAGGACCTATGCTAATCAAGGAGGCTATGGGAGTTCAAATGGAGGAGATGCACAGCAACAACAAATGATGGAGATGCAACAACAAGTGCTCCAACAACAACAACAAGTGCTCCAACAACAACAACAACAACAACAACAACACCAACAACAACAACAACACACTCAATATCTTGAGAGACAAATTGGGCAAATGGCTAATGGTATAAATCAAAGCAAAGCTCAAGGATCAGACCTACTACCTTCCCAAGCTGTTCCTAACCCTAGGGGGAATGTTAGCGCAATTTATTTGAGAAGTGGGAAGGTGGCATCAACTCAAAATGACCCAAGAGCAGATTTTTCTGAAAACAGGGCAGCATCTTCGTTTCCAGCCCAAATCAGTGCCGAAACCACTCCAATTTCAGTGGATACCACCCCTAGCTCGTGCCTAACTTCTTTATCTAGCAAACCACCAATTTTTGTGGAAAACGAAGCACAAATCAGTGGCGAGACAGATTCTACAGCAGCACCAAAAAATAGGGCAGCAACTCAAAATTCAGCCCCACCCATTTTGGTTCATGAGGAGGAAGTTCCTATTCCTTTGCCTTTTCCAAATGGGAGGACTCCAACCAGAAGACAAGGGGAAGAGGAGAAAGCAAAAGAGTACAACGAATTGGTAAAACTTTTTAGTAAAGTTGAAATTAATGTACCTTTGCTGACAATGATTAAACAGATTCCTAAATATGCGAAATTTTTGAAAGATCTTTGTGTTAACAAGAGGAAGCTTAAGGAAAATGAAATGGTCAGCATGGGGAAGAATGTTTCATCACTTATCCATGCCATACCTCAGAAGTGCGAAGACCCTGGCATGTTTACTGTGTCTTGTGAGATAGGAAGCACCACGCTACATGATGCCATGCTTGATTTAGGAGCTTCTATTAATGTCATGCCCAGGACAGTCTTCCAGATGCTTGGCATTGGACCTCTACAGCCCACTGGAATTATGATTCAGTTAGCAGACCGGAGTCAGACCCGCCCGGCAGGAGTCATTGAAGATGTGTTGGTTAAAGTGAAAGAGCTGATTTTCCCTGCGGACTTCTACATTCTAGACATGGAGGGAGAGTACCTTGCACGTAGATCCCCACTTATCCTCGGAAGACCTTTTCTGAAGACTGCAAGAACCAAAATTGATGTATATGCTGGCACCCTTTCGATGGAGGTGGGAGACACAGTGGTCCAGTTTAGTATTTTTGATGCCATGAAGGACCCTAAGGGAAATAGTTCTATTCTGAGCATAGACACCGTAGATGAGACTGCTGAGGCACAGACCATTGCTGATGATGGTATTTTTGATATAGTGAGAGGAGAGTTGGTTTCAGAGGAGGTTTCATCTGATTTTTCTTGTTTTGTATTTTGTGATGATATTGTTTTTGATAGCCCTATTCTTTTTAATGATGTTGTTGCAGAGATTACTCAGGAGGCATGCACAGGAGATTATTCTATAGGTGTAGGGGATTGCACAGAGCCCCAGGGACCACCACCACCTTCAGAAAGTGTAGGGACTTGCATGATTGGAGCAAGTACCCAAGGATCACCTATTTCAGTTGATTGTTCGCCAGATCTTAAGCCCGAGATGGAGGTATTTCTTGTAGATCCAATAGACATTTTCCATCATGATCAGGTAAGTATTTCTTCTTTTCCTTCAGAAAATTTCAGGGAGTTGTCTAGATTTGCATGTGAAAAATGTCCTGATACATCATTTGTGAAAAATAATTGTGAAAATTCTTTAGTGGTACCCAGGCTTGATTTTATGCATTGTTATGATATTCATGAGACAAATTATGCTAAAATTGATTTTGAAAAAATTTTAGAGCCTGAAATTGAAATTGTTTATTGTGAAGAATCTCTGGCTATCTCTTATGCTGAAATTGAATGTGAAAAACTTCTAAAGGTACCTGAGATTGATTTTATGGATTGTGAAACTTTTCTTGATATACCTCAAGTAGAATATGCTTGTGAAAAATTCATTGAGGTACCCAAAATTGACTTTATTGGATGTGATTCATTTTTAGATACATGTTATGTAGAGATTGATGATATTGCATTTTTATCTTACCCTGCATGCTTGAGGAAGGTTTTACATGGTTTTGCAGGGTCTCAGAGATTTCTTGAGTGGGTTCTACATCTAGACAGTCTTCAACCACCTGGGAGATTTTTCAAAAAGAATAAAGAGGGAGGAGATGAACTTGCTTTAACTTATAACACTCCACCTCAGAAGTGGCTATTGTATTTAAATCACCTTCGGCCACCTGGACATTTTATTGTGAAGAATAAGTGTGGGGGAGTGATGCAAAATAAAATTGAGCAAATGAAGGAAATTGTTTTAGCTACTCCTACTCCTCCACTACCAAGATGGAGATTATTCCTAGATAGACTTCGACCACCAGAAATAAAAGGGAGTTTATTTTTTCTTGCATTTTCTTTCATTGCCGTTTTCCTCTTTATGCTTGCTAGAAGTAGAATTTTCTTTTGAAATGAATTCTTGCTAATAAATGCTTGAATAGAGTAGAATTAATAAATAGGCATTATAAATGCCATTTTATGTCTTTTGGCACTTTTCCTTAATTAATAGGAATAAATGTATCCCTTTAGGTTATTTTCATAGCATTTTAGAGTCTTTTGAAAACAAATTAAATTTGGTTGTTAAAACTTAGGGTTTGAGCTCATGAATGAAATCTTGGATGCTTGAGTACTACTTGGCCATGGATTCTTGATTGAGGACTTGAGATGAATTATTTTTACCTAGTGAGGGTTAGCCTTATTTTTGTGAAACATACATGTGATTGTACTCTAGAACTTGCTTAGGTTCTTTCAAAGTCATATTTCAATGTTTAGATCACTTCTATAGAGGCTAATAAATTTGTTTACCTTTCCATGTCAATTCTTGGCAAAAATCATGTTCATTCTATTTTCATTCCTTATTTCCTATTCCTAACCATGCTTTCTAGGGACTTGTTTGTTTGGAGATATTCTTTGATGTGATTTTGCCCGAGACGGACAAAAGATTAAGTGTGGGGGAGTGGATAGTGTGATGGAAACATTTGAAAAAAAATTCATTTCATTGATTGAGTTGAAGCCAAAAATTGCCAATTGGAGTGGAGTTTGGTATCAAGATTAATGGGAATTCAGTTGTGAATTGGAGGTGAAGTAAATCTTGAAAAGAAAAAAAAATCTGTAATGGAAGAATGGTACACAGGAAAAAAAAAATCAGAAAAAAAAAATAGAAAAAAATTGTGCCATGGAAGAGAGTTTGAAAGTAATGGAGTTTGTAGCACTTGGGAAGTAGGAATTATGGAAGTTTTATTTGTCAACACTTGGCTTAAGTCTGAATTGAAGTTGTAAGCTTGAATTGTAGAAGAAAATCTGTGTGAAATAGAGGAACAAGTGGAAACAAGTGAAGAAAAAAAAATCTGTGTAAAGGGAAAAATCAGAAATTTTGTGCCAAAATGGAAGAAATGCTATGAAATTGTTCCGGCCACTCTTCTAGGAGCTGAATTGCAGTCAACAGTTGCTGAAGTCAGTGAAGAAGAAGAAAACTGATGCCAAGTGGGAAGAAATGAGCAGAAAAAAAATGAAGAAAAAGAAAAAACACACAAAGGAAGCCAAGTATCAATCCCTTTAGTGGAAGAAGATAATCTGAGAATCTGAATGATCTGAGCTGAATAAGAAATCAGAAAACTGTAAGAATGAAGAACTTGATGTTTCGGAATCTGAAGTGAATTGCCTTGGAGCTGAACAGAAAAAAAACAGGAAAAAAAACAGTTGGAAAACAGAAAAAAAAAAACAGAATTTTGAGTTGGTTTCACTTGAGTGCTCTAAATTTTGGAGAAGTTTGGAAGCTGATCACACCATGAATAAAATAAGAAGAAGCTGTAGACAAATCAGGAATTCAGCAGCTGAAAAGAAAGAAAAAAAAAGAAGAAGACAGTTTGAAAAAAAATAGAAAAACAAAGAAATAAGTGGCACACCTTTGAAATTTCGGCACTATGGAATCATTGAAGTTTCTCTCATCCAAATTAAAAGCTTTGCTTCACTATAAGTCTGAACTTGCTAGAGGATAAAAGAAAAGAAAAGAAAACCAGTGAAGAGAAGAGAAGAGAAAAAATGGCACAATAGAGGAGAAATTGGAACAAAGGAGTTGTTGAGGTTTTTTTTTCATCAAATTTTGAAAGAGCAATGCTTAAGCTCACTTCATCACACTTTGACTTCATTATATGGAGGGCAAAAATGCATCAAGAATATCCTTGAACATCCAAGTCTTCCATTTCATTCAAATTAGCTAGTTACTTTGCTTTTATTCCATTTCTACCATCTCCTATTTCTTTCACTTTTGAATAAGTTTTTATAGATGATTGATTCTAATCTTGAATAATGGTAGAGAGTAGATAATAAGCAAGCCTATAGTAGTGCAAGAAGCATGTGTGTAAGAGTGAGCTCCATTTTTATCATGTATTTAAAACTTAGGAAGAGAGCCATCAAAAATTACCTTGAGAGGTTTAGTGAGTGAAATTCATCTCAATGAATCATAAAGGTTGAATTAGTTAAGTTGTTGATTTAAGGACAAGATACTAATCTATAGAGCTTAGATTTTTGAGAATTAACAACCCTAGGTAATTTCTTTTCAATTGCTTCTACTCATGTTTGGGAATAACCTAGGGGATACATATTTAGTACTTTTCGCGAGACGCTCAAGCTTAAGTGTGGGGGAGTTGATAAGTGTCATTTTGTTGATCATATTATATGCTTAATCTGTGTTTGACCCATATTTTACTTGTGTAATTGTGGATTTGGCCTAGGTTTTAGGATTTACACCCTTTTTGGACCTAATTGTAAATCTTGCTATATTTGGGTTGTTTTGTCACTAAATTTTTGATCTACTTTTGTAGGCTTGGAAGGATTATGGACCTAGGTCATGTTGGGTTAAAGTCGAGTCAAAAGTGGACTAGATCAAGTAATCAAGCTCCAATTCATTTGGACCGTCCGATGCAAGAACGGTTAGATCTAGACCATCTGAGAACTTTTGATCAATCCGAGCTGGGGTTAAGTCTAATCAAGTGATCAGATCAAGATCTGAGAGTTTCAACTCAATCAGAGACCATCTAGCCGTTGGATCATGATCGGAGTGTTCTAAACCATCCATACAAAGATCAAGGTGATCTGGATCATCCGTTGAAGATCTGGCGGATTCGAGCTACCACGAGGATGATCTTGACCTCTGATCAAGATCTGGAAATTTTGAATCAAATCGGACGAGGATCCACCGTTGGATGAAGCGGGATTAATCTCAGCCGTTCAAATTAAATGGGTTAAGTTTAAATCGGAAATTCCCTCGGCAGATCTCGGCGTCGCGACCTCATTTCTCTTCCACAGTTCGTGAGCTCGTTCTTCTTCAGTTCTTCATAGTTTTCTTCCAAATTTCTTCCATCAGAGGCGTGGCCAACTTGATCAGCTCCTTGAATCAAGATTTGGATCATTGGGAGAGAGTTTCATGGCGATTTTAGCTCGAGATTGTGTCGGATGCAGAGCTGTGCGAGGGTTTCGGCAGATCCGCAATTTGAGCTTCTAGATCTCAACCGCGTCCATTTCTTCCCATCTGAATCATCTGTAGGGGTCCTAGGATGAGCTCAGATGATTTCCAAATCATCATCTCAGACTTTCACATTGAGATCTAGGAGATCGAATGGGAATTATCCAGCTGATGCAATCTGGGAGCAGATCTGAATTGGAGCCTATTCTTCCACTGATTTGCGAGTTCAAGGGTTCTTGGCTTGCCCTTGCATGACGAACAAGGTGGTTTTGATACAAGGATTGGTCGAGGCTTAGTTTAATTGCATTTCTTTGTTTTCTCATGCTGTAATTTCTATTTCTGCAATGTTCCTGTTTCTGCACTCGATTTAGTTGCTGTAGTTTCGTTTCTGAATTTCTCTAGCTTAAATCAGTTTCCATTCTGCAAGTAGATGAGTTAGTTCAGTGATCAATCGTATCCAATTCCAGTGAATTCTCTATTTGTTGCTTGTGTATCAACTCTGTTTTCTGCATTTGAATTGCTGTTTCTGAATTTTGTATCAGAGATTTCATTTTCCTTGATTTGTTTCTGCAATTGTTAGCTCACAATTCAGCATTTTAAGTAGTTAGGTCTATTGGCAGTGAGTAATTGTACTCAGTTTAGCTTGAATCAAACTTTGAAGTATTTCTGAATTGTTTATCTTCTTTTGATTAAACTGCTTGTGTATCAGTTTTCTTTGCTAAGGATCTGAATTTCGTATCCATCAAGTTTTAGAGTTCCTTCTGTAGTTCCATAGTAGCTTTCTCCACTTGCTTAGCACCTTCTTTCAAATTCTGTTTCAATGTTTCAGCTGCGTTCAGGTTCCAGAATTCTGCAAATTCAGCCCATTTCTGCCATTTAAGTTCATTTACTTTTGCATTTCGATTTCAAGGAATCAATAGCTCTTTTTAATCATATCTGAACCCTAGATTAGAGATTCAAATTCAGTCTATCCTTGTTTGTTTCCAGCATTCAGTTTGATACATGCATTCATGCAAATCGAGTTATTAAACTCTGCACCTCATTTCTGCAGAAGTTTGTTTCTGAATTGTGTATGCAATCTGTTGGTTTCAAATCTGATTGTTCTACATCAGTAGTTTCACATTAGTTAAAGTGTTGCTCTTCTTGTACCAAGTTGCGAATCAAAACTGCATTTAGATTCAGATTTCGGCACAAGGTTCTCTTTTACTTGGTATCAAGTTTAGTGTCTTAATTCATGCATTTAAATTCTGCATTCAGCTCATTTTTATACCGCTGCATTCATTCTTGAATTTTCTTTGTTCACTCATGCGTAACACTACATTCACAGCCTTGTCTTCTAAGTGCTTTGATTAGTTCATTTTTAGGACGTTTCACATTGCGTATCAAGTTTCATAGCTTCAATTGTGTCAAATTAGGTTTCGGTTTTGAGTAGTAGTACCTTAAGTGCAATTCAATCTGTAATATAT
Organism: Boesenbergia rotunda; assembly: GCA_024364735.1. Lineage (NCBI taxonomy): Eukaryota > Viridiplantae > Streptophyta > Magnoliopsida > Zingiberales > Zingiberaceae > Boesenbergia > Boesenbergia rotunda. Next base: position 141,827 of record JAGFNQ010003394.1, on the reverse strand, counting down.
TCTCGCAATTTGAATTCATACTTGTTTCCAAATTCAGTCAAGTTCCATTGGTTCGATTTAGTTGTTCGATTGTTAAGCTCATCAATTGCCATTCTTAGCTTACACTTGTCTAGTTAAGTTTTCATTTCTTTTCATTGTCTTTTCTTGTCTATTTGAAACCAAACACCAGACTTGATTTTGAAACCCAAAAACATTGACGACACATAAACTCGAGCACGATTCACACAACTTGAACTAGCCCTTGGAAAAAATACGACCTGTGGCCCCTATATTACATTTTCATATTTTTGATTGTAAAAGGGTTTCCAGCACTTTATAAATTTCTAAATTTGAGACCCACATTCGTGACAGTCAAATTGGGTCCATCAATCCTCTTCCTGGGAATATCATTTTTTAAAAGTAACACCTTGGTCCTTTGCCTGGGAATAACATTTTACGGAATGCATTTTTCCATTACATTTCATTTATAAATTGAACATTGAAATGGTAATCTTATAATGGTTATACTTTTAGGTGCTTGTAAGGAAATTTTCTATACAATGTTCCACTCAAGGTATTAAACTTAGTTATGTGATTTTGAATTTTGTTCCATGCTACATGCTACAAAGTGTTCAGTTATGTCTGCTAAAAGATATCTGAAAAACTTACAAGGAGTATATAGTTCATTTAGATTCTATATTTACTCAGTAGTTTAATTGTTTGCTTGGGCTTGAGAGGCAAGGTACTTAAAGTTACTGCAATAGATAGATATCCTTTATCATTACAGTACAACCTTAGAGAACTATGCCATATTGCTAGAGACTTAATGAGCTGAGAGTTAAGCTGGGCTAGAACGTATGCATCATTCATTTTTGGAATTCAACATCTACCATGCTCATTTTTCATGCCTATTTAAGGTGGGATTATCTGATTCACTATTCACTACTTTTGAATCATTCATTATTTAAGGTGGGATTATTCATTATATAAATAGTTAGTTGCTTACATCAACCACATCAAAATCATCACAATTCAAGTAAATACAACTACAGTGATAGCATGTTTAAACTTCCTATTAAGTGAACATATTTCATCACTCAACTTCATAGTAACAGAGTTGTTCACATCCTCCAAGAGATCATTGCAATCACTTGCACTTTCGTAACTATTAGATTTCTTCAATTCATTAATCTCCATCTGTAATTTCTTGTTTTCCCTCTTCAAATCATTAATAATTATCTTAGTTCTCTCTGAAAATTCTGGGTCATGCCATAAGAAGAAGCCGCATCCCTTTTCCTGAATATCGAATATTATTAATAAAAATCCAATAATTAAAAACATATAAATACAATTAATTTCGAAATAATTTTATAAATAAAGAAAACTCACTCTAAAATTTGGACATGAAAAAAATCGTCTTCCTGGATTAGTTTCTTTCCATGATGTCCAAAGAGGAGCTCTCAACCCACAATAATAGAATATATGGGGGGTTTCACCTTGTTCATTATTCATGCGTCTTCGAATACCAAAACAAGTTGCTGATGAAGAGCTGGCTGCCATGAATATTTGATCCTTTATCCTACAATTTTTTTATATCAAAAGATTAGTGAATCATACTTTCTATTTCATATCGTTACCATACAAATTTTGGTACATCAATATACTGCTTATGAGAATATAGTCCTTCACAAATGGTATGTACGATTTCAGGCAGAAAAATTTAGGCACATCTAAGCTTGCCGCAAGTCCTATATATGCAAATAAGTTTAACTTAATAGATCAAACTGGTGCCTGATACTCATAAAATATAATGTTAAGAGGTAGAAAATAGATACATATGTGCCAGAACTATAAAACATATAATAACTAAATAGGAGATTGCTTCAAGAACCCTAGAGCCAACAAGGGAATTATGAATCAAATTTTTGCCAACTCATTTTTTTTTTTTGACTAAATCCTAAACCCTACAATACTGCAGACTAGGTAAATATATAATTACTTTGTTTTTGGATCGAAGGATGGCAGATCCACTCATACAGTTTCAATATTGGGTAAAAGGGTTCATAAGTCTCTGAAAAAAAGTTACACCCACATTATATTGTCACAAATTGCTAAGATCATGATCGACAACTAGGAAGAAGAAAAGAAGATTACAACTTGCATCCTTTATTGTCAGTCACAAAGAACATAAATATGAAGAAACTTAACAATACTACTTGAAAAATGAGAAAATTGACACTAATATTAAAGGTGGCTAAAGATTATACCTTACAGATGCCTCAACAACTAGGATGCTCCTCTTAGTCTCTGGAGGGGGCGGAGGTTTAGGGATGCTTTGGAAAGGAGAAGTATCGCGCCGATGTCGTGAACTTGCAGCGTCTCCTCCTCTTAGGCTCCGGCGAACGGCGGAGGTTTAGGGATGCTCTGGAAAGGAGAAGGATCGCGCCGATGCCGTGAACTTGTAGCGTCTCCTCCTCTTAGGCTCCGGCGAACGGTGGAGGTTTAGGGATGCTCTGGAAAGGAGAAGGATCGCGCCGATGCCGTGAACTTGCAGCGTCTCCTCCTCTTAGGCTCTGGCGAACGGCGGAGGTTAAGGGATGCTCTAGAAAGGAGAAATCTCGCGCCAATGCCGTGAACTTGTGGCACACAAGATCGTCGCAGGAGAAAATCTGGAAAGGAGAAAATGGCCGAAGATCGCCGCACTTGCGCCGCAGGGGATTAGGGAAAGTCGGGCTTCGTTTCTCTTAGGGTTTCTCGTAGGGAAAATCGGGCGATGTTGCTCTTCTCTTCTTTTATAATTATTTTTTTTGCCACGTGGATTTGCTGACTGTGTCGTTGAGCGTTTCGTGAAATGCTTTCGCGCTGCAAATCACCGCTCTTAATTCACATGATGCATATGTGCGGCCTAAAAGAGTAAAAGTCGATGAAGACCTGAACAAAGAAAATATCTGGTTCCCATTTTGCTATTTCTAGCAATGGATTGGACTGCACTTTTCATCTTCAGTTGTGACCTTTATATAAAAAATATTCTTCTTGTCATTTTGCTAAGTTTAGCAATTGAGTCGAGCTGCGAAGCCATTTTTTCCTATAGGATTCTTTTTTTTTTCCTAGGATAATTTTGTGCTATTGTATCTGCTGCGCTTAAAGCCCATTCAAGAGATTTGTTTTTGAGATCTCTTTTCATCCCGTAGACTTGAGCCAGCTAGACACACTTTTGCTTATGGTGACACAGGTCATTTTGGATTTGTTTTTTTTTTTAAACTTTCGTGCCTCTTTGGATACCTCCATGAGGAGCATGCTGCCCACCAACACATGTTGGAGGGGCATGTTACTACAACTCAAGATCAGTTCCAGGAGATGCAAGAACATTTTAGGAGGACAGACCAATTTCAATACAATTTTTTTATTTCTTTGGTCATCAGCACCTGGGAGTGGGAGAGAGAGGAGGAATTTATGTTGGGATCTTGACATTTAGCTAGGGGGGGGGTGAATAACTACTTTTCGATTTTCTTCCTACACGTGTTAGTAAGCGCAAGCGGAAAACTAGAACAATAACCTAAAACAATGCTAACACCAAACCTTTACGTGATTCGGAGATGATACTCCTACTCCACGGCTATCCGTAAGGTGGACGATCCCGATTCGTCGGTGGATGACTCCCCGGAACACCTTCGGCTTGCTCTTGTCGCACTTTGTGGGTGGAGAAACCTCGCCACAATCTCTTGATAACTTCTGAGCACTTGTAGGCTACTAACATGCTTTACCTAACTTGTTTCGCCAAGGAAACTCAGCAAAAAATAAGCTCTCTTAAATAGTGTTCGATACTGAAATGACCGTTACCAGTCGACTGGTGCTAACACCAGTCGACTGGTCCTCGCGAATTTGAATGTCACAGCCTGACGTTTTGAATTCTAGCCTACATTAGTCGACTGATCATAGGATCAGTCGACTGATCTTTCTATACTTTATATCAGTCGACTGATCCAAGCATCAGTCGACTGCCACCTCTCCAAACCTAAGGTTTCCCTTCCAGAGTACAATTCTCTCAGCACTCGAATCCTCACGACTTAGCTGACTCTTCATCCAGTAACCTCGATCTGCTGCCTTCAAGTCTTCTTCGTCTTTGGCTCTCGTCCCTCAGATGCATGAAAGCCCACGACACGTCTCCCTGTGTCATCCTTCGTGTATGCCTCGAAGTTCGCTTCTCTTGGCTCATCGTCCCTGCATTGTCCATGGTCTCTCGGATGCATGCAAACCCACGGCTCGTCTCCCCATGTCATCCTTCACCGGACCCGAAGACGTCCAACTAAGTCTATGGGTATCCTACAAACCTGTACACTCAAATACACATATTAGATCAACATGAAACCCTAACTTAATCATATTGACACACACATCAAAACCTATGATCTACCCGATCACACTTGGGTCAATTGCACCAACAATCTCCCCTTTTTTATGTGTGGCAATATGTTAAAGTTAGGTGCAAAGATAGCAATTGAAAATTACAGACATAACACATTAAGAAGCATAAACATGCATCCTCTCCCTTAACCTATGCCTCCACACTTAATTTTCAATTTTAGCATAACCAAAAGTTAAGTTAAAAACTAACTTAAACCCACCAGTTCTCTCCCTTTGACACCATCAAAAGGATTGCCCCAAGCAATATTACCCCTAGTATCAATTTAGGATAAGTTTGGAGTTCTGAAAATCCCTGAAATCAGAAACCATACGCACCAGTCGACTGGGTCAGTTACCAGTCAACTGGTAACTGACGCAGTCGACTGGTGCCTTCGAACTGCAAACGCACAGAGAGTTCAGTCGACTGATGGGGGATCAGTTGACTGATGCATAGAATATCCTAGTTCCTGAATTGATCTGGACCAGTCGACTGCCCTCTGCATCAGTCAACTGGTACCCTATATTTTCAGTATTTCTGACACAGTTTCAGAAATGCATAACTAATTACACAAATCTTTAAAAATTTTCAAATTTTGTGGAGAGATTTGTGACACCTATGTCTACTTGGGAAAAATACGTTTAAAAATAAATCTATCACCAATCCCAATATTGACACAAAACTCAAAATTATCTAAGTGGTTTAATTTAACCTTGACCTAAAGTCCTAATTTTGGCTTCCCTTTGATGTCTCTACTCATACAATTTCACAATGCATCCCTAGCATTGGTTTATATGACATCTACACATTAAAAATCAATTTTCATGCAATATGGTTCCAATGTTATATTTTCATGCATAAACCTTACATTTGATGTGTCAAATCCTTAGGATTAAGTCTCAAATTTGTCTCCAAATCCTTTGACACATTCCACAGTCCATCTAGTCTTCCTGGAGAAATCCTCCTGAGATCCATTGACCATGGGTCCCATCTTGACTCCTAGAGCTCCCCCTTGAGCTCTTAGCCTTAGTCACCTTCTTAGGTGACACATCTATAATGGCAAGGTCGCACCGGTGTACCTCCGGTACTTCTTGACCTATAACCCTAACTTTCTTAACTTTGTACTCCTTGTCCTTGGTTAAGTTCTTCTTCTTCCCTTTAAATGGGTTTTCCTTGTCATTTTTGGTCTTTCCCTTGCAATAGTCATATGACATCCTTGCATATGACTTTTCCATAGCATTTGATCTCATAGATCGGTATCCTAGACCCGATCTATCATTGTCGGGGTTTGATTACTCGACACCACGCTTAAACCCTTAGATCCAATAGCGAACCTATCTAAGGTTTTCTCTAATTTATCAAGTTTTGCCCTCAAAGCTTAATTTTCCCTCTCTAAGTTCTTAACCTTAGCATCACCATGTCCACTTTGGACATTTCTAGATCTACCCATTTGTCTAGGCATGTGTCTCCCTTTCTTTGGATTAATGTCTTGGTCCTTAGGTCTAAAGATTCTAGGTTTATCATGATATATGAATTCCCTAGGATTTTGATATACGACATTAACCTTATTTTTATCACAATATCTAAAATCAAAATTATGCATAGGTAAATAATTCTCATTAACTGCATGGAGGAATTTGAAAAATACTTAAAGTTAGGGATTACCTCCCTTACCCTTGTAGCTCCCCCTTGATATGAGCTTTTCTTCTTCTCCTTCTTCTCCCACTTCCTCAAATGCTCCAATTTCTTAAATTCTCCTTTCCTTGAGCATTTGGTGTGGTAGTGTCCTAGCTCCCCCTTGATATGAGCTTTTCTTCTTCTCCTTCTTCTCCCACTTCCTCAAATGCTCCAATTTCTTAAATTCTCCTTTCCTTGAGCATTTGGTGTGGTAGTGTCCTAGCTCCCCCTTGATATGAGCTTTTCTTCTTCTCCTTCTTCTCCCACTTCCTCAAATGCTCCAATTTCTTAAATTCTCCTTTCCTTGAGCATTTGGTGTGGTAGTGTCCTAGATCACCACACGTGAAATACCTAATGTGCTTTTTCTCCTTCTTTTCCCTACAACTCATGTTAGATTTTAAATAAATTGACTTGGGTTTAGGGTTTACCTCCTTCTTACCTAATGGACACTTATCCTTGTAATGTCCGTTCTTGTTGCACACAAAGCAAATAATGTGGTCTTTTGACTTTGCTTTGGTGGAGGTGGATGCTTCTTTTTGCTCTGGTATCAAGAACGGTCTCTCCTCCCCCTCAATCCTTGAAGTGGATACTTCTTCTTCTCCCTTTGATGAAGTGGATGGTTCTTCACTTGTTTTTGTCACTTCACTTGAGGAGATGGATGAATCTTTTTCAACTTTCTCATCCTCTTCAGATGTTGAGCTTCTTTCTTTATCCTATTGGTCATTCTCCTCTTCTTGGACCATTGAGCTCATTTCCATGGGCTCTCCCACTACTTGAGCTTGTGTAGGGTTTTCATGAAGCACTAACATCTTACTCCATAGTTCATGTGCATTCTTATATTCACCTACACCATTCATTACATCATTAGGCAAAATATTAAGTAATATTGAAATTACCTTTTCGTTTGCCTTTGATTGAGTTTGTTGCTCCTTGGTCCAATATCATAGTCGGAGCTTTTTCCCATGTTTATCTCTTGGAACCTCAAATGATTCTTCGAGCGCGATCCTAAGATCCCAATCCATGTTGAACCAAGTCTTTGTCCACATCCTCCAATACTCGAAACTCTCGCGGTCATAGGGAGGTGGAACATTGATATCGTCCCCTAATCATTCTTCAATCGTCATTTCCTCTAGCTTTTTGCTCTCTCGGCGGTTAGTTCGTAGATGAGCAAACCTTGCTTTGATACCACTTGTTGGGACCTTGACGTTTAGCAAGAGGGGGGTGAATAGCTACTTTTCAATTTTCTTCCTACACGTGTTAGCAAGCGCAAGTGGAAAACTAAAACAATAACCTAAAATAATGCTAACACTAAACTTTTACGTGGTTCGGAGATGATACTCCTACTCCACGACTGTCAATAAGGTGGACGATCCCGATCTGTCGATGGATGACTCCCCGGAACACCTCCGGCTAGCTCTTGTCGCTCCTTGTGGGTGGAGAAACCTCGCCACAATCTCTTGACAACTTCTGAGCACTTGTAGGCTACTAACATACTTTACCCAAGCTTGTTTTGTCAAAGAAACTGTGCTAAAAATGAGCCCTCTTAAATAGTGCTCGATATTGAAATGACCGTTACCAGTCGACTGGTGCTAACACCAGTCGATTGGTCCTGGCGAATTCCAATGTCACAGCCTGACGTTTCGAATTCTAGCCTACACCAGTCGACTGATCATAGGATCAGCCGACTGATCTATCTGTGCTCTACATCAGTCGACTGATCCAAGCATCAGTTGACTGCCACCTCTTCAAACCTAAGGTTTCCCTTCCCGAGTACAATTCTCTCAGCACTCGAATCCTCACGACTTAGCTGACTCTTCATCCAACAGCCTCGACCTGTTGCCTTCAAGCCTTCTTCGTCTTTGGCTCTCATCCCTCGGATGCATGCAAGCCCATGGCTCGTCTCCCCATGCCATCCTTCGCGTATGCCTCGAAGTTCGCTTCCCTCGGCTCATCGTCCCTGCTTTATCCATGGTCCCTCGGATGCATGCAAGCCCACGGCTCGTCTCCCCATGCCATCCTTCACCAGACCCGAAGACGTCAAATTAAGTCTATGTGTATCCTGCAAACCTGCACACTCAAATATACATATTAGATCAACATGAAATCCTAACTTAATCATATTGACACACACATCAAAACCCATGATCTACCCGATCACACTTGGGTCAATTGCACCAACAATTTAGACATTCTATGGATTTGACTAGGCAATTGATCGCTACTCTTTATCAATACCGTGAGCATCTTGGCAACCTACCCCGTGTTCCTAGATTTCCTACACGCCCTCCTCTACCCAATTGATTTTCATTTTGTTAGGATAATGAAGTGTCCAAGTTTGGGAGAGGGGAGTTGTACATATATACATATGCTTGTTTTAGTTTGATTTGCTTTCGCTTCGTTTGATTTAGTTATGTTTCGGTTGTTAGTTTATTTTGATTTGGTTATGTTCCATTTGTGGCATTTTTAGTTGTATCAGTTATTATATCATTGTTAGTTTATCCCTATTGCAAAAATGATAGCACATTTATTCTAGACTTTCATGTTGTTGTGCTTTATAATGCTAGTGTACTTAGTGATCTACTCTCTTTTTTTTCTATCCGTAGTAGCATGAAGTGAGCTATATTTTTATTGAAAGAGTGTAAGGGTTGACCTATTTTAAGGATCTCTTCACACTAAGGTTGACTTTAATGGTAGATAATTTTGAAAGTAGTCATAATTCATAGAACCAGACTAGTACTTGTGCTTCTAAGATGACCTCTCAACTATATTTTGGTTATTGGATAAACTAAGATCATATTAACTCATTTGGAAAATTCAAAATTCCTATATTTGTCCTAGTGCTACATTTACAAACACCCAAGATAAAAATATTGAATAAGGGATATAAAAATCTGTATCATGAGTGGAAACTAACAAATTACCCCTATGAGACCGAGTTGGATTACTGGAGAAATAACTGTTACGTTTCTCTTGATTCCAAGCAATCCTTTGAGACCTTGTGTAGACTTTGAGAGGGATGAACTATGCGTGTGGTAGGTAAGTGTCTATCACCAGAGGCATAAGGAACACGGTTAGATGACTACTTGACTAGGATTGGAGATTGACACTTGAAAAAGTTAGGCCACTTATTACACTGAACATGAAAAACTTCTACTTAGGCCACACTTAAATAATTTGATATCATGTTCATCAATGAAATTACATGATAGGATAGATTGATCCCATAGGGATAATGATGCACCATCTTGACACATGAATATAGATTACCAATTTTTGCTAGAGGACGAGTAAAGGTTTAAGTTTGGGGATGCGATATGCGTAGATTTTGCATCTTTCTAGGCATTGTTTGTCGTATATTTACCTGCATTTTATGAGCATGGTTTGCATTATTGCACCTTATTTCATTATGATTTCATTGTTTTTGATCCTTTGGTTTGAAGACCTTTGTTTATTTTGATTGACGTATAAGACATATTTTTGGACCAAAAATAGAGCATATTAGACATTGGAGCAAGCTTGGGGAGAAATTAATAAAGCATGGTCATGCCTCATAGGCACGGCGGTACCTTATTCAACCAAATCATGGTCGTGCCTCGTAGGCATTATTGTGTCTCCTATCCATTAGCTTTAAGTTTAGTTCACGAATAAACCATCTTGGTTCAAAACCAAACCACCTTGGTTCAAAAGCCAAAACCACTTTGTTTAAAACTAAACTAATTTGGTTCATGATTAAACTAAAGAGGGACTAACTTGTCTACAAGAGACATGACTCATCCGCACTTTCGTTGCGACAAACTCTTTCCTTATTTGCCCTTCATTTAGTCCAATAGACTCAATCTCACTCGATCTGAGAATATAATTCTCAAACTCATTTTAATTCTCTTGGATGAACTTGTAGTGCGTGTGGCCTTATAGGTTCCCGGTTATGTTGGTCATTTATAAATAACCATTAATTATGAATAGATCATGAGTGACAGCTAGTAGTACATCATGAGCCCAATTGATCGAAAATCATAGTTGATTCCATAATCCCTTTTGAACCCTTCAGCAGTTAATTATTCAGGGTATATTCTTTTTACTAATCTAATACCACTTGGTTCAGAACATGGTATATATGTTAGTCTCCACTAGGCTAATTACATTACACCTAACCCAAGTAGTAGTTCTTTGTCATGCGGATTCTAATTACTCAAACACATTGTCCAAGAAGATCATCCTCTTGATGTGTTCTGCTTTGGCCAAAGAATTACGAGTAATAATCCTGACAAGTATGTTGGAACTTGATCGTATGGCTAGAGGGGGTGAATAGTCGATTGTCAAACTTCCGTCAATTCTTTCTACAAGTGTTAGCTTCGCACAAGCAAAAACAAAATAAAACAATGAAATTAAGAATAAATGCTAATACTTATCGTTTACGTGGTTCGGAGATTACTTGCTCCCACTCCATGGCTTATCCTTGAGGTGAATCCCTCAATCTTTCAGTGGATTAGTCCTTGGCAATATCTGGCTAGAGCTTTCTCCTTCTCGGTAGAAAACAACCTCTCATAAGACACTCTTCCCCCTTACAAAATTAAGAATTAGGGTTAAGAGGAAGAAATGAGCTTTTGGGAGCTTTGAGCACTTGATCAAGAATGCTTTTCAATAGAATCTCTAACCCCTCTTAAGCCTCAAAGTCTCCACTTAAATAGGGGAGAGAGCTGTTAACAAAATAGCTCGGCCCCAACACCAGTCGGCAAACAACCTCTCATAAGACACTCTTCCCCCTTACAAAATTAAGAATTAGGGTTAAGAGGAAGAAATGAGCTTTTGGGAGCTTTGAGCACTTGATCAAGAATGCTTTTCAATAGAATCTCTAACCCCTCTTAAGCCTCAAAGTCTCCACTTAAATAGGGGAGAGAGCTTGGATGTTTTTATGCTTCATGTTATATTATGCTGGTAATTTTCAAATTGTTATTTACGCCTAAATCAGTTCTAACTTATGACATCAAGGTAAAAACAAGGTAAGTTTTAATTCTGAAAAACAGCAGAAATCAAAAAAGGTACTAATCGACTAAGACAAGTATCAGTCGACTGTCCTCAACGAAACTACCTTTCATACCAAAAAATAGTAAGATCAGTCAATTGGCCCTCTCACCAATCGACTAACACAACTCTAATCCGCATTTTAGCCTTTTGAGCTGAATTTTAGAAACGCATAAAAAATTTCAAAAAATTTAAAAAATCATGAAATTTTACAAACATATTTCTTGAACTGTTTTTCAATAAAGAAAAATAAGTTTGCATAAAAAGTTAAAATATTTTTAAATTTTTTACCAAAACTCAAAAAATTTTAAAAAAATTAAGGTTTTGTATCAATTTTGAAATGATATATTTTTCAAAAGTATGCCACTATAAGTAAAATATAGAATTATTTTCAAAACATTTGAAATTTTCAACTATGATCTATAGACAAGATGCTCATTAACTAAATATTTGGTTTCCCCATAATTGGTCTATTATTGGTAAAATGATACATTTCATAAACATCAAAATGTCATAAGCACATGTGAATTATGAGTATCATCCTAACATCCCACATGTATAAATAAAGACATAAATCAAATAATTGTGAGATGAAATAAAGGTAATCCCTACTTAGCCCATTTAATTATGAATTTTATTTAGCTAAGTGCTCCCTCTTAAGGTCTCAAGTCAACCATTTTTTAAAAATTTTAATTTTAGTGTTCATGGTTGATTATCCCCTAAATTCTCTAACCCTTGAGGATTGATTTTGGTGCCCAATAGAAATGCTTCCTAATTAGGTTGACCAAATACTCCTTAGGGATTCATTTTCTATATAGGGTCTTGGTTTTTTATTGTCCTCTAGCAAGCAAGCAATGATATGATTTCTCATTGCTAGACTCATTGAATCCTAATCTCGTTTTCTTGAAACTTGCTCTTTGGCTCCCAATAATCATATTTAGGATTTTTGATCCAATTTCAAATTTTTCTAAGGCTTTTGAGAGGTAATCTACCTTTTCCCGTAATTTTCTATTTTCCTCTTCTAAGCATGAAACATTTGAATTTGAGAAAACATGCATATTATCCCTAAGGGTTATGGATTCTAGTTTTTCATTAAGCATACAAATATCATTTTTCAAGCATTTTATTTTCTTTCTAGCCTTAAACAAGTTATCATTTGTACTAGAAAAAATCTTAACTAAAGTGATAGTGGGTAGATTATATATCTCACTTACCGAGACGTCCGAATCCGAAGGTTGATCTCCCCCTTCACTTGAGCTCCCTTCGTCATCTTTGAATGATGTGGAGGTCATGTCTTCAACTCCTATTAGGCAAAAATTGGATGCATAGTGTTCTTCTTCTTCCGATGATGAAAGATCATTTTATGTCACTTTTAAATTTTGAACCTTCTTGCCCTTTTCTTTGGTTTTCTTCTTTTCTTCCTTCTTTTTCTCTTCCTTCTTCTTCAAAAGGGGGCAATCATCCCTTATGTGTCTTTCCCCTTGACAATTGTAGCATATTATTTTCCTCTTACTACTTGAGCCTCTTGAGCTTTCCCTAGCATGAGTTTTGTTAGAAAAAAATGTTTTAGTGTTTTTCTCATCTTCCTTACCATATATGGCTCTTGATCACTATCCATTGAGACGCTCAATTCTTTTGAGTCGGAGGATGAACACTTCTTCTTGTCCTTCTTTTTCTTCCTCCCTTGTTCTACAATAAGAGTTATGCTCTTTTCTTTGGAAGACATGTTAACTTGTTTATGAAGTTTAAATTCACAAAATAATTCATCAAGTTTAACTAAAGAAAGATCCCTAGAGACTTTATAAGCATCAACTATTGAAGCCCATTAAGTGCTTCTAGGGAAGGATTGAAGCGCATACCTTACAAGATCCCTATTGTAAATTTTCTCACCTATTACATGAAGCTTATTGATAATTTCCTTGAACCTCCCGTGCAATTGACTCACGGTCTCATTGGTTTTCGTGGTGAAGGATTGAAGTTGAGCCACCAAGAGATCATTCTTGGCTCTCCTTGATTCGTTCGACCTTTCATTTAACTCAATGAACTTTACTCAAAGCTCTTTGGCAGAGTTGAATGACCCAACTTTGCTCAGTTGCTCCTTAGAAAACCCTCATTGTAGAGTCGTTGTTGCTTTCGCGTTTGCTTGAGCTTTCTTCATTATTTCTTTTGTCTAATTTTTTGTTGAGAGAGGTGCTCCACTCTCATCCTTTGGCATCTCAAAACCATCTACAACACTAAATCAATTTTCAATATCATTCATTAAATAATATTCCATCCTACATTTCCAATGTGTGAAATCGTTGTTATTAAAGAAAGGTGGTCGTGCGGTGCTATATCACTCTTGAAACGCCATTTTGATGTTTTGGTTGACGGTGAGTTCTTCCGAAACGAATTATACTTTGATACCACTTGTTGGGACTTGATCGTATGACTAGAGGGGGTGAATAGCCAATTGTCGAACTTCCATCGGTTCTTTCTAAAATTGTTAACTTCACACAAGCGAAAACAAAATAAAACAATGAAATTAAGAATACAAACACTAACATTTATCGTTTACGTGGTTCGGAGATTGCTTACTCCTACTCCACGACTTGTCGTTGAGGTGGTCGATCCCTCAATCCTTCGATGGATTAGTCCCGGACAATCTCTAGTTAAAGCTTTCTTCTTCTTGGTGGAGAACAACCTCTCATAAGACACTCTTCCCCTTTACAAGATTAAGAATTAGGGTTAGGAGGAAGAGATGAAATTTTGGGAGCTTTGAGCACTTGATCAGAAGGTTTTTCAACAGAATCTCTAACCCCTCTCAAGCCTCAAAGCCTCCTCTTAAATAGAGGAGAGAGTTATTAACAAAACAGCTCAGCCCCGTCACCAGTCGACTAATGGCAAACCTAGTCGACTGGTACTCAGCCAACGGCCAAATTTCGAACAGACTAGTCAACTGCCATCTAGACTAGTCGACTGCTCCATGCTATTTGAAACTTATAGAAAGATCAATCGACTGGTCTTCCTACCAGTCAATTGGTCTTAGTACATACTCACACTCATCCTCTCCGGAGTCGCCCTTTGAAGCCCTCTTCCTTTGGCTCTCTTCCCTCGGATGCATACGAGCCCGCGACTCGTCGCCATACCATCCTTCGTGTATACCTTGAAGTCCGCTTCCTTTGGCTCCACTCCGTTGCTCCTTGTCCGACGGTCCCTCAGATGCACCATCCTTCATCGACTCAAGGACCCCAAGTACCAAGATGAGATCTCTCGTAGGTGTGTTCCACCAAGTCCTGCATGACTCAAATACACATCAAACCAATATGAAAATCTAACTTAATCATATTGGCACACACATCAAAATTCATGATCATACCAATCAAACCTGGGTTGATTGTATCAACAAAGTATTCATGGGATATACGTCTCCTAATAAAAGGAGTGGTGAATCCTCTGTGGGTTATTCAAACACTTTCGAGCATCTCGACTTATAAACAATCATCCTTAGGTCATACCTCCAAGGAGATGGTTGCTTATGATGTCAAAGCATAAGTCTCCATGACCATGATAACTTGAATACCTCAAGAAAGTTTGCACTTATGCTGCAATGAGATCTTTATAGACATATATAGATCAATCATATGGAGTCTCATAGCAGTCACATCCAATGAACTAGTTATTCTTAACTAGCATCCATATCTTAACTCTCAACATCCAATGTTTTCGGTCAGTAAGGATCGACTGCTTGGTTAAATTAAGGAGTCTAACATATGCTAGTTTTATAGAATCGATGATGTCCAGTGATAGGGTTGGAAAACCCGTGCTTGGTATGGGGATGAAGAAGTCGGGACTTGTCATAACCGCTTATCTCGGCCCCAGGCCCTCTGACGGGGATCGCACTCGGGAAGGTCAGACCCTTCCCCGAGAGGGAGGACCCCGAGAGCATTCCAGGAAATGGCGAACTTGAAGACCCCTGAGCCCGCCTCTAGACGCGGAGTCCCCGCAATTACCGACCTCGGGAGCCCCGGGGGCCACAACCAAAGAAAGAGTGATAATGTCGCGGACTATTTCAAAAGAATATCCCTCTATCCCTGAAAGTGGCGGACACGGCCTGAATCTCGAAAACGTGACCGTCATAAGGGGGGCACGATCAGTCGACCGGCCCGGGGATAAAAGGTAGTTCAATCCCTCCGGTAAAGGGGGACGATCTCTCATCTCTGCCATTTCCTTTTCTTTCTTGACACCATCGTTCGGCTACCCTACTAACTTGAGCGTCGGAGTGGACTCCGCCGAACCCCTGTCGGCGTGTCCCCTAATGCTTGTATTACTCTCGCAGGATTCCCTCGTTCCTCGGCGACATAGCAACCTCCGCAGGGGCTGATCCTCAGTGACCTGCCATCATCGACGACTCCTTCCGGAACATCCAGTTTCATCAAATCATTGACTAGAGAATCTTTCAATATATATATAATTACACATGAAGAGATATTCAATAATTGTGATCCAATCATAAATTCTATCATACTATGCATTATATTATGCAATTCATTAATTAAGTTGAAGATCAAATCATATACATAGAGAATCTACACTTAAAAGTGATTTTATTTATCTAATAAATAACACAATATGTAAACTGATTGTCTTAGGATACCTCTCAATATAACAGAAGTTCCTTCAGGTAGATCGATAAGCTTTTCCCATATATCCTTTGAGCAGATGAAGGGTTCAAACCGATTGAGTTCCTCCTTGGTCAAATCGCATTGTAGAGTTTGAGTGGCTTTTGCATCAACCTCGATCTTCTTCTTCATTGGTGGGTCCCGTTCGTCGCGGCTAGTGGGACTCCGTCTCTGTCGTTGGAGGTACACTAAAAAAAATACCCATGTAAGAGCAGGTTGTTTGCTTTCAAAGGTGGTTTTCAACCACTCTTATACTTTTACCATCGGTTTGAAAATCACTCCTCTTATTGTCATCCCTATACTATGGATGTGATTTTCATAATCATTGGTGAAAGTTAAAAAACCGCTCCTACTATTCTTTGGAGGAACGGTTTGAAATCAATCTTATACATTGTACATATAACAACGATTTCAAACTGCTTCTATTGCTATAAATTCAGGAGCGAATTAAAACGCTCTAAAACCCTTTATGTGTTAGAATAGTTTTAAAACACTCCTACACGCCATGGATATAGAGTGATTTCAAAATGCCTAATTGTCATTAGTATAGGAGCACTACTGTTACAGGTAGACTCAACCCAGGGTCGTGTTTGAACTGAACCTTACCTTAATCTCGCAATTGGATCGGTTACCCGTTGACCCGATTCTATCCCAAATTAACCGACCGGTAAAGTTTTTATTTTATTTTTATTTTTTTTTAAACGTTGGAATCAAGATTTTTTTTATAGATCAAAATCTAATATCCTAACCAATTAGACTATAATTATTAATATTTTAATGTGTTAGTTAATTATTTAATAACTAATCATTAGTTTTTTAGTTATATTATTAATTTTAATAATTGGAAGGAGAATAATAGAATTATTTATTTATTAATTAATTAATTTATAATCATGTATCAATAAATAATTTCATATATTAGATAATTATTTAATAACTAATTAATAATTTTTTTACTATATATTTATTCTTAACAACGTTAGGATTCTGTAAACGATTTTGATTATCTATTGGAATATGATATTAGAGTTATTTTTAAAAAAGACTGGTTCTGGTTCTGATTGCTATTAGAATAAAGAAAGGGAAAAATTTCGGTGAGTGTTTTTTGCTATTAGAGGTTAATAAAGATAAAAAAAAATTACGAGAAAAAAAATAAAGTTAATATATTTTAAAAATAATTATCATCCATAAATAATAATGATATTTACTAATATTCTGATGATAAATAATCTAATATGATTTTTTATTTTAAAATAAATAATATTTAATAAATTTCATTATAAAATATTTATAATAATATTTTAAATATTAATTAAAATATTAAAGATATTTTCTAGTAGTGCAGAGTCGGAGGATAGATATAATCAAATAAAAGATAGGTAAAAGATGAGATTTCTCTGAGTGAAATTTATGGGTTTAGAGTTGAATAGAAAAAAAAAAGGAAAAGTTTTTTAGGTGCGATTTAGGTTCGGAGGTGAATAGAAGAAGAGAAAAGATTTCTGACGTGAAATTTAGAGTTTCGACGATGGATAATAGAAGACAGAGGCATCAAAGTTTCATGCAAAGTCTGAAATGAAAGTTACGAGTTTAGCAAAAAATATTAAGAGAAAAAATTTAAAAAAAATAAATATAAAAAAGAAAGAAAATTGGCATAAGTAAAATTAAGAATTTTCTTTTAGCAAAACATAAAGATGAGAAAAGAATGGAAATGGATATAATTAAATTTAGTTATGAAAATTTATACTGTTTCTATATATCGACGGAATACAAATTCCATCGGTAAAATCGTCTCCGACGCATTATCGCCCGACATCATTCTTCCATCATAATTTCATCGCAAAACCAATATCATGATAGAATTACGACAGATATTTTCGTTGGAAGTATGCATGACAAAACTTGCAAAATAACATTTCTTATATACTGTATTATTATCTTGGGTGGCTAGCCTGAGCGATGCTATAAGCGTCACCATAGGTGATTTATTTTATTTTATTTTTTAAAGAGTAATGATTGGGACAGTGAATTTGAGACAGTGAATGGGACAGTAAATGACGTGCAATTAATGTGTATATATCCGATCGTCGATCGGACACCACCGATGGCCTCTGATTATCGTCCTGAATCAAACTATACCTTCGGAGGACGGTGAACTCGTCAGGATCGCCGGCAACGGTGAACCTATCAAAATCGACGGTCAATGATGCGAAATCGCAATTGCGGCGATCCCCGACAGGTTCACCGTGCCCCCAGGGTATAATTTGGTTCGGGGCGGCGGCCGAAGGCCGTTGGTAATGTCCGATCGACGATCGGACGTATATACAATAATTGTCACGTCATTCACTGTCCCAAATTCACTGTCCCTATCATTACTCTTTTTTAAAATTCCTAGATATGTTAATAAAATTTTACATTAAAAAATTAGATGTTTGTGGATTGCTCAAGAGTATATATAGCTCTTGAACGCCATTTCTACGTGTGAGTGTGTGCCTTGTTCGAATTTAAGCTCCTGAATTTGATTTTGGCGCATAATTCACTTGTAGTATGTTTTTTTTATTTTTTAAGATATTATACATATATATATATATATTTAAAATTTAAAATTTTAAAATTTAGGAATTTGATTATAGTATATTTAGGTTAGTAAGATTTTCGTTCAGACTTTCCACTTAGATTATAATATTTCAGATAAAAAATTTTAAATACCCACAGGTATATATATATTTAGGGTTTGAGATTTTAGGATTTAAGGGTTGGATTATAGTAGACTTCTAATAAGATTTTTTTTCTAGAGGGTTCAAACTTTCTATTAGATTATAGTATTTAAAATAAAAAATTTTAGATGCTCACGGGGTATATTTATACCTTTAGGATTTAATATTTAAGAAAATTTTGATTTAAAAAAAATTAAAAAAATGTCATGTAAACTAAAGTTCGAGGCGCCTAAATCAAATCCTGACGACTCGAGTATTGTAGCACACAAAAATATCACACAGAAGATCATGATTATATATACATACACACCATTCGTGCCCCAATGATCTCGCGATTGGATTCAATTTTTTTTTTTTTTTAAATTAATATTTTTTAAATATAAATCTTAAATATATTTACTATATCCTATTAACATCTAAAAATTTTTCATTTTTAATTTTGTTTAGTTTGAAAATTATAACTCAATCTGAGAAATCTGAATCTAGAACTAAAATCTAATTAGCTAAATCCTGAAATATATATTATTATAACTGTTTGGCATCGAGCAACAAAACTTGTTATAGAATGATTAGCTTTTCTATGGTCAATTATGATCCACTCTAAAGCGTTTTATAAGGTACGTACATATGATCTGGTCTATTTTCAATGTGGCCTATTTGAGTCCCAACTAATTTATTTCTCTATACATTACTCTGAGACCGATCGTGTGGGGAGCCCGAGGATCAGTGTATAATCTTTTTGCAAAACATGATTTATTTGTCCTCATGGATTGGTACATGTATGGATCTTTACTATAACAGGTCCCGAGATCCATTATCAACAAGTGTAAAAATATTTTGTTAAGTGTCTAATTTTCTTATATAAAATCTTACTCCACTAAAATAAAATATCTCTTATAATTTATCTCTTATATAGAGTCTTCTTGACGGGATTGCTAAGAAAGGTCATATGCTATAATTACTTTGAAGAAGGACACATAAGGGATGATTGTCTACTCTGGAAGAAGAAAGAAGAAAAGAAGGAAGAAAAAAAGAAAAGAAAAGAAAAAGATAAGAAGGTTAAAAATTTAAAGGCTATATGGGGTGATCCTTCATCATCAGAAGAAGAAAAAAAACCAAGTATCTCATTTTACTCTAATGGGAATTGACGACATAACATCCACATCATCCGAAGATGAGAAGAGATCAAGTGAAGATGAAGAAGGGAGCTTAAGTGAAAGGGGAGGTCAATCTTCAGATTCGGATGTCTCAGTAAGTGAGATATACAAACTACCCACTACTACTCTTGTAAAAATTATTTTTAGCACTAATGATGATTTATTTAATGCTAGAAAGAAAATTAAGTATTTGAAAAATGAAATTTACATATTAAATGAAAAATTAGAATCTATAACAATTAAGGACAATGTACATAGTTCTTCTTCTAGTTCAAATGATTTATCTTTAGAAGAAGAAAATAAGAAATTAAGGGAAAAGGTAGATAGTCTTACCAAAGCCCTTAGAAAATTTGAAATTAACTCAAAAATACTAGATATGATCATTAAGAGCCAAAGGGCAAGTCTCAAAAAAGAAGAGTTAGGGTTTAAAAAATCTAGCAATGAAAAAACCTATCATTATTTACTTGCTGTGGGACCGATTGTGTGGGGAGCCCGAGGGTCAATGTAAAATCTTTTTGCAAAATATGATTTATTTGCCCTCGTGATTGGTACATATATGGGTCTTTACTATAACATGTCCCGAGATCTATTATTAACGAGTGTAAATATATAAAGTCTCACCGTACTAAAATAAAATATCTTCTTTTATAATTTATCTCTTATACTGAATCTTCTTGACGGGATTGTTAAGATGACCATTTGTGATTCTACTTTTGCAAACATGATCTATTAAAACATCAACCGTCGTTCAAGGTTAACGTTGTCCGTTAAAATATCAATCGTGTTCAAGACTTAAGGGCCAAGGGCTTGGCGTGTAACTCTAGCAAAGGAATGGCCCGCATGTACACTAGACCTATCGTAATGAAATTTTAATATTACGAAGTCGAAATTTTTTTCAATATATATTACGATTATTAAAAAAAATGCTCTATTTTCTATTTTTTACTAAAATTTAAAACATCTTTTCTTTTATTTCTCCTGTTGGACCCAAAGAAGGTTATTTCCCTTTATATCTGTTGATATGGCGACGTGTAACTGTGGGAGCTAGCTAGATGGAGAAACAAAAACAAAAAGAAAGAGAAAGTTTTCTTTAAAATATCTTAATTTATTTTAAACCAATCGAATCAAATTGATTTAACTTATAATTTAACTTATAAAATATCTCAAATCAATTCTCCTTATCTATGTGACTACCTATTAGATTTAATTCGTACCTAATTTAATTTAAATTTAACACACTTATTTTGTGTTCAATAATTTGATATATCTATATTTTGTTTATTTATTTTTTTCAGGTTATTATTATTTTCCATACTTAATTTGTTTTGATTAGGGTGAAATGTTAACAAAATCAAAAACTAATAAATTCCTACAAATACGTCATAGCTGGGATCAAATCGCTGATATTTGAGATAGCGACTAGTCGCCCTACCACTGCATCATAACCCTGAGAGATATATCTCTTTTTACTAAATCTTATATTAAGTTTATAATCATGCAAAGTTTTTTCTATAATTAAGCACCATTTGATCACTAGTTTAGCTAGTTCGGTCAAGCATAGCGGCAGTATCTTCTTCTGGATTTGAACTTGACATTTTCAAACTCTTTGTTTTTAGAATGTTTCACATTGAAAGCTTGATGTCGTACTCCCTTTAGTAGCTAGCTTGTCGACCACAAGCATATCGGTCAAGCATATACTAACTTATCGACCATAATCCTTGTCACGTCTTCATCGTTAGAATCGTGCCCACACTAATTTCAAATGGTTCATATTAAAACTCATTCTTTGTTTGATTTTCTTCTTTATATTGACTATTAGATATTTTAGATCAACTACAAATTATTATTATTATTATTTTTCAATAATATTATTATCCATGAATCATGATGCATTGCTCCAAAAAGGATTTATTAAAAAAACGAGTGGTTTTTAATTTTAAAATGACCACGAAAACGAAAACCTAATAATGTGGAGAAGCTAGGACCGGACTAGGGTGCCTAGAAAAGAGGAAGTAAGTGTTAGAGAGGCCAAGGGG
Organism: Boesenbergia rotunda; assembly: GCA_024364735.1. Lineage (NCBI taxonomy): Eukaryota > Viridiplantae > Streptophyta > Magnoliopsida > Zingiberales > Zingiberaceae > Boesenbergia > Boesenbergia rotunda. The sequence continues at coordinate 120,179 of JAGFNQ010003394.1, read as the reverse complement.
TAATCCATGACGAAGATGAAGACAACTCGAGAGCAGAGTCATATCATCCATAAGATGAGATAGTCAACGGTCTCAGGGCCTAATCTTCCTTGAGATCTATTTTTTTTTTATAATTATATACTAAATCATATTCTCACGGCTTGAAGGTACGCACCAATGAATAACTCTTCTTTGCACGTAATTTCTTCTCTTACATTCTTTCCACTAAGACACAAATTCACAGAACAAAAGGTAATTTTATTTTTTTTCTTCGAATTTCTTCTTCGTCTTGCACCATGCTATACTAGACACGGATCTACGGAATAAGAAGTAATCTTAAACTTCTTCTATGACTTTCTTCGTCGTCCTGCAACACGCGACACTAGTTATGTCATAATCGCGTGACGATGACTATTCGAGCAACCTAATCACATTGATTCATATTAGGATATCTTGGAATTATTACAATATCTTAGAATTTATTATTAGGATATTTTAAAATTATTATGATATCTTAAAATTTATTGAACATAAATACTTTAATATATTTCCTTTTTTTAGGAATTTATTGCACATAAATGATTTTATATATTTTTTTGTATCTTTGTATACAATGTATATAGCTTGTATCATCATTCTCAGTATATGAAAATATATTTTTCCTCAATACCTTTTATATGGTATCAGAGCCTCTGGCATACGCCACAAACCCTAGCCACGCTTAGTTGCCACCCACTCTTTGTCAAAGTTTTTTTTTCCGGTTGCTCCTATGGCTACTCCTACGACTGCACTGATCACCTTCAATGTTGCTGCTCATGCGCCTTTGAAGCTGATCAACTCCAACTATCTCTCATGGCGTTTATCGTTCACGACCCTCCTCACTAGTCATGATTTGCTTGGCTTTGTTGATGATTCTCACCCATGTCCGAGCAAACTGTATATTGTCGACGGTACTCAGACTCCTAATCTTGCATATTCTGCTTGGATTTGCCAGGATCAACTCATTTTGAATGTTATTATTCGATCTCTTTTTCCATGCTTGATACCATTCATTGTTGCCGCTCGCACATCTCGTGATGCCTGAAACACTCTTGCTCTCACCTATGGCATGCCCTCACGTGGTCGCATTACACAACTCGAAATAAAACTTTGCAATCCAATCAAAGGCTCCCAATCTATCATTGAATTTATGTAGTTTATCAAATCCCAAGTATGATAATTTGACCCTCATGAATGCTCCTTTTGACATTGAAGACCTCACCATTAAAGTTCTTCATAGTCTTGATGATGACTATAAGGAACTCGCCCATGTCATTCAAGCCCGGGACATTACAATCTCGTTTGAGGAACTCCATGAGAAGCTCCTCGATCATAAGGCCCATCTTATCGCTCGTAGTCGTAGGGATATGCAGATCACTCTTCCGGTCACTGCTCGCCCTGTCGCTCGGTCTGCTGCCTCCTCACATCGGCTGTCTTATCCACCTGCGGTGGCTCACCCAACTACAAGTGCTCGTCCCATTGGTTCATGGTCCTCCCTGCCACGGCAGCAGCAACAGCACTCTCAAGTGCAAGACCAGCATGCCTCATGCCCATATCTTGGACGCTGTCAATTGTACAATCGTCAAGGTCATTCTGTTCGACGTTGCCCTGATTTTTCAAATCAACCTACTTATACTCCCGCGCCACCCACTGGCTCGTCTCGTGATATTTATGGACTGCCTGCTCCGTCAGCTGCTGCTTACACTATGGCATCACCCTCTTCGTCTGATTAGATCCTTGACACTAGCGCCACTCATCATGTGACTTCTGACCTCTCCAATCTCTCTCTACATGCTCTGTATATTGGTTCTGACGGTGTTGTTGTCGGTAATGGTGCTAGACTTCCCATTACTCATACTGGTCTACTCCTTTGAAATTTCTCAATGCCATTTGTGTTCCATCAATTAATAAGAACCTTTTGTCCGTCTCTTAACTCTGCAAAATTAATGATGTCATCATTATTTTCTCTTCTTCTACTTTTTAGGTGAAGGATACTCGAACGAGAGCTATTCTCCATCAAGGTCTCCTTAAAGGCAATCTTTACTCTTGGTTTGTGTCCACTCCTTCTCCACCACTGGTACTCTCATCTTCTGTTGCTTCTCTCCCTATTTGACATAATCGTCTAGGGCATCCGTCTACTCGAGTCTTACATAAGTTAGTCGTGTCGAAGTCGTTGTCTTGCTCTGCTTCTTCATGTTGGTGCAATCTTGGTTAGGTCAGGGTTGACCTAGGTTGACTAGGATCGGGTGAGCCGATGTCTGGTAAGCTTGGTGAGCTTATGTTTGGATATTTCGATGTTTGATAATTATGTTTGAATGTCGTATGGTGTCTAGTGGGTCAAGGTTGACTGGAGACTTGACTAGGTGAAGTCCAGGTGGATCGGGAAGATCGCACGCTGGCATGGGAAAAGACCTAGTGGGACTAGGCACACCTAGTGGGACTAGGCACACCTAGTGGGACTAGGTGAAGTCCAGGTGGATCGGGGAGATCGCACGCTGGCATGGGAAAAGACCTAGTGGGACTAGGCACACCTAGTGGGACTAGGTGAAGTCCAGGTGGATCAGGGAGATCGCACGCTGGCATGGGAAAAGACCTAGTGGGACTAGGCACACCTAGTGGGACTGGGTGAAGTCCAGGTGGATCAGGGAGATCGCACGCTGGCATGGGAAAAGACCTAGTGGGACTAGGCACACCTAGTGGGACTGGGTGAAGTCCAGGTGGATCGGGGAGATTACATGCTGGCATGGGAGAAGACCTAGTGGGACTAGGTGAAGTCCAGATGGATCGGGGAGATCACATGCTGGCAAGGTGGAAGTCTACCGAGAGACTAGACCTAACTCGAGTGTTAGGCGAATCTGGTTGGGAACCAAGGTAAGTCTGAGCTGGGAGCTAGGCAGGAGAAATCCAAGTTGGTCAACGGGGTTGACCGGACACTTGGTAGGGGGTCCTAGACTTGTGGAGACAAGTTAGGTTGGACTCAATCAATTGGGTGATCGATTGGGTAGCTGAATTGATTAGGGAAGTTTATGCAAGAGGATAGAAGGTAACTGAATCGATTGGGTAATCGATTCAGCCTTCCTTAATCGATTGGTCAATCGATTAAGGTGTCTCTTGATCGATTGGGGTAATCGATCACAGAGTTTGCGCGAGAGAACAGAGAAGCTCTGAATCGATTGGGTAATCGATTCAGGGCACGGGTAATCGATTGGCTAATCGATTACCGTTCGAAAACTAGCCGTTGAACGGCTAAATCCTACGTGGTAATCGATTACCAAACCCTAGGCGTCGGGTATAAGGGTTTTCGCGCAGGTCTGTGGCTGAATAACTTCTCCTCTTCTTCTTCAACTACATTGCCATTTCAAGGGAAGCCTTGGAGCTCGTTGCTGCTGCATTTCCAAAGTCCAAGAGGCAATCACAAGCTTGAAGATAGCAAGGAAAGCAAAGTGTGGGCTTATTTGTAAATCTTGTAAGATTTTATCTTGTATTTGCTTTGTTCTTGTTGTATCTTTGTAACAAGCTTGTAAGAGGTTTCTCCACCTCAAGAAGGAGACTTTCATAGTGCATGAGAGTGTGAGGAGAGTGGATCCTTGGATTAGTCACCCGACCCGGGTGGATACCAAGTAAATCCTTTGTGTTAGCGTTTGCTCGAGTCTTCCGCCGCGACAAATCATCTACAAGCAAATCGGAGCTAATCACCCCCCCCTCTAGCTCGCCAATCGGTCCCAACAAGTGGTATCAGAGCGAGGTTGCTCTTCATTGGACTCATCGCCAAGAGGGCAAGAGCTAGAGGAAGAAGAAGAAGTTGGAAGAAACCCTAATTTCAAGAAATCATCATCAAAAGGGTTCAACTTCAAAAATGGAGTTTGGCTATGACACAAGGGCACCTCCACCATTCGACAAGGCAAATTTCAATCTTTGGAAGTCAAAGATTGAAAATTTCTTCATGATGGAGATAGAGCAATGGTTTGCTCTAATGGAGGGTTTTGAAGCTCCAACAAGCACAAAAGGGAAGCTCCTCAAGAAAAGCAAATGGAATGAGGAGCAAATCAAGAGATGCGAGGCCAACAACAAAGTGACCAAGTTATTGGTCAACCTATTGCCAAGCACCATCTTGGACAAGATTGGAGAATTCAAAGACGCCAAAGAGCTTTGGAGCACATTGGCAAGGCTTCATGAAGATCCCTCCACTGTACCAAGTCAAGAAAAATCCGAAGAGGGAGATTCATCAAGTGAAGAGGACTCGGAAGTTGAGAGGTGCTCAACATCCGAAGACGAAGCTCAAGAAGCCTCCACTTCAAGGGTTGAAGAGGAGCAAAATGTTCCATTGACATCGGATCAAAGAAAAGCGTCAACATCTTCATCTGAGGTCAATGAAGAAGAGGAGGAAAAAGAAGAAGCCTCCACCTCTAGGATTGAGGGGGAGCAAAGGTCATTAACTCCGGAAGAAGAAGAAGTATCTACTTCCGGATCAAGTGAAGAGTCATGCTATACCCCTACAAGCAAAGGTATAAAAATTTCAAGTTGTAAGAATAAAAATCATATCATTTGTTTTGAGTGTAGGGAAAGAGGACACTATAAGAGTAAGTGTCCAAAATTGGTCAAGAAGAAGGTGCTAGTGGCACCCAAGACCAAAGAGAAGCCAAAGGAGGTCGGCCCCGTGGCAAAGAAGGATAAGAAGCACATTGTGTGCTTCTCATGCAAAGAAAAGGGACATTATCGAAATCACTGTCCAAAGGGGAAGAATTCCACCAAGGCTAAAAGGAGGAGCTCAAGTCAAGGGGGAGCCTCCAAGAATAACACTAAGGTACCATTAGGTAATGGTACTTATTTAAATCATGATAATATGCATGCTAAAAATAATTATTATCATTTCAATGCTATTTATCATGAAAATAGGAGGTATGAGAAATCAAAAGAAAAATATAGAGCCTTTCATGCTAGGTCTACCACAACCAAGGATAGGGAAGATTTTAGATCATCTAAGGATAGACCTACCCAATCCAAGGCCAAAATGAAAAATTACCAAGGCTATATTAGAAAACCAAGCCTTGAGGAGGTAATGATTGAAAATCAAGTTTTGAGGTCAAAACTTGATAAATTAGAAAAATCCCTCAAACGAATAGAAAATCTATTTAAGGGATCTAAGGATCAAAACCTAGATTTAGAAAATCAAGAACCCTCTAGGAGCAAGAGAGGTTTGGGGTACAAACCTAAGACTAAGGATGATGGTCCATCCTATCATAGAGTTCCATATAAATATGGAACTAAATCTAGGTCTAGGAGTCAAGTCAAGGTCGCAAGGGAAGCCATCCCTAGAGTTGACCAAGACAAGATAAAGGTGACTAAGGCTTCGGAGAAGCCTAAGAAAGTCTTCAAGAAGGTATTAAGGGAAGTCATCCCTAGTGAATACCTAGAACACCCAAGGAGTACCAATAGGTTTTGGGTTCCTAAGAGTGTATTCGCCACACCCTAGATAGGTCTAGGGAGTGTCAACTCTAATTGGAAGGGTAGTTAACCCAACCTTGATGAAGTTGGCACTTTGGGCCATTTTCAAGGACTTATTACCCTTGAAAATGAATGAGTTATTTATTTACTCTAGAGAGGAGTAAATTTGTGCCAAACTATATTTTTGTAGGATTAAACTTAATAAAAGTTGGCACAACTAGGTTAGAATCCAATGATAGGCCAAGTTGGGGAGTTTTGGCATTATCTTGGAAATTAAGGCAAATTTAGGATTATCAATGACTTAGCGATGAGTTATTGATACTTAAATAGGAAATCTAGGTATATTTTTTGCCATGTTTTTGTATGTCCTATCACATGTCATGACATCATATTTCATCATTCACATGTTATTATGAAAATATTACATGTCATGTCATACATGCATCATATAGTTATAATTTCCTTTGAAAATCCTAATATGATGCATGTCATAGTCATTAATCATGCATAAATCAATTTTTATTGAAATTTAGGACATTGGCATTAATTGGCATCCTAGGTGGATGATCAAGGTTTGTAATGCCTAGGTAGAAATGCATGAACCCTTAGATTAGGGAGAACATGACTTTCACATCTCACTAAGATCATAAGATGACTTGTATGTATTTTTGAGACACATTAGAAACAAGTGAGATGTTAGGGAGATGAACAAAACTCAAAGTATTGATAAAGTGCACTTATTTGAGTTTTAGTATCATCAAAACATGAAATTCAATGAACTCCAATCATTGGGAAAGCTAATGTATAAGTCATGTGCATTTAGCCCAAGGAACATGGTTGGATATTGTTTTTGAAAAACATTTTAAAACTATCTTGGAAAACCTTGGTGAAGACTATCTTTTGATAGCAATCATCATTGATGAAATGGATACAAAATAGAGTAAAACATTGAAATGTTTCAATGTTTTCTAATTTTGTGTCAATCTTTGAAAAAGAAGGTTATTTTCATAGAAAATTATTTTTCCTTGATAGTATATGGTATAAATAATGTCTACACAAAATTTTAGGATTTTTCGAATTTTGTAGAATTATTTAGGAGTTTCTGAAATTCGAATCTGAAATTGTTTTCAGATTTCAGAAACTCCCAATCGATCAGGTGATCGATTGGGACCATAGCCAATCGATTGGTCAATCGATTGGTTGATCTTTTTGCGAGCACAGAGGCTCGCGTAATCGATCATTTGATCGATTACAGTCGGCCGTAATCGATCCGTTGATCGATTAAGGCTAGTTTAATCGATTGGTTCCCAACACCAATCGATTGGTGAGACTGAAACTGTCAGTTTTCAGTCCATTAACCCATTTTTGAGTAACCTACCAATCCCTAACCTCTTGGAATACTTTTATAAGTATATTTGGGTAAATTTCATTGTGAAATCAAAAAGGGAAACGATTCGGTGAACATTTAAGGGTTAAGGAGAGGTTTTGGTTCAAGTTTTGAATCCCAAAATCTCAATCACCTCAAGTTGAGTTTTCCTAAAGGTTTTAGGAACTCAAAAATCATTGTTGGTGCAATGATAGAGGTTTAGAGCATGTTTTGAGGGGGAGGTCTTCCTTAACAACATGTGGTTGTATTTTTATTTTTGGTAAAATGAAAGGATGAAGATTGGAAATCTTCATTATGATGAATGCTCAAGGTTGAGCATAGGTTCAATGAAAAGTATGGGATTTTCATTGTGTATACCTTTGACCATATAGACTTTCAGGGAGAGTGTTTGATGTGTGTCAAAGGGGGAGAAAATTGACAGGCTAATAGGGTTTAGTCTTTCTCAAACATATTGTCAAACATCAAAAAGGGGGAGATTGTTGGTGCAATCTTGGTTAGGTCAGGGTTGACCTAGGTTGACTAGGCTCGGGTGAGCCGATGTCTGGTAAGCTTGGTGAGCTTATGTTTGGATATTTCGATGTTTGATAATTATGTTTGAATGTCGTATGGTGTCTAGTGGGTCAAGGTTGACTAGAGACTTGACTAGGTGAAGTCCAGGTGGATCGGGGAGATCGCACGCTGGCATGGGAAAAGACCTAGTGGGACTAGGCACACCTAGTGGGACTAGGTGAAGTCCAGGTGGATCGGGGAGATCGCACGCTGGCATGGGAAAAGACCTAGTGGGACTAGGCACACCTAGTGGGACTAGGTGAAGTCCAGGTGGATCAGGGAGATCGCACGCTGGCATGGGAAAAGACCTAGTGGGACTAGGCACACCTAGTGGGACTGGGTGAAGTCCAGGTGGATCGGGGAGATTACATGCTGGCATGGGAGAAGACCTAGTGGGACTAGGTGAAGTCCAGATGGATCAGGGAGATCACATGCTGGCAAGGTGGAAGTCTACCGAGAGACTAGACCTAACTCGAGTGTTAGGCGAATCTGGTTGGGAACCAGGGTAAGTCCGAGCTGGGAGCTAGGCAGGAGAAATCCAAGTTGGTCAACGGGGTTGACCGGACACTTGGTAGGGGATCCTAGACTTGTGGAGACAAGTTAGGTTGGACTCAATCAATTGGGTGATCGATTGGGTAGCTGAATTGATTAGGGAAGTTTATGCAAGAGGATAGAAGGTAACTGAATCGATTGGGTAATCGATTCAGCCTTCCTTAATCGATTGGTCAATCGATTAAGGTGTCTCTTGATCGATTGGGGTAATCGATCACAGAGTTTGCGCGAGAGAACAGAGAAGCTCTGAATCGATTGGGTAATCGATTCAGGGCACGGGTAATCGATTGGCTAATCGATTACCGTTCGAAAACTAGCCGTTGAACGGCTAAATCCTACGTGGTAATCGATTGGCCAATCGATTACCAAACCCTAGGTGTCGGGTATAAGGGTTTTCGCGCAGGTCTGTGGCTGAATAACTTCTCCTCTTCTTCTTCAACTACATTGCCATTTCAAGGGAAGCCTTGGAGCTCGTTGCTGCTGCATTTCCAAGGTCCAAGAGGCAATCACAAGCTTGAAGATAGCAAGGAAAGCAAAGTGTGAGCTTATTTGTAAATCTTGTAAGATTTTATCTTGTATTTGCTTTGTTCTTGTTGTATCTTTGTAACAAGCTTGTAAGAGGTTTCTCCACCTCAAAAAGGAGACTTTCATAGTGCATGAGAGTGTGAGGAGAGTGGATCCTTGGATTAGTCACCCGACCGGGGTGGATACCAAGTAAATCCTTTGTGTTAGCGTTTGCTCGAGTCTTCCGCCGCGACAAATCATCTACAAGCAAATCGGAGCTAATCACCCCCCCTCTAGCTCGCCAATCGGTCCCAACACTTCAGTTCGTCATTTTCATTGTAATTCTTGTCAATGCAATAAAAGTCATAAATTATCTTTTCATGACTCATCGCTTTCTTTATAATTTCCCCTTGACTAATATTCTCTAATGTTTGGACTTCTCCAATTCTCTCATGTAATAGCTATAAATATTATGTTATATTTGTTGATCATCACAATTAATATATTTGGCTATATTCCTTAAAATTCAAATCGAATGTCCTTTCTATATTTCAATCATTTAAGTATCTTGTCGAGAAACGGTTTAATCGTTCTATCCTCACATTGTATACTAACAATGATGGTGAATTTCGTGCACTAAAAGAATTTCTTAATTTGCATGGAATTTCTCATCTAACCACTCCCCCTCATACTCCTGAACATAATGGTTTTTTGAACACCGCCATCGCCATATTGTTGAAACCGGTCTTGCGCTTCTTCATCATGCGTCTGTTCCTATCCAATTCTGGCCCTTTGCCTTTGCCGCTACCACCTATCTTATTAATCGACTACCCAAACGCAATCTCTCTTATAAATCTTCCTTTGACTGTCTCTTTGCCTCCCCATCAAATCTCTCCAAACTTCGTATTTTTGGTTGTCTTTGCTATCCCTGACTTCGCCCCTATGCTTCTCATAAACTTGCACACTGATCTTCACCGTGTCTTCCTTGGTTACTCTCTTACACAAAGTGTCTATTTGTGCTATGAGTCCTCTTCTGGTAAAATCTTTATCTCTCGTCATGTTATTTTTATTGAGTTTGAGTTTTCTTTTGCCAGTGGTGGTTTTAGTGCTGGACCCTCTCCTGGAACACTGCCTAGTATGCCTCTGGAGGATTCCCGTATTGCTAACTCTTGGCCTATTTGCTCCTTTAACCAATGCTCTGTACCACCGATTATTCATCAGCCAACCCCTGCGAGCCTCCACATGCTGAACCTCCACTGTCGAGCCTTCTCCTATAGTGCCAGCCCCAACAGTAGATCCACCCTGTCTTGTTTCTCCGGTTCAACCTACTTCTGGCACCAACATCCATCCTATGGTGACCCGCTCCAAAAACAATGTCTACCGGCCTAATTCTTGCTTTGATCTCACCGCTATTATTGACACTACTCCATCTAAACCTACAATACATACTGTGGCTCTCAAGGATCCCCACTGATATACTGCCATGTCTGAGGAGTTTTATGCTCTCCTCCGTAATGGCACTTGGACTCTTGTCCCGTCTGATAACGCTCAGAATGTTGTTAGTTGCAAGTGGGTGTTTCGACTTAAGCGAAAGTCCCATGAATCTATTGACCGCTACAAGGCTTGTTTGGTTGCTAAGGGATTTCATCAGCGTTCAGGTCTTGACTACATTGACACTTTCAGTCCTATGGCAAAACCCACTATTGTTTACCTTCTCTTTTCTCTTGTTGTTTCCAAAGGGTGATCACTTCGTCAGATGGATATGAATAATGCATTTCTTCAGGGCCAGTTGGATGACTGTGTTTATATGACTCAGCCGCCCGAGTTTGTTAATTCTGATTTTCCATCTTATGTCTACAAGTTAAACAAAGCTATTTATGGTCTCATGCAGGTGTCACGCGTATGGTACACCGTGCTTTATCATTCTTTAATCAATGTTGGTTTCACGACCTAGCTTGCTGATACATCGTTATTTATTTTTCGATTAGGAAGTATTATTATGAATCTACATGTCTATGTCGATGATTTGATTCTTACAGGAAATAATACCAGTGTCCTTCAAGAATTCATTAATCAGTTGGGTGCTCGATTTTCTATCAAAGATTTGGGAATCTTATCTTAATTTTTTTGGTGTTGACGTTGCTTCCTCTTCAGAGAGTCTGTATCTCTCTCAAAAAAAATATCTTCTTGATATTCATTCCAGAACTAACATGGCGGATTCGAAACATGTTCAAATGCCTATTGCCACATCTGCATCTCTGCACCTCTCCGATGGCTTGTCTCCTATGGACGCTACTTTATATCGCCAGACGGTTGGTAGTCTGCAGTATCTTTTTTTACTCGATCGGATATTGTCTTTGTTGTTAACAAACTATATATCTTAGTTTATGCATGCTCTCTCATCCCTCCATTGGGGGGCAGTTAAGCGCCTGTTGCTCTATTTTAATGGTATACGCTCCTATAGTCTGATTCTCAGACGACACTCTTCTCCCTCTTTGCATGCCTACTGTGATGCAAATTGACTCGGTGATATTGATGATCGTACGTCCACTGGTACTTATATTGTGTTTTTGGGTTCCAACCCAATTTCCTGAAGCTCCAAAAAGCAAAGTTCTATTGCTCACTCATCTACTGAGGTTGAATATCGTGTCATTGCCTCTATTGCTGCAGAACTTCGTGGGTGTGGACAATATGACGTCTGTAGCTTCTATCTATTGTGATAATGTTGGAGCTACTTATCTCTGCGCAAATCCTTGTTTCACTCACGCATGAAGCACATTGTTTTGCATTATCATTTTGTTCGCGAACTAGTTCAGAGTAATAAAGTTTGTCTCTCACATGTCTTATCATCTGACCAATTAGCTAATGCTCTGACAAAATCATTTTCTAGTGGTCAACTTCATTCTCTCTATTCCCAGATTGGTGTCTCTACGAGTCCTCCATCTTGAGGGGGCCTATTAGGATATCTTGGAATTATTACGATATCTTAGAATTTATTATTAGGATATCTTGAAATTATTATGATATTTTAGAATTTATTAAACATAAATATTTTTATATATTTCTTTTTATTAAAAATTTATTGCACATAAATATTTTTATATATGTTTTTTTATCTTTGTATACAATATATATAAATATAACTTGTATGATCATCATTCTCAATATATGAACATATATTTTTTCTCAATATCTTCTGTATAATATCGCCCGGTGGCCGACTTTCGCTCGCATGACCTAATCACCCGGCAAGAAATATTTAGAGTATTTATTATTTGTAAACTAAATTTTATAATTATTTACTACAACAAAAAAATTATTTTTTATTATTCCTTTCAAATCCCATCAAACACAAATGCAGCTCACAAAAACAGCTCTACTCGAGAACAAAAGATTAGTGGGTTTTTTATTTCAAAGTGATAACGAAAATGAAAAGCTCGCGCGGATAAGCGAAGACCACACTAGGGTGCAAAGTCATTCATTCTTGACATCGACATGAAAGAGAAAGCAAGAGTTGAAGAGAATGAGGGGTCATAGACGACAAAGATGAAGGCAAAACAAGAGCAAAAGAATTTAGTATCTCACTTGAATAAAATGAACCTGATCCTGTCGCCGAGCGAAATAGAGCCGCAACCGGATGACGGTAGGGAGATGGATGACGTGGATGCTGACTGGATGCCCTCCTTCTAGCGTCAAATTTGATCCTGTCGCCGAGCGAAATGGAGCCGCAACCGGATGACGGTAGGGAGATGGATGACGTGGATGCTGGCTGGATGCCCTCGCCCAGAATGACTCAGCAAGTGGGGGGGGGTCCTCCGACCGAATGGAAGAAGAAGTAGCCTGGTGGATCTCCGACGGGATGACCTGAACCTGCTGGAGAAGATGACCGTTAGCAACCTAGCCGGGAAGCGTCCCGGCAAGGCCCTCCGACGGTCAAGTCAGTACTCCGGTGAACAAGCAAATAGAGGAGCACTGTAGACGAGAGGCTTTGCGCGCGTACCTGATAATGAGGAGGGGAGGGGCTTATATAGCCGGGGAAAAGGACCAAGTCTGACCTGTGTCAGGATTCTCTGACCTGGTCGAGGGATATTCCAAGATTGTCTGCCCGGTGTCAGGATTCTCTGACGGAGTCAGGGGATATTGTATGATTCTGTCGATTTGTAGCCAACATTCCTTGTCGTATACTACTTGTCTTATGTGAGGACACAGACAGGTTTCTGTAAGTCTCTGACCAGCGCCGCCTGGCACCAACGGCGTGACAGGGCGGCGTGCCAGGGAGTGTCAGTTCACACGAGTGGTGACAGCCTGTTATCTGCAGCTGGTGCAGGTGTATTTTGTCGTTATCCCTGGGGGATTCTGGGGGAGAGAGTGCCCTGGTGGTCGTCGGGCGTGCAAGCCTGGGGGACTATGTATGTGAAGGGTTGCCGGGCGGAAGCACCCGAACAATTAGGCGTGTAGCCCTTCTATGGTCGGGCGGATGCACCCGGCTAAACGAGGTATAATAACCTTATGATGGCCGGCCGGGATTGACCGGCCGGATGAACCGCTACATTTATTCTGACCGGCCGCCTTGAGTCCGACCGGCCGGCACAGACCCTGGGACCGGCTAGGGGGTGTCAAGCTGACTACCCGTACAATGACATGGACCCTGAAGTTGGCCTGGCCATGTTGCCACGTTGGCTGTTCATACGGTGACAAAGATAGGGCGGGATCAATAGCCTTCCCCTCAAGTCTAGTCGAAGGAGGCGATCAGTCCGACTGACTGGACTACAAGTGGGTACAACCATTCTGTGGCCGAGCGATTTTGCCCTTTTAATATCCGGCCGGCTTAACACGATGCTCAACAGCTGGCGCTGTGTATGCTTGCCCTGTTTGGGCGGAAGGAGATTGTCAGTCGAGAGGGGCGTGGGCCGCCACGTACCTGACTCTTTTCTAACGAGGTCGTCCGGCTGGACGAAGCATGATGGAGGAGCGTGGGCCGCCGCGCATCCCCGACTAGCAATTGACATGATGAAGATGTCCGGGCGGATGAAGATTTTGACTGGAGGAACGTGGGTCGCCACGTCCTCGTGCATTGTCCTGCGTACGCAGAATAACTATTCCCGACTGAAGGGAGCGTGGGTCGCCACGCGTCCGTACATTGTGAATGCGTTCGACCGGACGAATATTGTTAGTCGATGAGAGATATGCTGAATATGTTTGGGCGGGAGAGCGTTTGCCTTAAGTCGCAAGAAATGTGGAGTGCCACGCGCCCCCAGAAGATTTTCTCGTGATTGCCCGAGTCAGTCAATTAATGGAGATGCGACATTCTAAGTTGAATGAGGTGATGTGACACGCCCGAGGCGACCGGCGCCTTAACGGCATCACCTCCGCTTTAATGATCCGGGCCACGTGGCGCACGCTGGTTGACCGACCGGGATGCGATTTATCCCCATGATTACGAGCTTTTAATGGCCATTAACGCGCGTAATTCTTTCCGCCACGCGGCAGCTTCCGGCTGGCCGACACGACGACGCGCCCTGTCGCCGCTGCAGGCGACGTCAGCGCCTGCGGCGCGTCTTTTTGAGGCTGATCATGGGACGCCTCAACGGCATGGATGAGGCGATCTCCGTACACGTGGATCGCCATCGGACGGTCTCCCTTCTTTCGGCCTAACTATAAATAGGCCTCACTCTTCGCCGAAACCCTCATTTGCTTCTCCACTGTTCTCCCTTTAACTCGGTGCTTCTCCCTCCTCACCGCCGTCTTCGCGTGTCGCCGCCGACCTCGTGCTTCTCCGCCTGCTTCCTAATCCTTTTCGTCACCACCTACGGTCAGATTCTCCCCTTTTCTTCCCTTTCTTTCTGCTCCATGGCTGCCCCTACGTGGTACACTTCCGTCGAGTCTACCCTTTACGACGAGACCGTCTCCGATCTCCGACTGGCCTACGATGTCCCTGAAAACTATCGCATCGCCGTTCCTACAAAGGCTGACCGACCACACAAGCCCCCGGCTGGCTTCTTTGTGTTTTTCCGGGACCAACATATGTCTGGCCTGCGCTACCCTCTTCATCCCTTTATGGTAGACTTCTGTAACTTTTTCCATGTCCCTATCTTCCAGCTTTCTCCCAATGCCATTCGCATATTATGTAACCTAATAGTTCTCTTTACCCTTTACCGAGTCCCCCTCCGACCGGAGGTTCTTTATTTCTATTATTACCCGAAGAAACAGGAGGCCGGGAATTTCTTTCTCCAAGCCCGGGCCAAATTATCCATAGTGGAGAATATTCCTTCCTCGAATAAGGGGTGGAAAACCCATTTTTTCTTCATCAGCCCTCCGACCAGCCCTGGGTTCCCGATCGGATGGGTTGAAGACATGCCCCCTATAACTCCCTTAAGAAATTTTAAGTCCGACCCCTTATTTATAACGGCTGTTTCTCTACTCGGGGGCCTCCGCTTCGACGGCATGAAACTTCTCAACGACGCCGTCTTGTATATATTTGGGCTAAGCCGAGTGCCTGCCGCCCTGCCCGGCACCTTCTGTAAGTCATTTTTTGTTTCGTACTCCTTTCTCCCTAACTCAATATCCTATGATTTTGCAGCCGAGATGATGTGGGAAGCGGCCCTCGATGAGGCCCTGGGCCTGGAAGACGAAGAGTTAAACGCCCGGGCGGCCGAACAACTGCGTCTGCGCCAGGCCGTTCTGCCCGACCAACCTCCGATTCCTGAGAGCGCGGAGCCCGCCCCTCAGGCTCCTTCTGCCCAACCAGCGGCGACTGGTTCTAGGGAGCCGGTCGGCTCATCAAAATCTTCTGCCCCTGCAAGATCCTCCGGCAAGCAGAAGGTTCAGCCTTCCATGCAGAAGTCCCTGCCTTCCAAGCGGAAGGCCATCGCTTCTATCCGTATTGAGGAACCGACGGAGGTAGGCCCGTCCTCTTCTGATTCTCCCGACCCGCAACCTTTGAAGAGGCGCCCGAGGACTTCTGCGTCGGGCTCTCACTCTCAACCTGCAGAGGCAACTGCCAGCCCGGCTAGAGCGAGCCGGTCAGCTGACGCACCGGGTTCGTCTCGCTCGGGGGGACAGCGTTCGCAGCCGTGTGACTATGGCGTATATCTCCCCTCGGTCGACCCAGCGGCCCCCTTCGAAATCCAGCAGCGGCTTACCCTTTACGGGGAATTGGCGGACTGCTGGGAGCAGGGTATGAGGGAGGGCACTTCCAGACCCCCGATCCGACTGGCCGACCAATTCCTTCAGGACGCTACGCATGTAAGTCCGATGCTTCGATGCTTAATTAACTTGCTTCTTTCTAACATTTTTATTGTAGTTTTGGGCCTCCTGCTCGAGCGTCGCCTATGCCTTGGTTATCAACACCAGGGGACGCCGAGCGGCCGAGCGGCGGCTCGAGGAATGGGAGCTCCGCCAGGCGCATGCGAACTTACCGGCCGGCGAGGAGAGCACCGCTATTCTTCGTTCGGAGATACTGGACCTCAAGGAGAAACTCCGCTCCGCTGAGGCGCTACCGACAGAGGAAACCACCCGAGCGGAGGCAGCCGAGCGGGCGTATGCACGGTCTTCTTCCCTGCACGCGACCCTTGAGAAGGAGAGGAAGAAGGCTATGGAAAGGCAGCGCCGTGCCCGCTCAGACCTCGACAAGCAGACTGCCGAGGCCCAAACCTTGAAGGCGGAACTAGACACGCTGATGAAGTCTTCGGAGGAGCTCCGGACGACCTTGAACGAAAAAGAGCAGGAGCTGGCGACTCGGGAGTCGGACTTGAATACCCAGGAGAAGGCTTTAGACTTACGAGCAGACGAGCTCCGTTTGTCTGAAGGACTGCTGGCCTCCCAAGCCGCTGCCTTGGAGGACAAGGACAAGGAGTTAGCTAACCTCCGGGCGGAAATTGACAGCCTGAAGCTGTATCAAGCAGGCGAGCCCGCCCGGATGGACGCACATCGCCTGGCTTACATCAACTCTAAAGAGTTCGGCAAGCAGCTGGGCAAGCGGACATCTGGTATGTTCAAGATGGGCCTAAACAGCGCTGTTCTGCAGCTCCAAGAGAGTGGCCATCTGCCTGCCGACCTTCCTGCCAATGCCGTCCAAGTGAGCCGGGTCAAAGAGCTACTCCCTAAAGACTTCTTCCAGCCCTTTACCTAAATTTTAACAATGTAATCCCGAGCCGCCGGTTGGGGCTCTCTTTTTTGTAATGCTTCCGAGTAAGCAGCAATGACAAGCCTTTTCCTTCTACGTATTACTTTAGATAGCGACTAAGCAGATGTTGCTGATCGGCTAACCGGGTGGGGGATATGGATTGCCTTAAACCCGACCAGGGAGCCGAATTAAGCGCAGGAAAAATGGTCGTGTAAGGTAGACGACTGGTCGATCTGACTAAGGTGAGTCACCACCCGCCCGACCGGATTCTGATTCAGGTTTCTGGGTGGCCTGTTGTTTCTGAGGGGTGTGGGTCGCCACACGCCCGGTCGGGGAACCCAACCAAGTTAGGAAAATGGCTGAGTTTAGCCGGCTGGTTGGTCCGACTGAGGGGTGTGGGTCGCCACACGCCCGGTCGGGGAACCAAACCAGTCTATAAATATGTTAGGCTTCTCAGGCTTCTGGAGGGACCAATCTTCCACGTGGGCCGCCACGCTTCCGACCGGGAACCAATCCAGGCTTCCGAGTGGGCTGACGCTTCCGGGTCAGTCGCCGACTCAGGCTTCCAAAGGGAACCAATCTTCTGCGTGGGACGCCACGCATCCGACCGGGCACCTCTTCAGGCTTCCGGATGGGTTAATCTTCCATGTGGGCGCCACGCTTCCAACCGGGAACCAATCCAGGCTTCCGAGTGGGCTGACGCTTCCGGTCAGTCGCCGACTCAGGCTTCCAAAGGGAACCAATCTTCTGCGTGGGACGCCACGCATCCGACCGGGCACCTCTTCAGGCTTCCGGATGGGTCAATCTTCCACGTGGGCCGCCACGCTTCCAACGGGAACCATCCAGGCTTCCGAGTGGGCTGACGCTTCCGGTCAGTCGCCGACTCAGGCTTCCAAAGGGAACCAATCTTCTGGCGTGGGACGCCACGCCATCCGACCGGGTACCTCTTCAGGCTTCCGGATGGGCCAATCTTCCACGTGGGCCGCCACGCTTCCAACCGGGAACCAATCCAGGCTTCCGAGTGGGGCTGACGCTTCCGGTCAGTCGCCGACTCAGGCTTCCAAAGGGAACCAATCTTCTGCGTAGGGACGCCACGCATCCGACCGGGCACCTCTTCAGGCTTCCGGATGGCCAATCTTCCACGTGGGCCGCCACGCTTCCAACCGGGAACCAATCCAGGCTTCCGAGCGGGCTGATGTTTCCAATCAGTCACCAACTCAGGCTTCTGAAGGGAGCCAATCTTCTGCGTGGAACGCCACGCATCCGACCGGGCACCTCTTCAGGCTTCGGATGGGCCAATCTTCCACGTGGGCCGCCACGCTTCCAACCGGGAACCAATCCAGGCTTCCGAGTGGGCTGACGCTTCCAGTCAGTCGCCAACTCAGGCTTCCAAGGGAACCAATCTT